>JAOQGH010000051.1:25486337-25506440 GCA_025769975.1 Gallinago jamesoni
TATCACAGCTATTGTGATTGTCAGCATCTTATCAAAACAGTCCTTATAAAAGATACTAAGTCAACACCGTAGAGCACGAGGAAAAGGAATTTCATGAAGATTGCAAGACCAAAATTAAGTCCACAACTTTTATAATTAAAGAAAAGCTACCATAAAAGAATCTCAAGTGTTAAACATTTTAGGCCACAGCAACAAGAAAACTGGGAGGAAAGGCTGAAATGCCACCAGGTTGAGATGAAAACGGTGTGGCCAATGCAGAGCAGTAGGGCTGTAGTGTGAGGCTGCTTGACTTTCCTGGGCTGTTCAGTCCTAGGTGGCACTTTAATTCCTTTTTAAACCTTGCCACAGGGTAACTTACCAGAGAGATAAGACCAGTGATCTACCCAAAAACTGTATCTGATAGCGGTGACTTAAAATTGCAACAGATAAAGGAGTGACCAGCTCCAGAGAGGATCATCAGTTAAGCCTGATCCAGGCACTCAGGGGAAATAACCCTGCACAGTCTCTGCAACGAGGGAGGATGTAATTCAAGCCTGATCTACTTAAGGCATTATTCATAGGATATCAATCTCTTAATTATTTTTTTAATTTGTACACTGAGCATCAGTGATACCCGGTGGCACAGTTTTCTGCCTCTTCAATTTTTATACAAATAAAAAGTCCTAGAAAATATGACTAATACATACAAATGCAGTACATAGGTTGGGGTGAACGGCTCATAAAAGTAATATCAGGAAAAAAACAAAATAAATTTGGCTTACTACTAGTCTATATGTAGCCGAAATAGAGGATCAAAATTTAAAACACCATAAAAATTTATTACTTGATTTTAGTGGAAACATAGAAGTCTCAACTCCACTAAGTCTCACAAGGCAGGTAAGCATAAAACTCTGGATGGCTAAAAAAAGCAACAGAGTTACAGTGAACCTGTGCTGAATTTTCCCTACGTTTGATTCCTAGACACTGACACTTTCAGTTAACTGATTCCTTCCTCTCTCACTACAATTCATCCAGCTTTGTACTTCCATTTAAAATGTTTGCTGTAATAATAATAATAAAAAAAAATATATCATCCTGCCTCATTCTTTGTCAGGAGGAAGAAAGGTTATGGTCAACAAGTGTTTGCAGCCAGAATTACTGGAGAGAATTCCACATTGTTCCCTAGCAGGATGCAGTGCTACCTTCTTTATTTCCACTTTCTAACCACTGGATGATGCTGGATGGAAACAGGAGAAATTTCAAGACTTATTCATCACTGACGGTAGAACGGGACCCAAGCAAGACCAGCCAGTCCTGCCAATTTGTGTATATTTTAAAGAAACACACAGAGCACATGTACTCTGCTGTAGGAAGCCCAACAACCTATTTCCTGTACAATATGTATCACAGAAAAGAAAAAAAAAAAGAAAGTATAGATAGCAACTTTGTTAATTTCACATTTTTTAATCTCTCCCTCTGATAAATTTATCGTACAGTTGCTAAAACAATGGGAGTTTTAATATGACTGGGGCCTTTTCTTTTAATTAACCTTTTAATGTCCCTTCTTGTTTTCTCCAAGTTGGTAAAGTTTTTTTATCACCAATTAACTTCCTTCCTTAGACTGCAGAGAGCATTAGTATATTTGTGACAGAGGTACCTTGCTGGAGCTTTGTCACAGACAGAGCATGGGTCAGTCCTGATGACTCTCCGATGGAGAAAATGGCAGGAACAAGTATCTGGCATGACAGCAGAACCTGATGTCCATATACTGTGCTCTGTGATGCAAATCTAACTCTCAAGTTGCTATCCTTAATTAAGAGAATATGACTTTGTAGTGAAAGGAAATGTGTTCTTCTTGTTTGAAAAGTGTTACAGGAGTATCCTTAGTTAAGGGTGAAATTAAGGAAAATTAAGGAAATGGCTGAAATTATGAAAATATGGAAAACATTATTTTCAAGAACAATGACAATTTCAAATTTAGTTTCCTAGCTTTGATGAGAATTTTCATGAAAAGGCTACTGAAGCCAGAGGTGAGTGCGCATTTTCTCTAACACTATTTGAAACAGATACAAGTATCTGTTGTGTTTTCCATAGGAACTGGACATGGTTAACCACTTCCCAACAGTGCATAAGATTCTGTTGTGGACCAAACAAACTTAAGGGAAAGTTATGCTGCCTAAGAAATGGAAAAAGAAAAAATTCTCTTTCCAGCCAGAATATTAAAGCTTTCCACATATCTGTCATTTTGGTAACCTCTTGGAAAACAGCTTTTGAGAACACTGAGATAAGAATCTCTGAACAGAAACAGGCTGCCTAATACTATTCTTACAATGGAAATAGCCTGAAATAAAATGAGTTCCCACAGGCTATTGTTTAAAATAGAAGTATTATTCTTTCTACTTTGTGCTTTGCAGTACAGTGAAATGTATTATAATACTTCCCGGTGTGGACACTCTTCTAAAATTAAAAAAACACTCATTTTGGAATAATCATTTTGCTTCAAATGCAGAATAGTTTGTTTCAATATAACCCTCCCTCCCCAAGCTATTTTTCTAGAGCAGTGTCCATACAGAGAACTATTCTCGATTTCTTACTGTGGTCACTTACTACCTAACACAGACACGCTGTTAGCTTATTTAGAAATTGGAAGAGATTATAGAAGTGCTCCATTTTGAAGGAGAACCACTTTTTGAGTGACACACGCCTTCTGTTTTAAGGACTATAGCCTAGAGTTTGGGGCTTTGTACCAATGTGAAACTTTTGCATCAGTTCAGAAAAGAGGCTAACAGTTGGTGAGATATTTGCATTGTTAAAATTTGAAATGCAAAACCACAGGCAAAATTAAAGCTGTTGAAACACAAAAGCCAAGATGGGTAATTGCAATGCATTGGAGCATTTTAATTCAGAGCTTCCTCTGCTCCTGCTGCTTGCTTGCCAGGTTAAAAGTAGACATTTTTTTTGAAGGAAAAGGGTAGAGGAAGGAAGGACTTTAAACTTCATTCATGATAGGGAAATGAAAATTGTAAAAATGTACATTGTATTGAAGCAAGAGCTAAAACAAGGCAGTACAAGTGTGCACGTCTACAGCCTCCCTTGGAGGAATACATGAACCTTACTGATAACTACTGCTGCCACCTATGAAAAGAATCTGAATGTCCTCAGTGAAACAGAAACCAAAAGAGGTTGTGAGCATTTCATTATTGTTCTTCAGTCAATCCAGCAAAACATACTAGAAAAAAAATCCACATCATTCCTGGAGATAGACCCCAGAGAAGGTTTTGTGTTGGTTTTGCAGAAACTTGCGTAAATTGTGGTTAGCACTTTACTCTTCATAGCTTCAAGGAGCAGAGAATTGCCTGCTGATAAGGTCATGCCTCTGTATAACATTTGTTGCTGCTGAACTGGCAAGAATTCCTTTAGGTAACTGTGTGCAATGTATTTCAAGAGAGTCAACAATTCCAACTGCAAAATTCTAGAGACCGTAAGAGAAATGGTTATGCATCCAGCTGGTCAGCAGACCGCTTTGGTTTGGGTAGACAAAAAATTCTGATCAGCAGAGAATGAGAAGTATGCGGTGTTTGTTTGCCACAGCTTTTTATGCAGCTGTGCAAAAAATAGGTGAAGTGACTTTGGTAGAGTCCAGCCTTCCATTGTGTGCAGGAAGCACGCAAGGTCACCACAGATACCAGTGAAGTGCCAAAGTGGATGAGCTCCAGCAGCACAGCCACGTCAGCAGCTGTAAGCCCTGGACTGATGCTGCCTGATGTCTTTTGCCAATACAACCTCTGACAAAGATGCTCCACTCCAGAATATGCAGCTAAAAGTGCACACATTCCGGCAACAGCAACTGGAAATCAACAAAAAGGATGTTGTCTCTTTGCCAGCAATATTGGTTATGCCACAAAAATTCCCCCTTTACTTGCATTTCTGTAGGCACAGTGGGAGCCTGAGTAGCTGAGTGTCTCTGGCTCGACAGCAATGCTCAGAGCAGATTTTATGCAATTGTACTGAAAACAGCTGTGGAAGGCTAGTTCTCGGACACAGATTGGCCCAGCAGCAGTCAGGGGGCAGCATATGTGCATATTGACCAGCAATGTTCTCGGGCAGCAGCCACAGGAGGAGGACGTACTATTTTCTGGTACCCTTGCGCTGCTGAACTGCAAGAGGCTGCGAAGAGGAGGGTTGAAATGGGAAAAGCAAAATACTCTCTCGTTATCTCCCCTCTTAGGCCTCTCAAAACTATTTTCTAGAAATTACTGTCGTTCTGGGAAAGGGTTTGGTGCCATAAACACACATAACTGACTGGTAGGAATAGCTGTTTGGTTTTTGTGCACAGCTGCCTGTCTCACTGTTCCCTTAGATTTTTAAAAGGTACAAGCTGAATGGTAATAGCTTATAGAGTGTTAAACTAGCATAGATAGCTTTCCCTGTTACATCAGCTATAATTTGCAATGGTTAGTGAGCTCTTCAAATAACTGAGCCGTCCTGCACTGGGGTGGAACAGGAACCTCTGTGGAAAAGATAATGTGAGCAAGCTGAGAGCAGAAGTTATCAGACCTCTCCCTAGGTAGGCCACCCCCTAAGAATTACAGCTCCAAAAGACAAGCCTGGTAAGTACAGTAATTTGTCTATAGGGAAAGAGAATTCAGACACAAGTTTTATGGCATGCTGGAGAAGAGAGGCGGGAAGGAAAATGAGCATCTTCCTCCCACTTCAGATAATCTGTGGAGAGAAGGAAACAGGAGCTTGGTCCTGGACTTGTAGCCTCCATGAGAAGAGCAACTTGTGCCTGTTCTGTGCCACACTGTCCCCAGATCAAGATCAGGATATTAATGCTCTGCAACACATTTCACTTCTCACAGTATTGCTAAGGCAGATAGCTACATGTTAAACCATAAAAACCTAACGTTTCTCAGCAATAAACTTCATCACATGTTTTTTAAAAAAATACAGCTTAAGTAATGTGCTTATAGGAACACTGTAAATGTGTTGATATGAGAGTCATCAAAAGGCCTGTTTTCTGAAATAGATCCTGAGAACTGACATGTATTATCAGTGGCTTACGGCCTTGGGTAAAGAATGATAATCATAAGTAACAGACAGGGAAGTTTTGAGAAAGTATCATATTCAGAAAAATATTTGAACTAAAGCCATATCAGCGTGTACAGCCATATCCCGTATGACTCCCTTTTTTGTGCTGTGGTATGTTTGATAATCACTGGACCTTGTGCTCTTAAGTTTACCAACTCAGGGCAAATTTTATGAACTTCAGGCCACGGGGCATGATCTTTACCTACAATGCTCAGTCTGAACAACTGCCTAAGTCCTAGAATTTGTGCCATCTTGCCCTAGTCCTAAAACAAAGCACAAGCCTTTGCTCCCTGCACTATAGCAGCTCTGGGGATGGAAAATGCCGACACATGTACACAGACGTGGCTTAGCTTTAGACACCTGAATATCCACTTTTGACTATATTTTACTCAAATTTACTTTTGTCTTCTTACAGAGACTATAATGGGAGAGAATAAAGGGACGGTATACATCTCTTTGCCTCTTAGTTACCATTAAACAGACAAAGCTGTTACTTTAGTCAAAAAATATAAGACTTCTCCAATCTGAGCTCATCCCATCTTTGGAGTTGGCAACTCACCAAAGAAAGAGACAGTGGGAAATTCTCAGGGGTTGCTTGAAGAGAAGAATTAACCCAGTGAAAACAGAGTTATATCTGTGCCAAACCCAAACTGAACACACATGAAATTTAGGCTATAACTAAGCAGATCAGAGTTCTATAAATTGCCCTGATCTTTACAGTACGCCGAACTAAACCATTAGAGGCAAATGCTCTCTGACCTGGCGTTCTTGAAGATACATGTATTTTTCCTGTGTCTAATTGGGATGCAGCAAGCTTGTTTCCCCTTTCAGCTTTTAATATTATCATACCAACCATCTTTTTTCCTGAAAAGGAAAATGAAGCTCTCCCAAATTAACAGATTTGTGTGAATACAGCCAAAAAAATTTACATGTTTATGTTAAGCAGCTTGGCTATCACACGGTTTCAGCAAATTTCTTTTTTATTATTCTTGTTTTATAAGTAGTAATGTTTCCTTGAAACCTCATCCTCTTTAGATCTTGTTCTAAATTTTCTTCAACTCTATATCTTAAAAGAACACAGTTCTCCTTTGTCATCTGGAGTTTTGTATCACTACTCATTTTTAACAGTGCATCTTGCTGACATGTTAAGCTGAGATCATGAATCAGTTAATTTTCTACCCAAATATTCTTAGCATTTTCTTAGCAGTTCATCTGACTTTAGACACTGATCTAAATCACTGATACCAAGTTTTTATATGTTGCTATTTTTAATGTTTTGTATTTCATTAAAATTATAAGCCCTCTTGCCATAGACCTCAAATAAAGATGTCATAGTGATACTAGAAATAAATGCATGTAATGATTTCAAAATATTATGCATGGTTGGGAAAGCTGAACACTTAACAAGCTATTTTGTGTGAGGGACTCAACACACTGGGTCCCTGAGCCCTTCCCCCTTTCCTCACTTGCTATCGGTTGTGTCACAAGCCTCTTCCTTAAACTCCCTGTTGAGCATCCTGGGTACAGCTCTTTCCCTTCCCTTCTCTTTCCTTCACAGAAGTGGGACCCTGCTGCCTCGCTGGTACTCTGGTGCTTTCAAATAGCTGAAGAACTCGGTTTCCCAGGGTTCTAACCCTGTGAGCACTCTGGGTTTCCCTCTTTGGGAACATATGGTCACCAACACAAAAGGGCACCCAAGATTTGAGAGGGCTCCAAAATACCACCACATTCACTTATTTAAATCTGTATACCTAACTAGTCACTAGCTGTTTGCATTCATTTACACAGCTACTTCCTTCCCGCTCTTCAGCACTCCTGGCTTTGAAGAGTCAGGGCCCTGTTGGAAGTGAGCACCACATCTCTTCTCAAAAATGGAAACTCCTCCTTTTCCCTATGCCACCAGTTATTTTGAGCTTTTGCTAATCAAACCGTACTTCTTCACCATGAACACGTAACCCTTGCATCCCTCCCCTCTGCACAGACTTGCTGTATCTGTAGGGGATTCTTTTGATTCCAGTTCTTTATGGTTACAATACCCAGACAACATTTCAACTTTACTGGGATATTATCTATTTACCAAACTCCATTCTCCATGTTGCATTCCCTCCATTCTCGCACCTGACTGTTTCAGTTCAGCATCAATCACTCCTTGCTCACTTCGAAAGGGAATCAGTTTGAGGCTGGCCTTTTAGCAGCGTTTTGATGAATGGAATATGACTTGCATTTCACACTTAATGCGATTTAGGAGGCAGCAGTTTGAGATACTAGAAAACTTGGCAATAAAATGCCAATTAGCTGTGACTTAACACAGTGCGTTAATACAGCGTTTGAAACACCCAATATTGTCCCACTATTCCCGATTATTGAATTGTATCTGTTTAGTCCCATTACGCCCTCTTGATAAAGAGATTACGCAGTCCTTTCCTTGCTTGTCCATTCCATGGTTCTCAGGTGGATTTTACAGGCTCTTCTTAGCTCCACACTGCTGTAACCCCTGCTCTACCCGACTTTAAGGTTGGCCCTTCTTTGGGCAGGAAGTTGAATATGATGACCTCCAGGAATCCCTTCCAGCCCAAATTATATGATTCTATTGTTAAAAACATAGAAACCCACCATGAACAGAGTTATATGATTTTTTTTTTTCTTATTTGCTTATCTTTTAGAAGTGTTTTCAACTAAAATATACCGCAGAAGGAGAGATACAGTTTCTCTAACTAGAAATCCAGTTTAGGCATGCTGCATCAGGCTCTGGAGTTTCTATTTTGACCTTAGCATAAACTTAGGTGTCTGAACATAGATGCTGCCAACTGCTGCTGAGATACATCAACAGCCTAAAGCAGATGGGAAAAATACTCCACTTTTCCCTCATACTAAACAGTCACATTTCAGACTACATCTATAACACCGTCAATTTAAAATTGTACCTGACATTGTAACAGCCTGAAGTAGACCTATAGCCAAGGACCCTTACGTGGAAAATGGGAAAGACCCTTCAGGAGACACAAGATACTTAAAGGCATGGCCATGATGATCTTAAGTGGTATGAAAAATAAAACCCTTGTTTTTCTTTTTTATTACATTTCCACAGATAAAAGAGTCAATGTAAAGCAATATACTCTTTGGCTGTAGTGCCCCACTTCCATGGGCTGCCTTGATCCCTAAAGGGTAGTTCACACGACACTGAGACACTTCTCTGTTAGTAAATCCACACTCATTTAATTTGTCATAATTCCCTTCTATTCTTCTCCTCCTCTAACTCATCCTGTTCCTCAAACTGCTCTTGAATACATTCTGTATCAATCTTCCCCACTTGGTGTTACCATAACAGCAGCATTTAGAGGCAAAGCCTTAGGTCAGTACCACAGTGCAGTATACAACAGATGGATACCTGGGGATAGGTACTAGCAGAGGGTGTTTGTGGACTTTCTAGGAAAAAAGCACAAAGCAAGTGCTAGTGGTACTCTTTGAAGGAACCAAGGCACCGAGATGGGCTCCTCCCAGTAAGGACACCCTGCTGTTACCATCTTTCCCACTTTCAGTTCCCTCCTACTTTCTCCAATGCTTTCCCCCTCTTTCCTATTCCCAAAAGACACTCCTGCTGAAAAATGAAAATCACAACACAGAACCTTTTCTTCTGAGGCAGAGACCTCTCCTTCATACCTGACACAGCCTTCAATATTAAATATTGCTGCCATAAAGAAGGTGGTAAAATTCTTCATTCATGGGGGTTTTGTTGATTTAATGGCAGTTTTAAAAGCATAGAATTTCCTTATGCTTAAGCCATGGTTTGCATGCAAGGTTTCTTCCTCACCCTTACCCCTGCCTCACAAGCTTATTTTTGGTTTAAATCAAAGGCTTTTTTGTACATATAAGCCAGAGCTCTGGGAAGTGTTTTACATGGGCATAAATACTTAATTGGGCTCCAGTGCCAAGCTAACTGTTTGGCAACAGCTGGTATGTTTGCATAATTTGGACCAACTCACAGCACAGTGGTTTGTTACGCTGCATTTCAGCACTTGGGATTTGGACTTCTCCTATTGAGTGCTAATACTGGAAGACAAAAAAAACCCTGGAACTGGAAGTTTGCTGGAAGACAAGAAGGAAGGCTAGTACAATAGTAACAATAGTTTGCTATGGTACAGGGAAAATTACACTACTTTTATCATGATCATTTAATGAATTTTGAATAAGAGTGCCATGGAGTTTTATGAAGTGTCTTTCTTAATGTATGGAAAAGCCTTCAGTTAAGAAGAAAACACTTTTGACTTGTTACTGGATCTTTATAGGAAGGGGACAGCTTAAAAGCTAGGTTACCTTTTAATTTACCAGAGTTTTTGTAAATCTCTTTAGAAAAGAGTCTCTACCTCTGTGCTAACTGCCCTTATTCAAAGGCTCTACAATTTATCAAAGCTTTTTTCTTAATCATGACCATTACATACTCATGCTTACTAGTTTATGAAGAATAATCCACTTGACTGTCCCCTAAAATTACCGTGCTCTTTCTGGAGAAGTAAACAAAATGCAGAAACGAAAGTCTCAACACACAGGTTTCAGTGGAGAGCGTGATGGATGCAGTTGACCCCTTAACCAAACTAGCGGTAGTTTGGTACAGGCTCCAAAGGAGGTAAAGGCCCGAGTCATAGTTGGGCCAAGAATTCCTCTAGTTTCAATCTGTTCTCTGAAAACCCCCCAAGGAGCAGAGTGACGCAGTGAGCATCGATGCATATGAGCTTGGAACATCAATCATGCGATTAACACATGAATAGCGGGTGACTTTTCCAAGATTCATTTATCAAGGAACGAAGAAGAGTTTGTGGGTACAAGAAGTCTCATGCATACCTTTCCCATTACATACAATTTGACTACAAGCCAGCCTCTTTATTCCATAAATATGACAGCCTAAGTGAGCCTTTTTTGAGCACTCCCTGGTAGGCAGCGTGGCTACATGGGGGTGATCTCCCCTTGAGTTGGACACTCCTCAAGGCTGCTCCTCAAGGCAGAGAGACTTTTTACCAATGGCAGGTCTTTGGTAATTGACTGAGAGCGTGCTGAATTAACACTAATGAAACATTACCAATTCATGTAACTATAAAATGTTAATTATTATATACTTTGTATAGATAATTCCATTAGTCATAAACTGTTGTCCAAGTCTGAGGCTAAGATTGGACCCGGCTGCACCTAGGCTCCATCAGGAGTTGGGAAAGCAGAGATGTCCAACTCTGAACCTCATGACTCAATGGTAGGGTCTTCCTTACGCTTTTGCGTCTCTGGTCTCTGCATGAATCATGCTAGTTCAATTTTCCTTTGCACGTTTCTTCCATGCAGTAATTAATGAGGTGAACCTTGCGATCAAACTTATGACTCTTGATAAACCACTGTTAAACTTTGTTAAATTCCATCGAATTTATTGAACTCTGCCAAATTATTATTTTTACCTCAAGAAAACATGGCTGCTTCTGCTTTTGAGTGAGGCACATTCCACTCATTCATGACAAACTGGTGTAGTCGGGAGGATCCTAAATCAGAATCCGTGACAGAGTCAGAGTTTAGCAGATACAGTTCCTGACAATTCCTTCCAGATCATGCTCAAACCACCCTCAGCTCCCTGTTATGATCTGACTGGACAGCTACCCATGCAGAAAAAGACATAGACCAAGGAGGAGGAAGGCAGCAGAACAGCCCAAGCTCAGAGCCTAGTGACAAGAGTGACCAAGACAGACTGGAAACTGGAGAACACAGTCTGGAATAACACCTGGTATTTTCTTAAATTGTCATTTCTTTTTTGAAAGAAAAATTTTCTAAAGGTAATACAAACCCCCTTCCCCTCAGATACTGCCTGGGTAGATCGGCAATGCTACCATAAAGTACTAGCTCAAGTGATAAACTTTCTAATGGTGTTCGTTGATTATGTCAATACTCAGATGATGTAACTTGAGGAGGGAGAGGGCAAGGAGCCACTTAACTGTTTTGTAAATCCAGGAATTTACACTTTTAGAACCACATTGAAGAAAGAAAAGAACCTTATGTTTACAAAGTCAAACATTCGAAACTCAAAAAATACCAGAAATAAAAGTTGCTTGTGTAATCTCGGTTTGGCCCTTTTTTGCTATGAAGGATACAATACTGAATGACATCACTACACGTGTACTTTTCACCACAGAACCACATTTTACCCAGTACACCTATGAAACAAATATCTAATAGTTTTAATCTTCATTATTATGGTGAAAGATCTTATATAATGAACATTTCTCCCATTGCAATTTGAAATGCCCCTTTGAAATTTCCATTATTCCTTATTTTCAAATAATAAAAAGCTTTTGTACAAATGAACAAAATAGAGCTTCACATGCCCATCTGAGATGTCTGGGGACATTACCTACATTACAGAAGGGATCTGAGAAACATCCAGATTAAGGTAAAACCACATCAGCTAATATTAAATGTCCAATTTGTTACAACAAAGATCTATATTTAGGAACATTTCTGCGTTACAAATATACTTCCTAGTAATGCTAGTGCAATTGGTAAGGCTGAACAACAGTTCTGTAATCAGGCCCCAAAACCTCAGCTAGCCACTGAGAAAGATTGGAACATACATTTAGTTTTTACCTAGAAAACTAGATCAAGCAAAGATTTTTGAAGTTTCTGACATGGAAGTGTTTGACTTCTCAACCTTACTAATACTTTTCAATTGGGCATTTGCATAGCATCACAGAAGATCTCTAGTTGACCCATTACACAATCCTACCAAACATCCACTATCCAAAAATATTTTGAAATAATAGACAGAGGCCTCAGTGCAAAACATTTGTGGTGATCTCATTCAAAATAACAGTAATAAATTTGCTGTTACTCTACTTTTGGTCAGAATTAGAGCGCGTGCCTTCTCTTAGGAAACTGCAGGAGCTATGAAGATGGATATGTGACTTGATGTCTTGAAGCATTATGTAAAAGCTTCATACAGTACTTGTCAATAAGAAAATAATTGTCTAAACATCCTGAGCAACTAATGTCCATGTTTATATTACTGTTAAAGAGTGGTCTGGGAACAATCATGTGAGTGATTTATTTCTGATGCACAGTCCACTTACCCATGTCTGGCCATTGTTCTGACTACTACACACTTTGGTTCCTAGGTGAGCTCCTGGCTGAATTGGTGAGTATCTTCAGCGACCCTGGGTCCTGGAGCTCCCTAGCACACTGCTGTTTGCTGGTCATGCCTCAGGTTTTGCTGCCTGAAGAGGAAACTAATCCAGCCTCAAGAGACTAGGCAACCCCCCCACCCCCTCCCCAAACTAAACTACTCAATGGCTGAGTAGACTCATGCAGTTGTTCACAATTGTCAGACTACTCTCCCAGATATCTTCCAGGGCCTTGTGGACTTCATGGCCCAGCTCCTAATTAGCAGTTGTTAAGAGTATCAGTAACATCAATGTCATCAGTAAAAGGGCATCAATAATGTTGGTCATCTATTATCTCGAGTCTGACCTGTAAGAATTTCTTTGTTATGGTGAGAACTTTGCAAGGCTGCTTCTTAAAATCATTGGCCTTCGCTTCTTTATGAATGAGATTCCAGGTCAACAGCTACCTCAGAAGCTGGAAATGAACTCTAGATAAATGACATCCAGCTGCAAGGGCCACAGGAAAAAATTCTCTTTACTGTTGCCATCAGCTGACCAGCAGCATACATGACATGAATCCAAATCAGGAACCCAGATGCAGTGTTCTGCCTTCAGGACAGGCAGAGGTCAGCAATCTCACTAAATCTAGGGTCCCTCACACTTTGAGTACTACAGAAAAATGTTTCCAACAGGTTTTAAATACTCAGAGAATACAAGATAAGGCCAGCACCCCACATATCTCTAAGGCTACAGATTCAGAGGATCATGTTTCCTTTCCCTGAATGCCTTTGATATTACAAAACTAGTATCTATTCAACAACAAAATAAGTAAAGTTTGTTTAACCCACAAACCAAAAAAACACCACCGTATTAGTTGTAAATGTGCCTCATGCTAGTTTTCTTTCCACTTGGGGCAGGTTTATGAATTGCATTGCAATTCAAGCAAAAATGCTTGAAATCATACAGATTCTGTGCCCCAAAATATATCACAGTTAAATAAAAAAATGCAAATAAAGAATGCAGATTTTTGCACCTGCAGCTCATAAATTCTGGGATGCCAGGCACGCATTAGTATTATTTAGATTACTTGGAAAACTTTAGAGGATTTGGATAGTTTAATACATCATGAATCTTTAAGAATACAAATCAAATTTGTCATTACTGTGAATATCAGTATTTTGATTTTGGACATCTTATTAAAGATGCAAATACATAACACTGACAAAGATTTTTAAGTGCTTTTCTTCATACAAGCAGATTTATTAGAAAAGCCTGTGGGTAGAAAACATTGCCACTGTCCTTCAATCAATCAATCAATTAATGTAATAAACCAAGCGAAGCATACTTGTAATTCTGAGTACAGCAAAGGCATTGGAATTCTGCAACTTGGTTACATATTTGCCTTGAGCAAGTAATTTAACCTCCCTCCCTTCTTAGTTTTCCTGTTGGCAAAATAGGAATAGCTTACTTCAAAAACATGACGCAGGCATTATCAAGAAGAAACTTTATTACGATTTTGGAGGTAGGTAAGGTACTGTCAGTATACAGTAAAACATCTTCACAGAGAGGGGCGCTGGGACAACCTGAACCTGACAACGATGAAATTGAAGATTCAGCATTGTTAATATAGTGAGATTAGATAGGTCATGACACTGCAAGCTGGCATTATTTTCGTATTTGGCATCAGGAGAGATTGCCTCCATAGCACATTTGCCTAGCTGAATATTGATTGGGCTTCTCTGGTTACAAATGGAACCTAAACTGATTAGAAAACAATTAGGAGTAAATCTATATGAAAGGGTTTCTTTTTTCTCTTTTTCCTTCTTGGCCAGTTAAGTTGAAGTGGCATGAATGAATTTGTCTGTAAATTTGCCACTCGCAAAAGCAGGCAACAAGTTCACAAATCATCATTGCTGATTCAACATTGAACTGTGAAAATCAAAGCCTTTATTCATTCTATTTCTCAAGCATGAAAAGCTCTGCCATCTTCAGTTGCCTCACAAAGGAATAAGAACAACCTAGGTATAGCTTCTTAAGAAAATATTCCCTTATTACATTTTACATTTGACTTTTGTGCTGTCTTGCTGAAGCTGTACAGCTTAATGCAGTCTCTGTTTGTCCCTTTAATACCTCGCTCAAATACTAAAGTAACAGCCTAATGGAAAAGTTGCCATGGATTCTCAATAACTGCCTAATCTGAAAAAGAGTCTAATAATGATAAAAGCAATTTTTTTTTTTTTTTTTTAGTCTTTAAGTTTTATCACCAGGAACTAATGCTTAGTGCTATTCCACTCAAGGTTTCTACGTACTCCTATTCCACATGAACAATTTCTCTAGACAAATAACACTTTTTTTGTTTGTACAGATTTGTACACCATGTTCCTGAATTCACCCCCTGCTCCGCACAACTCCCAGGTTTTTACCATGCTCCCAACGCTACCTGCCTCCCTCACATCTATCTGCAGTTATACAACAATCAACCTATCCCAGGGATGACTCATCATCTCCAACTACTATATATATCAGAACAGATAAAAATATGTGTGCATATATATAACTGTATGTATCAGAATATTTAATATTCTATTTAAGAATCTGCATATATCAGAACAGTAGGTAGAAATCAGCCTACTTGGCTTTCTCGCAGAAGTCAGTAGCTTGTCTCTTTCCTACATACAGCTAAAGGTTTTTCACAAAACTTGTAGAAACTTCGTGTCTTTGGAAATACCACTCATCTACGGAAGTTAATTGAAATTGCAAGGAAAGCAAGAAGGGAGGCAAAAAGAAACAGCCTAATGTTAAAATACATGGCACAGATACACATATAACTTAGCTGGGTTTTCTGCTGCTCAAAACAGACACAAACCCAAACAAACTGGTCTGTTACAAGATGATGTTGCAGCTGCTCCTTAGCACTAGGCCATAAATGCTACCTGCTATTACCTGGATATTTGCCACAGTTTCCTTTAAATTGAAGAACTGTTAAGTTATATTGCTGCAACTGAAATCCTTAGGTTGCTACTAGAAGGAGCTACTAGCAGCCAACTCTCAATCCTTTTCCTGCCTTTGTTAGTATTTAGATATTATTCCATCAGTGGTGTCTTGCAAGAAAAGCACAATGGTTCTCATGATATCAAGGACTGAAGGGTACCTTCAGAGGGCCAATGAGTGATTGTCTCTCTAGTCCAGAATAATTAAAAATAATATATAAAAACATATATTTGGCATACTAGTAGGGCTCCTCTTAAGGAGACACAAGAATCTAAAGAGCTTAAAGAGACCACGACTTCATAACTTGATTATGGGAGAAAAAAACTCCATCTTAGAGCTCATGGATTTAATATCTAAATACATCAGCTCTCTGCTTGTCATGAATCAGCTTTTTACCTTATATTTTCTCCATAAGGTGATAAGAACAACTTTCAGATGTTATGAAAAGCTGGTAGTTTTTGCATAGCTAACACTTCAAACTGGTTCCCTCAAAAAGCTGGACTCAAGCTCAGCTTCAGTAAACCAGGATGTGGCCTCCACATGTCACACATTCTCCTGTGCAACAAAGGAAGAGATTTCCCATTTGGCAATGTAAGTATTTTCAGCCTAAAAATGCTTTATAGTTTTGTTAGGGCTTTGTGTCCTACTAGTGTTTATGGTGTGATGAGTCCTACTTGACTGAAGAAACGTTTGTTGCATGGGAAGCCTAGATTTGTCATGTCCTTGGTTGCTTCTCATCTCTTATGTTCTGAGGTTTCATGAGTGATACGAAGTACCTAACTGTCACTGAGAAACCTTGAACAATTCTCAAGACAAAGTAATAACTTGTAATTGCAGACAAGGGTCCTTATTCCTTTTACCCCCTTGGACTAGCATTTATTCATTCTGCCTCCGTGGAATGTATCTGTAACACTACTGATTTAGGCTTCCTAGATCATCTCCCTGTGTACATCACTAGGGTTTTTTACCTTTTACTTTTGATTTTCGAAACCAAACATCTCCAAACCATTTTTTAGATCACTGACAAGTGTCACTAGCAGATTAAAGTTCAGTCACACAACAATTTCCTTTATCATTTCTTTTCTTATGTGGAAGAAAAAGTGAGACAGCATTAAATTCAAAATATACTTAAGAGTATTTGGAAAAAAGAGGCCATGATTTCTTTAAGTTACAGTACTCCAAGCTGCCACTGGAAATATTCTTAGGACCAATGCTTCTTAAATTCTTGCAGGGCATGCAGCCCTGAAAAAAGGGAAAGAACATAGCCAAGAAAAAACAGCATTCCTGGCTGTTACAAATAACTTAGGATGGTATCTCACAGAAAACAAGGGAGAGAGAAGGAGCATAGTGGGAAAAAGGAGAGTCAGAAAACATTAATATTTTTGTGATTTCGGTGGATTAGACCATTACCTTGAAGATTTACATTTTCCACTGATCATGGAGAAAAATTGAACTATTTTGACTGAAAGAAAACACAGTCACATAATGAATTGCTACTTAGGGATAATGGTAATACTACAATGTGTTCCATAAATAAACTATTCTCCAATTAAACAAAGACATTTCATTCCTCTTTCCACCAAACACAATAGAGAAAGTAGACACAATAAAAATTGCTTGTCCTTTTCTAACCTAGACCTAAGCGTGTATGTAACCTAAAACCCTAATCAACATAATGAAATCAGAAAGTGCTGAACAGAGCATTGGCATGAAAAACTTCTCTTGGCCTTTTAGGTTGTCCAAACTTAGAGGCAATAGATGACACATTCCTTCCTTTGTAACTAATAACAGTTTGTTTGAATGATTTTAAACCTACATGGAAGTATTCTTCCTCTGTCATGGGGTTTGTCCCTCAACTGCAAGGCAAATATTCTTTGGGTGGTGATTGTGAAGATTTGGACATAAAAGCATAGGGGAAAAAAAGAAAAATCTCACTGTCTTGACTGTTATTTCTAAAAGGGAAGCTCAGGCAGGCAGGCACGGTATTTCAGACTCAGATAATTATGGTGCAGGTCCTGCTGCATTATAGGGTGGGTCTAGTGGTCTTCCAAAACACATTTTTTGCAAGAATGTCACTGAAATGGCAAAAGGCAAAGCAGAATAAAACTATTTCTGGGATACTTTTAAAATGCCAGTTAGATGAAAAATCAAGTTTTAATTCTTTTTAAGCTTAAATATTTTTCCTTCTTGGTTCACCTCTCAGAATGGTGTCCCATATGTTTGGGATATATCTGTTGGTCATACTATCCTCTTCTCATCCCTGTTTCCAGACTATACGTGGTGGTGTTTATTAAAAGAATTTTAACCAGAACTGAAAATGTAGCCTGAGGTGAACACACCAAACATTTTAACATGCTAAGTTTGCTGCTGTATACTTTCAGCCACCTCTGGAGAGGTTTAACAGTAACTACAGCAGTAAGGACTTCATTGAACATATACACACATTTTCTGTTAGATTTCCAGGTTGAAACAAGAATGCCATTACTTCCTTGGCTATTTATTGGAGACGTAAGAGCAACAGCAGATTACAGAAATGGTAATATTTTTGTAAACATGCCAAAGAAGAAGGGGAGGCATAGGTTTCCACAACTGATGTCCCTGCTTGCAAATGTCTGGGTGTGTGAGACGTGTCCTGCTATTTTGCTAAATTTCACTTGCTGCTTAAGTTTTATCTACTAACAATGCTAACAGAGGAATTCAAATGTGAACCATTTACAAGGAACTTCTCAATGTATCAGAAATTGAGGCTTGTTTTGGTATACGTACATGTTGTTTAAGCTTGTGAACATTCAAGTAAGTGTTGACTGCTGCTAGACTGTTAATCTATACTATATGTGCAAATTTCATGTGTGTAGCAGAGAAATGAACAACAGGAAAAAGAAACAAACAACAAAACCAAAATAGCAAACATAGCAGCTAGTGGAAATAGAATTAAGAGTAATTATCCCAAATCCTCATGGGGACAGTAAACTGTAGGACTCCAGGTGCCAAGGAATTCCTGGACGATGTTTGCAGCTTTGCTTACGTTATTCTTGGGAAAATGTCTCTGGTTTGCCAAAGGGTTCAGCTTTACGAAATGTGGTATGAGCTTTACCTCAAAGGGCTGCTATAAAGTACCAGATTGCAGAAATTAGACAAACATACAGAAGAAATTATCTTGGCCTAGTTCTGCAGCTTTGAACCTCCGGTGACAGCCTCTATGGAGCAGTACTTGCTTTTTCATGGGGAAGATTGGGGTTTTTAAGCTCTTCAATGTATTTTCACGCAGGAGATTGCCTCACTGCTGAGTTTGGAGGCTTTCTGGGGTAGGCATAACACTGAACTACAGACTACATATGCATATCTACTTCTGTCCCAATACTGAGACTACCTTCCATAGCTGAACGCAGAATACCAACAATGGGACTAAGCATTTAGTCCCATTCTCTCTCCCTCCAAAGCTTACAGCTTCTTTGATGGCAATTCTGTACATCTGCCTGATCCCTACAGACACATGGAAGAAGCATTTGTGAATCCCAGTATGGGATTTAGCATTAAGAGACAAATAGCTTTGTGTGTGCAGAGCAGTGAAAATTGGCAGCGGGCAATGTCTGAGGAGCCAAGAAAATAAATGTTTCATAGCTACCTATTCTTCCCCTCCTCCTTATCTTAAAGGCTTTCAGGGACTTTGGATGCTCTGCACTGTAAGTGATTAGCTAAAAGTCCCAAATCCAGGATCTGAGAGGGAAAAATAGTCAAATTGCTTACATGCCCTTTCATCACTCAGATAGCTCTTGTATTTGCTGTATTTGCTCCTCACCAAATCAAATCACTCGATTAGCTGACCATACATGACACAATATATTTGAAATGCCCTACTAACTGCCAGGCTGTGTGGCTTATGTGGTCTCTTTAAATTGAGTTCTGCAACCATTCTCTTAGTATCTAAGTAGAGGTGGAAGCCCATAAACTGTTCTAGCCTTTCAAAGCTGTAGCATAGGTTAATAAAACTTGAATAAATCTGCTTACTGTAGCTGTTATCTGGAGAGTAGCTGCTCTGTGCAGTCTGAGAGTCTTGAGGGCAAACAGCTGTGAGCAACAGCAGAAAGTGCTCAAGAGCCTGATGAATCCTAGAGGAAGTGGTATTGGTATTTTGGTATGATGGTCTTCCTCTCTTGGTTCAGTAATGGACCTGTGCTGTCTCTCTGCTATGATGCACTGTGAACATTTGTGGTTATTGAATTTACGATAAGGTAACCAAAAGATGCTATATTATAAAAAAATTCTAGCTCAGGGAGATGCACTTGGCACTCTTCCATTTTCTTTCCCACAGCTTAAGCTATCCATGTTCCTTTGTCTGTTGCAGGATAAACTGCTGTGCGGTACAGCTGACTACTCCATCCCCAGACAGTTTTTTTTAAGACTGACTTCCCCAAAGTGACCATGTGAGGCTCCGCACAATGTTTGCCCTCTGTGCTCTAAGCCAAAGATCAAAAATACCATGTAGTTATTTTATTCATATTGCACAGAAACAAATACTGCTTATTCACAAAGAAGTAAACTAGAAAGAACCACTGGACTGATTTAATACTGCCACAGACATGCCCATCATTATTGTCTTGAGAGGCAAGAGTTGACATTTATCACACTCCTCCAGCATTATCTTTGCTTTTTAAATTTGTGGTTTTAGAAACTCTTCACTACCCTCATCTTAGCTGAAAAACATGGGACAACTAAGCCATGATACTTTGGAAAAGGTGTAAAAATTCTGGGTTACCTCTCCCCAGCGCTCTTGACCACTCAGCCAAGTACTGGTTGGTCACGCTGACAGAGTGAGTGATGGGGCCTGCCAGCTGAAACAGAAAGACTGCCTGAAGCATTTGGACATCTAGATCAGAACATCAACAGAGGCCCATTGATAAGTTTCCCTCTTGGC
>JAOQGH010000051.1:25506540-25520248 GCA_025769975.1 Gallinago jamesoni
CAGAAAGACTGCCTGAAGCATTTGGACATCTAGATCAGAACATCAACAGAGGCCCATTGATAAGTTTCCCTCTTGGCTGCAGAATTTTGCTTTTGGATAGCTTTGACATATCTCTGATGTTTACAAATCACTCTGTATAGATTGGTTTCTGGGTGTCCTGCTGCACCTACTCCAATGCAATATGCTATTTAAATGTATGACCTTGAGCTGGAAGGAATATCTGCCCTCTCTGTACCAAGAAAGTAGTGCAAGTGGGAAACGAAGAGGCAGGGAACTGTTTTTTATCTTTAACATATACAACCACCCCAACACTTTCACAGGCATCTCTGCTTCTACTGGGTCTAAAAAAGTCTGGAGTGAAGGCACCTGGGGCATTTGGGGAGCCTATTGTACCAGCTCCTCCCGGTGGTCAAAAAGAAGTAGAGCACAAACTTGCTTTTAACATCTACATTTTGCTCCGAGGAGGATGTAATCAAATCTACCCTCCACAAGCTTTTCTGGAGAGCGTCTCAGGTACCTGAGCTGCCCCTTCACCCGACACTTCTGACTGTAGCCTCAGACTAGCAAACGATGCTCAAGACAGAAGGGTAAAACCTTGAATACGCACGTGCTTTCCACCACAACTTGTCGAATGCCATTCCTTAACCTGTGACACTCCACATCGAATAGCACAAGCAGCCCGATGTCTCACCTACTGCACGTTCTTTGCAATATCTTATAGAAGGAAGCAAACGAAAATGCTACAACAATCTCAGATGTTGGGATGCCCAAGGGATTCAATTGGAAGAGGCTGTGCTGGAAGGTACCCTCTGTGCTTGCAATATAGCCCTTCCATTTTCAAATGACTGAAAGTACAGCCTCCACCAAAGCAATGCATGTATTTGAGAGGTCTCCTGACAGAAAACCCTTCCACTGTAGGCAGAATCTTTGCAGCCACCGAATTTAGCAGCAATGAAGTGACCACACTGTGCCCCACACACGTTCCTACGCAAAATCATCCTTCCCATCTCCACAAAGAGGAGATTTTCTGCCAGCCATTCAGCCTCATGCTGCTGCAATGCAAAAGTGAAACTACTACTGAATGAAAGAGGTAGGTGATTTATGAGAAGCTTTTCTATGAAAAAACAATAATCCAATTAAAAAGACCAGCGATGGATGTGTGGTTAAAGATAGTCCCAAACTTAGCGTCCTTTGACTTCTCTTGGCTACCACATTTGGCAGCTAAACAACAAAAACAAACCCTTCATTCAGGCTTATGGCTTTAGCGGTCAAAAGCTAAAGAGCATCCACCACCTTCTCCATGGGATTCTAACTCCCAGCACAACCCACAAAGGAGCCCTCAGCCCAACCTCCCTCACTGGCTTGCAGTCCCAGGTCTCAGAGGCTGAAGGGGAACTTGCACAGGGGAACATCACAATTAGCAATAAAAAAGACTCTTAGAGATGACGGCTCTTACTGTATTTCACAGTAAATTTAGAAATTGCTTTGATTTGAAACCACTGGCAGCCTCATCTGCAGTACAAATAACACAAGAGCACCACCCGCTTTTGCATTGACCTGTCTGTAACCCCGTGTTCAGAATTGATGCCATCCAGTTCTCATATAAGTAACCTTAGAATGGGGTTAGAAGTTTATGAGAGGGAGAAATTTTTTCTTTACAGTAATTTGAAAGGATTCCTATAAACTTAACCTGTCATGCTTGCAAATGTCTTATTCCACTACTGAGGCAAGGGAAGAAGTGCATTAGTAGTAAATCCATGTGACAATACGCACAGTGAGAGCTAACCTAGTTTTCATACCTGGCACGGTAACGTCTGTGCAAAGGAAACTGAACTGCTTCTATATTTCCTTCTTCCTTGCCTCCTAGGGAAATGCTGTCAGCCAAAGAAGCTGGGGACAGTTATTCCAACCAAACCCCCTCAAAATGGAACAAGGAGGGTGTAGCACTGGTCAGTAGATGCAGACAGGACCGAGGCTGTGTGAAGGCTCTTGTTCTTGCTCACCAAGAGCAACATCTCAGCTCTTGCTGTTTCTGACACATTGCCATAAGTTCTGCTGGGATTACGCACTTCAGCACTGTACTCAGCAGAGAAATAAGCGGGTCTTTCATAGCGTCACGTAGGTATGCCGAATTTCCATAAGGATGTGGGGAAAACACGTTCCAAACCAAGTATTTAAGAGTCTGGAAAAGACCGAGGTCTGTAAAATACTGGGAAAAACATTCTATTCCATTCACCATGGTAGAACGAGATTTCACAGCAAATCTAGAGCTCTTCTGAGGGAGATACTGTATCTGCTCTACTGTGGGGCAAGGGATGCTGGAATCCTTGTGAGAGCAAAGCAAAACAAACTCTCCATTTACAAAACATCAGAGACACTGAATGTTGGACACAGAGAACAACACTGCAGGGGAACTGGTAAGGTGGGTAAAGAGTTGTTTTGTTTGTTTTCTTCAGACCTTTCCTATAGATGTCTTTATCTCTTCCTCACTCTTTTTCTATAGAGGATCATAATGCTGGATTCATAAACCTGCTTGGAATTTCTGTATTTACCCCTGGCTCAGTAAGGGAGTAGCTTCCTGCAATCGTACTTCTTGAGAGAAGGGCAGCAGAAAGTTACCATCAGCATCTCCTCAAGCACTGATGTAACAGAATGGAGAAAAAGAAAGGGGCTTCGAGCTGTGCTGCTCCAAAAGGACCAGTTTTCAGTCATCCCTTAATTTGTTCCAGAGTGAAAACAGTAGCGGTCTGTGGAAGGAAAGTCAGGTGTGCCTTGATTTTTTCCTCCATTAATGCAGCCTGCCAGTGCTTCTGCCTCAATATCCCCCTCAGTTCTCTGCTGAGTTAACAGACCTCCACTGAGATAACAGACTTTTTGTCATTTTAAGGAGAGGTTACTAACAGCTTAAAATAAAGACCAAGACACATATATTCTGCCCATCCTGGATTCTGGCACTGGCAGGCACTTTTACCCTTGCTGAAATGACTAAGTGTCAAAAAAAGAGATGGAACCCTGTTGCCAGCAAGGCTAAAATAGCTGTTGGCCATCAAACCAGTCAATCATTTTTTAACAGCCCTATTTTGCGGGGAAGAGGGAAAACTTTAATCCTGTCGGCCTTGCTGTTCTCCCCGGGTCAGAGCTGAATGGCTTTGCTCCCAGGTGAGGAAAGCTCTCCCTTCCTAGGGACTACCAAGTGCTGTTCCCAAGAGGTAGCTACAGACTTGGTTGCTGCACTCACCCATTCGTGTCTGCACTCCTCATGCAGACAGGGATCAGATGCAGTAAGGGATGAACACTGCAGAAAACACAACTTTACTGAAATCCAGTGGCACAATGCCTCCTGGTAAAACTTTTTTCTTGCTCCCAGTAAAGAGTGGCTGAACACATGTTGGAGGAGGCTTTTAAATATTTTTTTTGCAAGACAATGAAGATAGGCTTCTAACTCTGCCTGTTTTATACTTCCCATCAGAGTACTTCCTAAGGTTCTTGCCAGCCTTTCCTTTATTTCACTTCTTCAATCAATAAACCATCATGAATCTCATCTCCATTTGTAAGTCCATTACTGCAGTCACTGACTCTCTGCTGAGCTGAAGGTCTGAGATATTAAATTGTACCTACAACTGCATTTCTACTAATACTATGCCTCTTTTTTTTGGAAACAAATTTCCACTTGGTTTTGAAAACATCTGCCTGGAGCTTAAAAGACTGGCTGATTTATGACATGCCAGTCAGTGGTGTCCTGGCAGAGGTGTTCGGTTGCCCTAGTGAAATAGCATCCCTTCATTAAGTCACTGGAGGAATTCTCTGTGCCAAGGAGAAAGGAAAAGCAACAAAAAGAAATGGGAAGGAAAGAGAAAGTAAAAAAGGAGCTAAAATTACAGCAGACAGGAAAAATGGTTGCATTTTCAATATAAAGGCTGTGCTACAAATAAAACTTTGAATTCAAAGTCAGTAACCCCGAAGATTGAGGAAGAAGGTCAGAAAAGAAAAAATGCGACTAGTAGGACTTGATCATCAAACCTTACCATCATCAAACCTTACCGCACTAATCACATCTTTATTTAAGGTTCTCTGAGGCAGCACAGCACACTGGAATGGTACATTCTATAGATGGTATCCCTTCCTAGAGCTGATTCATTATAATCCAGTGAATCTCAAATTCCCAATTCAGTGCTTGAATAAACTAGATTGTCCAGCCTATCTTCAGGACTAAAATCTCCCAATTGGCAATGATCAGAAAGCACACAAAAACCCAATTGTTTAAATCTAGTAGGAATACTATCCGGTTCACACTGTAAGATTTATTGAGTAAGAAAACATTCTAACACATTTGGAAGATGTTCTGGTACAACAGATTCTAATAGCACCTCCAGGTCATGTGCCTACAGAACTTAGTTTTAAACTTCCTAGCTAGGCAAAATATGCTTGAACTTCAGAGGCAAACCTAGGTTCCCATGTGCCATCAAAAAGCCCAACTCTACCCCCAGCGATCAGGTATAGGAAAAGAAAAACAGAGTAAGTGTTAATCCTATTCAATTCTCATGCTACTGACTTTGTTTTCTTCCTGCCTTGCCAAAACATGATGATATTGGGGAACCTGAAACTAGTTTCAAAATATGACCAGAGTATTTCTTTGTATTCTTTGTACCAATAAGGGTAGCTAAGCCTCTCCCAGATACAACATCCTGTGTCCTATTTTATTTTAAAAATTTCAGAGTAACTGTACTCGCTTAAAACAGTTCAATTTCTGTTGTATAGAATAATAGAACTGAGGTTGGAAAAGACCTTTAAGATTGAGTCCAACCATAAACCTTAACACTGCTAAGTCTGACACCAAACATGTCCCTGAGCACCAGGTCTACACGTCTTTTAAATAACCCCAGGGATGGTGACTCAACCACTTCCCTGGGCAGCCTGTTCCAGGGCTTGACAAGACTGTCTTTAAAGATGTTATTCCCAATATTCAACCTGAACCTCCCCTGGCACAACTTGAGACCATTTGCTTGTTACTTGGCAGAAGAGACTGACAACCCACCCCCGCCCCACCCCCTCATTACAACCTCCTTTCAGGTAGTTGTAGAGAGTGCTAGGGTCTCTCCTTTGGAGACTCTCCAAGTCTCCTTTTCTTCAGACTAAACAACCCCAGTTCCCTCAGCTGCTCCTCGTAGGACTTGTTCTCTATACCCTTCACCAGAAGAGACCCGATGCTCTTCTATGATTTTAAACCATAAGAAAACCATCCTCAGGACATTGATAATTGAACTTCCAAAAACCTCAGGCCTTAACACCAGAAACACAAACCATTAGGCATGAGGGGTAACGGTTTTAAACTGTAAGAGGGAAGATTTAGATTAGATATCAGGAAGAAATTTTTCACTGTGAGGGTAGCGAGACACTGGCCCAGGTTGCCCAGAGAAGCTGTGGACACTCCATCCCTGGAGGTTCAAGGCCAGACTGTACAGGGAATTCAGTAACCTGGCCTAGTATGAGGTGTCCCTGCCCATGGCAGGGGAGTTGGAATGAGAATATCTTTAAGGTCCCTTCCAAGTGTGACCATTCTATGCTTCTATGATGAAAGCCAACCTAATCCTTCACCCAGCCTCAGTGAAGAGAGAAAGAACCAAGGGCAAGCTTATCTTCTCAGCTAGTATCTTTAGCTGATCTTATCTCCCACTGAGTCTCTCTGTCCATATCTGCTTCTTGTTCCACTGTTGCTGGACGCCCACACTTCATGGTTCTCGTGCTGTTTGACATTGCTCATTCCTTGCTGTTATCCCCTTTCTCACAGCAGCCTTTTCCTGTTGGCTTTTCTGTTTTCCACTTTTGTTCAGCTAACTACTGAAGAGTAGTACTCTGCTTTGGTGAGTAGTTTGATGCTAAAAAAGTTTTTCTCCTGAAGTTGGAACAAAAAACCTTTCCCTAAATACAACCAATTCAGTCAATGTTAGCAGTACAGATGACTCAAACCTCTAGGAACTCTACTGAGGGGCGGGAAGCGAGTCTGGCTTCTTTCCCAAGAACACAGGAAACGCAATATCCTCCTTCAGTACCTACAGTAACGCTGCAATCCTCTGCTGCTAGTTCACTGTGCAAGTGTAAATAAACACAATTTACAGAGTTACACTTAGGATATTACTGGGTAATCTGGGTAAATAGGATAACAAAATATTTATATTGTATGTTTATATAATCCTGCTCTATTCTTGCAACATCCTTGGAAAAGTCCTTTGTCTGTTTCCTTAAATGCTCCAGTGAATATACTGGTAGTGACACATCTTTCCATATGCCCATCTGATGTATGATTCACTTAAGACTTGCTGCCAGCATATACTTAAAGCCCTTGGCCTGGGGCTCCAACAAGCAGGTCTGATCTCAGGCTGTGGAACTGCTGCAGCTTCCACCCTGTCTCTCACTACATCATCTCCTGGTGCTTTTACATGTAGGTACGGCTACAAGGGTGGGTGGAAACTAAACTTCCAGCAGCGTTGGAGCAGGGTAACTTGAGAGGATACTGGAAAATAGACCAAGTTTCCTTTTTGGTTAAGCCACATTAAAACAGCTTTGTTGGTTATTGTCTCCAAGTAAGGACAGCAGTCATTCAGTATCCCTACTCCAATAGTCTCCTAAGATTCTCAAGGCTCCTTAATTGCACTTGAATCTCAAATTCAACGTGAATGGAGGAGCGGGTCCGCTCTCCCCCCGGCGCGCCAAGAGATGGCAGCAGAGCCCCCGCTGCCGCCGCGCAAGCCCTCGGGCACTTCCCACTTACTTTCCGATCTATCCGAAAAGGTCTACATGTGTTTTGAATTTAAAACTAATAGGGGAAATCATCTTAAAGTGATCTGGAAAAAAAAAAAGTCTCATCCTCACTAACTGACTTACAGAGACAGCAGCACCCACCCCTGGAAGGATCCCAAGGACTAGAAACGACCAGGACTGTCTCCTTCAACAAGCAAAAGGTCCTGGAACATGCCAGAGCTGTACAGGGAATTGCACAAAAAGTGGTCTCTGAACACTGCAAGAGCCACCCTGCAGGTAAATGGTCCCTCAGCACCGCAGAGACAGCTTCAGTGCACTTTCCTACCACTAAGACAAGTCCCACATTCCCCTATTTTGGCTCCTCAGTACATTCCTAGTCCTATTATTCTTTGCTTGGGAAAACAGTTCATTGTCCTGCTCTGATAAGTAAGTGAAATGACTTCTTCTTAATTTTAGTTGCTCCACAGCCGACAGTGCCTGTGAACACCAAATCCTGTGCTTTGGGTGGTTCCTCCATTTGAATCACAGCCACTGTTAAAGGAAGCATTTGGGAGACTGTATTGAAAGTTCTCATTCATATGGGCTTGTGCCCACACCCTCCTCAGATACAAGGCTAGGAAGGGTCACTTGCCCAACCATGCCCCTGCTTTGGGGTTGAGTACATGCTTGGAGAACTTGGGGAACAAATCCTCTCATTCCTAAAGCACAGAAATGAAGACAAACAATATGGAAGAACTAGGAGGTATCCTTTGCATGCCCAGTTGCCTCCAAATTCCTGAATACTCATGCTTGTTTATGGGAAATTTGCTTTTCTTACATCGACTTTGGCAGCAGTTGATATAATGGAAGATAAGATAAAGAACATCAATAACATTAGGATCTGGAATGCTGCTGCTGTTAAATTGGTACTTTCCTACACAGCAATGTGAGATTATGCTGTGCATTAAAGAGTATGGTATCTCTGCCATTAGCATCAGCCCTTACTGCTCTGATAGCTGGACTTACACTTATGTTAATGAATACTTGTATTTGCTATTTAACATAGTAGGCGAAGAAAGAAGCTTTTCTATATGACTCAGTAGGGCCAGCCCTACTCTGTGTTTCCATATCACCTCACACAACTGGTTCCCAACATGGTTAACTGCAAAGATTGACTTCTATCAGGCAAGATTTTTCAGGAGTAATGTGAAGGGCTTCCTTCATTTATCAGTCTCCTAGACTAACCATTCCCTGTGGATGAAATACAGGGCAAAGAACAGGGACCAAGTCTAAGTGAGAAGCCAAATACGTTTTAGAGTGGCTGGAAAACTCCGAGTACTAAAGAACAGTAGCTGGGGCCTTGAGAACTTTGAGCTCTACCAAAGGTCAAACAAAATGAGTATTAATCTGAAAAGCTGTACGAAATGATCAGTCCCACCATCTGAATCTCTACTGACTTCCTCTGGACTTGTCAAAACTTTGATATTGCAGGCTGTTTTTTCTCTGATTACACACAAATAAATCTCCAGCTGTGGTAGTCTCCAATTCTGACTTGGGTAAGATAAGGTAGACACAACTATTTATCTCTGCATGAAATAAGTCTATAGAGCTGGACTTCTAGAAGACAATGGAAAAAGAAAAAAAAGCTTGGGTTTTTTGTTTCCAGGCCCCTTAAGCCATTTTTCCTTTTGATTCCATTTCACGAGCCTATGCACCCTTCAAACACACGCATACAGAGTGACTCTCTTTTTGTCTGTCACAATCCAGTGTTGCAAGACACTGACCTGTCATTGTACCCAAGGTCTGCTCTTGCAGGTTTAGGGTCTTTGCTGATGTGCGATCACAGCCAGCATAAATACTTTCTTCTTTTGAAAAGATCCAACATCAAGAGGTTAATTCTGTCACGCATCATTCCTGTGAATTGGTAAGAGCAAGGCTCATGCATGACAGACTCCAGAGGTTTCTGCAAGACGCAGATGAGGTGAATATTCTAGTTAAGACAGTACCACATAAATTCTTTTCTAACAAGTTTCCCCTTGGGAACTGCAACCCCATTTAGAGAGACTTGTCATCAAGTATGAGACTCTGAAATCTTGTAAAAAATCAACTTAAATATAATACCTCTAAAGTCATAGATGCAGAAGTAATATAAAGTTAAGAGATACTAAGCCTGTAGAAATCAAGCTATTATAATGCCAGAATAATTATCAATCTTTTCTGAAAGTCTTTAAATGGATTATCAAGCATAACTGGTTTTTTTTATTATTATTATTACTATCTTCAGTGGTAATTTAATATCCTTGGCTTGACCTTAAATATCAAATAAGGTAATAGTAAATCAAATGCTTGATTTACTAGGATTAAAAATCTCTTCATTAATGGTATTGTAGGGGTTTCACAATAAAGGTAACAGTATGTTGCCCAGGAATAAAAACTAGAACCTTATTCACACTCCCAAGTGAGAGTTACCATTACCTTTCAGCCATCAGACTGGGCAAAGTGATGAACTCCTTTAATGAACAGGTGAATCAGGGGTCAAACCAATTAGCAGATAAGCTTTTAAATAAAAGAGAAGTTTAAAGCTTCTTGTGAAAGGGAAGATAAAGCTTTTTGTGTCAGTTATTGCAGTCTCTTTAAGAGAGGTTTCATCAAGATGAACACAGCACTGAGGCTGGGGGTGTGTACTGTCAGCTCCTACCCCTGCTAACACACACACAAAAAAAATTTTAGTTCATCTAACCCCATCAGGCCACTCACCACAGCCCTAAAGGGACTGAATGTTACTGGAGTGGTAAGATCCTGGTAACTGGACAGAGTAAGACTGAGGAAAAAAGGACACAGTAATGGTTGGAAATTTAAGAGATAACAGGAGTGTGAACAGAAACACAAAACTGTTTTTTATAAAAAAGCACAAACTCTATCTTGTAGTAAAACACCCCCTGAGGCATGTTTGAACACATATAATTCAATTAATGGCTAGGAAAGCACTACTGAGAAAGGCACAAGGACAAGAATTGCAAACCATTCTGCAGAAGCAGCTCACAATTTCCCACCTCATGCTTTGATGTGCTCTTAGTCCATGTGATCTAGCTCATTACATCTGAGTGGATGTGCTTTGTTTGCTGTAATTACTTCCACAAATTGTCAAGATGGTAAATTTATTTTTCTAGCTTAGTTTATATAAATTCTTTTGTCCAAGGGATTGTCACAGAGAACTTTGCTTGTTGTGTTTCTTCTTGAAAATTTACTCTGAAAAGCACTGATAGGAAAGTTTAAAATATCTGCAAGATAGTAAGCAGAAGAGCTTTATTTGTAATAAATGCAACAACATATTTAGAATGGAAAATTATCTAGCACATTTCAGCAACCACACACTCAAAACTTGAAGAAGGATAACCACACCTGAAAACCACAGTTACAAGCCTTGAACATACGCAAGTTCTAATCCTCTTTAAAAGAGGGATTTAGTAGTCTAAAAAGCTGTATTCCAATTCAGCAAATTCTAAGTGACATTCAACGGGATTACATACAAGAACTGAATTATACTTAAGTGCTTTTAGGACCAGGTCACAAAATTTTACTTTCCCTTTTATGTTTCTGCAAAGAACTTAGTCTATGCTCAAGTTTTGGTTTCTAGAAGCTCTTTCCAAGGTTGTTCTGTGAACTATTATTCTTTTCCCTGGGTAACATAGTTGGGACTTTCATAGGATAACATGCAAGTATGAAAAGGAAAACACAATACCTACTGTATGTGGTTTACACTCCATGTTCTATTTACTGGTGTCTCCCATCTATTTTGTACAGACATTCATAGGCACAGCCTCCAGAGCAAACTAACACTTCTTTCTATTAAGTGACCCAGCACAACAGATTGGTGATCAGCCTGAACCCTAACAAGAAATAGTTAAAGTCTATTTCACAGTTTAGTAAATAATTTTGACAGCATCTTTATCTTTTTAGTCTTTTATCATCACAGAGAAAAGCCATGGTATTCAAAATCACCTCCGAGCTGTGCATACAATATCACTATAGCCCATGGCTAACAGATCAGGAGCATGGCCAACAAAAACATGAGTCCTTATACAGCCCTTCCTTTGTCTACAACACACACTGGAGTATTCTCAGTCCATCTCAGCTTTCACAGAACCACAAAACCACAGAATGATATGGGTTGGAAGGGACCTCTGGAGATCATCTATTCCAACAAGCTTTCTATGATTATAGGGGGAAAAGAATTAGATTGGCATTGTTTCATAATGATTCTTGGAGTATTCGGGAGATAATTCTTGATGTCAAGAGCTGGGGCACAATCAGATTACATTTTATTTTATATACATTTCCAGCATTTGTAGTTTTGGAGAAAAGTTGTTCACATGCAGAATAATTTAAAAGTGAGGCAAATAAATTCACCATTTGGAGTCTGAAACTTTTAAAACCCATCTTAAGATTTTTGCAAGAGCCTTCCAAGAAATACAAGGATTTAGGTGGAGGATGGCCTTTAGAAAACACCAGGGCTTTGTCAATAATGGTTCTACATTATGGTCAACTTTTGAGTATCAAAAGTTATATTTGTTTCAGCTTTTTCCGCAGTAAAAAAAACCCTCAAAGTGCTTTCAAGCACGACATTTGGTAGCCCTGCTGCACACCCAGAATCTCAGCTCTCACCACAAGAATTGTCTTCTACACCGATCAATCATCTGAACATCTATTCTACTTTTTGACATATCAGCAGTTTGTGATGCTAATTAAAAGTAAATTTACATATCTCAAACTATTTACATTTATTTTTTGACATGACAGTAATTCACTCTTCTACATGAATTAAGAGCCTTATCTGCCTGTGTTGTCTTTCAAAATCTTTTTCCTCAGCTATCTGGTCACTCAGCCCTAAAATAAGGTCTTGAAATATTATCATGAGATGTCATACTACATGCTCTATTTTCACCATTTGAGTAGACAACACTGATTTATTTCTCACAATTTAAACACTATGACCAGTTCACTGTTAAAGTTCCAACTAGGATAATGTTTAAAAAGTGAAAAAATGAGGAAGAACTGTTTAATTTCATCCAGGTTCATTACAAAATATTTAGTTTTTACTGATTTTTTACAGTAAGTATAGTATCCTAAAAGCTCACTCTGTTAAAGACGAAGGAATGGATGGAGTTTTATTGCAATGCCCCACGCAATTTAAAAAAGGTTTGGGTCTCACAGTGTGGTAAAAACAGGCCAACGTGAAGTTCACCCTATGGTAGAAGCCCAGAAGTATCTCCAATGGCATGGTGAAACAGTTTTACATGTTCAGGCAGCAGGACAATTCTCTCAAGCTTGTGTGAGGGGAGATGACACAAGAAGTGTAAAAAAAATAATAAAGAGAGACAGAAATAGTATGTGTGAATCAGCACCACCGGGATCAAGTAGAAGAAATAACTGTAACATCTGAGTTGACTCATGATATTTTATATCAGATGTTCACAATGAAACAATAGGGAGACCCCAAGATGCACCTAATTTGATTTCTTTCAAAAAGGTTTTCTTATAAGATATTAAAAGATTAATGATATATATAGTGATACGTTACAGCAGAAACTGAGTTGTTCTGTGCAACAGAACTATTCTTTGACGTAGTTGGTTGCAGTAAAGCCAAATACTCAATGATACATTATTTCATGCAACAGTTTCTTTCCTGTGTTTCTATCCAAATCAAGATTATTGGATTATTGCTATCGACTCCTGGAAAAGAAGGGCAACCGCAAAGAAGCGCCACTCATTTTTTCTAATGAAATACCTAATCTAGTAATTCTAAAATGCTGTATAACGATTCTTCTTGCAGCCTCAATTTGTTTTGGAAAAAGAGAGGCATATTAACAGAAGTGTCAAAAGGCATGAATTACTTTCCAGACCTGTGCTCTTATCCTGCTGCAACTTCCATTGACCGCAAAGAGACTGACAAATTACATGCTACCTGTGCTGTCACCCTTCACATTCACAACACATGTAGAAACCAGTTTCACAAGTTACTTATAAAACCTGGTGCAAGCTTATAGTACTTGTAGTAATAGCCTCCCTCTCTAGCACCCTTTTTGTTCCTTATTTTTTGGAATCTACAGAACATTTTTCTTACCAACGTATAAAAAGCAACTGACAAAAAGGAATAATTCCATTATTTTGCTTTGGCTCAATCTATATTCCTGTACTCACTAGCTATGTGTTGATTTTTCATAACACTCCGCCCCTCCCCAACCCAAATGTTATAAATAATAAAATATGAGAATTTAAATCTTTCCTGCCTTTCTTCTGTCTTTTATTTCCATTTTAGTTATGCTTAAATATGTCTAACTTCTGATCAGACGCTCATTATTTAACAGTCATGCTAATGTTAATGAACTTCAGATTGAACTTCTAATGTTAACAAAGCAATTGGAGAACTAATAACTTTGCCTCACTTTTTATATTAAATATCAAATAAGTTTTAGCTGATTTAAAAATCCAAGCCTTGGGCTAGTGCCGTGGGCACCATCTTGTTTGATTTAAGCATCTATAAAAACATGCTTTTAAAGGAAAACTCCCCACTGAGACCCCAACGCCAAATCCATAGACTTCAGTGAAAACTTTCACACTGACTTTAATAGACATTGGACAACGGCCTTAAAACTTGAGGAGCTCAGTTACAAATGGTTCTGTCCAGGGCTATCTGCCAATATAATTCAGATGTGAAAAAGGTTGCAGCCTGAGAAAACTGACATTGCTCATTGGCAAAGCCTGAGAAGAACTGCCTTAAAGAAGGAAAACAGGAGTGCTTTGTGCCTCTGTCCTTGCTTCTTGCAGGAGAATGAAAAGAGGATGTTGGTAAGAGGAAATAGGTTGGCCAACATCCAGCTAATTCTTTTTATTGTTCATGTCTTTGATGTATAATTTAAATGCAACTTCCTTCCCTTTCTGAAAGGCTCAACAGATCAATGTTTATAAG
>JAOQGH010000051.1:25524249-25554962 GCA_025769975.1 Gallinago jamesoni
AGCACACTGCTTGCTCATTGTCATTTTGCTGTCTACCAGGACCCCCAGATCTTTCTCTTCAGAACTTGTCTCCAGCACGTCCACACCTAACCTGTATTGGTGCCTGACATTCTTCTTCCCCAGGAGCAGGACCCTACACTTTTGCCTTCTCTCTCACTACCCTCCTCCCCCCAGCAAAGATAAACAAACACAACAATAAAACCTATCGCTGGACTCTTTACACTTCACAACCTGCCTCACGCACCCTCGTGTCCCTCCTTGCTCTCCATACCCTGCATTTTCAGCGGGTATTTGCTGCTCCGGCCGTCCTGTATTTAGTGGCAGCACCTCTGCACCGGTGGTTCACATCAGGTGTGCTGCTATAACCCAAGCAGAGGCTAAAAGCCCGTTCTTAAATGTTCTTAACATAAGAAACATAAGAAAAAATGTTCTTAACATTTTGGTAGCTTTTTTCATCTGTGGCTTTTTTCTATGAAGCTATTTTATGGTGGGTTGTGTTGTTTTTTAATCCACCCCTAGGTCACCTATCAGTATTACTGCCCATTAAATAAAAATATTTATATACAAAACCCAAAAGCCATATTGTATTTGCTAACAACCAAATCCCAACATCTTTATTTTTCCCAGGCCCAGCTCAGGAAATGTCTAACTGGCCTGAGCAGCTAAGCACCAAACCAGGGTCCCAACAGACATTTATACTGGAGATACCAACCAGACAGTGACAGCCAGCTCCAAAGAGTGAAGCCAGGCCCTCTTCTTATCACCACTGAATTAAAAAAAGCATAGGCAAACCCCCTTCCCCTCACAAGTCAGAGCATTTCTATTAACGCCAGTTGGGTGAGGACTTCACTCTCTACTCAAATACCTCTGGAGTTCAGGCAGGGGCAGATCCAGGGCTGGCACTCATGTCTTATTGACATCCATGATGTTGCTCCTCAGCTTGCTTGCAGCTTCACCAGCCCATGTCTACGGCTGCGGCTCCATGGAGCATCTCCTGCCACAAGCCAAGCCTGCTCGCCCGCAGCCCCTTCCCCGCTGCCGTGCCCTCGGCTCCAGGAACCCCCTCAGCTCCTCCAGCTCACTCTGCCTGTGTCCGTCTTCTGCGCCAGATTTCTGACATGATTCAGTTCAGGAAATAAACAAAAGGGAGCTCCCCCCCGGGGGAGAGGCACGAGCAGCAGGTAAGCAGTGGGAATGCCAGCAACCTGCTGTCACAGTCTCAGACTCCCATTACCTCACACTGCATATAATTAAGGCTGTGACTTAGCATCCCTGAATTAATTTGTTCTGTCACCGCATTCAACTACATGTGGGCTTTGGCCATGAAATCAGATTCCAGATTTGCACTCCTCAAACTTAAAAGGAGAAAACTGTAGCCCAGACTCCCCTCTACTTCTTTGTGGCCATTTCTTTAGGTTGCAAAGTCTTGTTTGAAATCATAGTATCATAGAATCATCTAGGTTGGAAAAGACCCTTAGCATCATTGAGTCCAACCATCTACCTTACTCTACAAAGTTCTCCCCTACACCATATCCCCCAACACCACATCTAAACAACTCTTCAACACGTCCAGGGATGGTGACTCAACCACCTCCCTGGGCAGCCTATTCCAATGCCCAACCACTCTTTCTGTGAAAAAGTCTTTCCTAATGTTCAGTTTAAACCTACCCTGTTGGAGCTTGAAGCCATTCTCTCTTGTTCTATCACTAATTACCTGCGAGAAGAGACCAGCACCAACCTCTCTACAGTGTCCTTTCAAGTAGTTGTGGAGTGTGATGAGGTGTCCCCTCAGCCTCCTCTTCCTCAGACTAAACAGTCCCAGCTACTTCAACCGCTCTTCATGCGATTTTTTCTCCAGGCCCTTCAACAGCTTCATTGCCCTCCTCTGCCCCCGCTCCAGCACCTCTATATCTCTCTTGAGGTGCTGAATCTGACCAGAATAGAAATCCAGATGAACTTTGTGTGTGCATATATATATACACACACATATATAAATTTTGAAAGATTTCACTAATTTCATCATTATTGCTCTGCTAAGCACAAATACTTTTGAGAATCCAGGTATGCACTTCATATAAAAAGGTGGAAGACATCTAGGACTGATGGTGAGAGTGCTGATGGAGCTAATGCCCATTTGAGACATAAACCCCTTCCCTTCAGTATTCAGTTGATCTGGGATCTGCTAGAGCAATGGCAACCTTCAGATGGCTTTATACACCACTGAGTTAGGCTCCAAGTGCTTTATGAGACAACTAAGAAAGCTCATGATAAGAAAACTTCATCGGTCAAATTTTCTAAGAGCTATTAAGAGTGGAAATTAGCTACAGAAAGTTCTATCATTTCAGTGCATGCATGCACACACATGTACACACATACACGTACGTGGAACTGCTTATTTCCTCATGAATTGACTTTTTACATCTGCCATCCATTCCCCCTAACCAAAATCTAGGGGTGGCTGCAAAGCCCTTTTCAAACATTAACAGGACCTGGACATTATGTTCTAATTCCTTTAAAATGTTTATAGATTATTAAAATAGAAGATGTTGCTAACTGTGCTGTAGAGAAATCATGTTATACCAAAACTCAGCCTGCCCTCTTACCGATACCGCTTCTTTCAAAACCTGATAAGTTAAAATGTATCGCCAGTGAACACACAAAAGAAAGTTATTTTTCTGCTGACAATTTAATTGAAAGTTATCCCAAGTAATAATGGCAAACCCCAGCAGCATTGGCATTACATCAAACGTCAGTCCTGGTGCATTAAAAATGTACCTCTGTACCTTTGGTGATCAGAGAAAAGATTAAACAACACAGAGGGGCAGCTGGTGGGTTTTTAGTATGTTCTGGCAACCAGGTTACAATTCTGGACAGTGGCCAAGAGCACAGTTTGCTCTTGCAATCGAGGCTATAGCTTAAAGCAGAGAAGGAATCAAACCCCCCTCTGCAGTCAGGGCTGGAGTCAGCAGGGGGTCGTGGTGGAGCCCAGGAACCATGACTGGGGTTGGTTTTACCTTACAATACAATTTTTTTTTTTTTTTTTTTTTTTTTTTTTTTTTTAATGCAAGCGATTAAAAATACAGCTGTCCATCTACACTCCCTGATGACAGCTGCTTTTGCCTTCTCACAGATTAAGTCAAACTCCGTCAGTGTCCACAACCCACGGAGACCACTGCTGATTGATGTCAGTGCCTGGTTCAGCATCGTTATCCCTCCACCCACTGACTGTAAGCAGCAGGTGACTCTAGTGGGCCACCACCATGACAAGTGCCTTCATAGATAGGTGAGGCTGTGCCTGACCGCTTCTCAGCCACCACGAGTCAGATCAGCCCTCCTGCTGCGTAGATGGGGTCAGGAGCAGCATCAAGCTGGACAGGAATTGCCAATGGGGCTGAGAACATTGAATGCCAACAGCCTCACCTTTGGGGAGCATCTTAAATCTCAGCACACAGCTAATGTTACACCCTTTTACAAACACCTCTTTACCTTAAGCAAAGGAGTTGCATCTGTATCAGAAGGTGTCACGAGGGTCTTGTGATACAGAACTTCGTTGGGAGCAGAATCAGGTTTCTTTTGATGCAACTGCGCAAGAAGGGCAATGGCACAAGAGTAGCAATTTTACATGGAAAGAGCCAGTTTTATGGTCTTCTCTATTTTCTCCAGCTCTTACTATCTTGCACTGTGAAATCCTACACAGCAAACACAGCAATATAGTCAAGCACTATTACAGGAATATCCTTCCAATACTGAAAAGAAACCATCATATATAACATCAGCAAAATTGACAGTACTGCCATATAAACCCTAAAGATGTCAGCATTAATATCCAACTGCCACTGCAAAGGGCTGCAGACAAATAGTATAATATTTGGGTACCCTGCAGACACCACGCAGGTACCCAAATCAGTAACCTTTTTCCCGAAGGTTTAGAGTGCCAGGCTACCATCATACAAAATCAGGCAAAGAGATTCTTGGAGGAACGAGACATGTGGTTTAGGATTCCAGTTAGTAAAACAATTAGTTGCACTTCAAAGTAATTTTATGTTGTTACATTCATACTTTTGGTTTTGTTCTTTTAAGCGTGGATCATTTTTATATGTACTTTGTTTTTTTTACCAACAGTTTCACTATAAATACCGTGATGGTTTCATTTTCCCATCTTTCATAGAAAAGATTGACTATGGTGTTCATACCAGCTTTTAAAACAAAAATTATTGCCTAAAGGAGGAACTTAGGAACTGTCTCTTCTATGAAGGTAATCTTCAATGCTTAAAAAAAGATGACCCAAGTTGGTAACAATAACACTTACTAGTTTTGCCTCCACTGAGAGCGTGTCCAGGCTGAGATAAGGATCAGAGCTTCTCACACCCAGCAGGTTCAGAGGGAGACGAGCTTCTCGAGATACTTCTGGTAGGGCTACTCGCCTTGCAGTGAGGGTCAGGTTTACAGCACTGGATTTTGAGAGACAAGGAAATGTAGCGTTCACTGGGATCAGGCCACTAAAATACCTTAGTCTCTTCTACTTTTTACCCCAATCTGTGTACAGAGGGGTTACTGGAAGCAGCGTCCCAGGGGTCAGGGGAAAGCAGCCCGTGACAGAGCCGTACCCACCGGTGAGTGCCAGCAGGCTGTGGTGTCCAGCGACACTGAGCAGGTTGCAGCAGTCTTGTGGACGCCTGGGAAGCAGTAACGATGCTGTGGCCAAAGAGGTAAACTGAGGCACAGAGGATGGGGAGCTGGGCCAAATCCCAGGGCAATCAATTAATGAACTCTAATTTGTTTATTACAAAATGGTCAGCCCTTTGTGAACCCATTCCCTGTTTGCCAACCCACTGTCCTGACTTCTGGACCACGTTCAGACTACTGGATCAGAGCCACTTTTACCTGGTTGGAGGGACTGAGAAGCCAGCAGAAGATCCATTTTTCCATTTGATTTTGATTTAAAATACACGAGGCAAGTTGTTGCACCATCAGTACTTATAAGTGGAATGCTCTTGAGCTGATTATCCATTAGTAACTTCTCCCAAGTTTACTACAAGGTTTTAAGGCTGAACTAGGACTGTCTGAGGTGCTCCAATCCCACAGGGTTTGTGGCATGGCGCTCAAGTCCATCATACCTAAGGCTTCTGTTTGTTTCAGCAGTTTGCATTCTCTCAACGCTTCCTAAGACACCTGGAGCTGTGTGGGACTCCCTGGGCGATAGGAAAACTTCAAGTGCTTTGCTCTGAAATGTCCAGCCTCTGAAGACAACACTTCCTGAAAGGCAAAAAGGTCTTGAGAACACATTCCTGCAAGGCTTGCAAGAGGACCCCAAGTCTGAAAGCCAAACAAACAAGAAGCCCACACTGTCTACAAGGCAGATGGGATCAGCCCATTTTCCTCAAGCCTTGAAAACTTCAGCTGACCTGCTGGTGACTCCTTACTTTTGCCTCATGTAAAACCAAAACAAGCTTCACAGATAAGACCCAGGATAACACGCTCTCTGCTGGAGGAGTCAAACCTTCTCAACTTTTCCTGCTGACTTCAAGACCTCTCTCCTGACACCACATGTTTTCAAAGAAAGAGAACATGCTTCAGTCAAATGCATTTCAGCCTCCCCTGCTGTTCAGCTGATTCAAAGCAGAACTGGATTAGCTGCATCAGAGATATTTAAGAGCTGCTACACACCAGTGAAAAGGCACCCTGTTCTGGATGTATTTCTGTAGTGCCTTTTGGGATGGACACCTTGAAGGCTACAAGATGCTTAGTCCCTGAGCAAAATCCAGAACCTGAGGATAGTGGCAGGAGGAAATTATTGACGTGTCCACACTAGCGTGTTATTTCACCTTAGGGGCGTGCATCTGAACTGAATCTCCCAAACATAAAAGAATTTGTTAAGGCTATGATTTGTGATGAGTAAACACCATAGGAACGAATTCCTAGGTACAGCTTCACTTCTCACCTGGGAACAACACAGCACAGGATGAGAAATGGAGTCATTTCTTCCCGAGTAGCTTGGATTCAGTGAGAGCTGTGGATACCAGCACCCATACTGCCCTTCCAACACACCTGCGGGATATACAGCGTAGCTTGACGACTCAAAAATGACAAGGGTTATTTGGGCTTGGCTGTGGGCATTTTCCTTTTTCCTCTCTCTGTTGTTTGCAGCTGAAATTGCAGCTTCATTTTCTTCTCCCCAGCTTCCCCCCTTGCTGTCCCCACTTTACACAGGTTCTGCACTGCAACATACAGGACACGCTGCAACTCAAAGGCCAAAAGTTGCTAAAGCGCTTATGCAAGTTAATTACTGTGCCTGTTTAATCCCACGTAATGCAGATTAGCGCTGTCAGCTCCTGTTCGGAGAGCAGTTGATGTAACGGGCCGGCCCATCAGCAGGGAAACCACTCTCCTCAGGAACGGCAGAGTGGCCCAAAGTGAGGAGATGCTGGTCAGAGCTGGGAGCAGAAACCTCTCGCGCTGTTCCCCAGTTGCTGTCAGGACGCAGGAGGCAGATACCAAAGCTGGGCATGACAAGTGGGTGGCTTTAAAGAAGGTATCGCACCCCTCATTTCAAGAGAAAATGGTCAGCTTTGACCCTGTGTCCCACTTCTGCATGTTCAGGCAAAAAACTTTGAAGCTTCAGGGAACGGTCCCACTGAAGACATTCTTACATCAAAACATGAGCCAGAATGAAGTCGAGCCACTAACCACTATTTTCGTATCAGCTAAAAATCCTAACGTGTGTTTCTATCAAAATGAGTACCAACAGGCCAAAGAAAGCCAATCAGTTTGGAGAGTGAGTCATCCCTACGGGCAGGAGAAGGTGAAAGACTTCCTGGGAACCGCAATTTCTCTCAACTTGAGCCTAATTTAATCGGATTAATTTGCAATCGTTACTCAGGTAAAATGCCCTTTGCCAGCAATGTGTGTTTTCATAGGTCCTGCTTATTCCCCAAAAGAGTGCAAATAAATATCATGTGTTAAGATGGCTCATTCCAGAAATTAATGGCATGTAATATTTCAGGATTTCAAACAATGCTTTTCCTGTTCTGAAGGGGTAAATAATACCAGTTATCTTGATTTGTAAGTGGTAGCCAGGACTACAGCATTTCATACGACACCGTTGGTAACCCAGCTGTGGTAATAACGCCCATTTCCTCCACCCAGGCATTATGTGACAGTTAAGCAAATATTTTCTACCTCAGCAGATTTTACGGGCAAATTACAGACTTTTCTCTCTCCAGTTCCCAGCTGATGGAACTTTGTTTGATGGAGATAATAATGACAGAATATGTGATAAGGTTCTCTACCACTGGCTGAGAATCAAGGCACAGGATACTGAACTTATGTGTTTTTAAAAGACTTTCTTATTCCACCTGACTTATAGGTGTAGTAAAACAGAACATTATTCAAAAAAAAAAGAATAAGTAAATGTAAATCACATTAATAACTTTTTTAAATTAGATATCTAAGTCTTTTGTATTCTCATAAGTGAGATTTTGCAAGCAAAAGAGACGTGGGACAAAAAGGTGAATAAGCATTTAGAAATTGTTAATGTTGCACTCAGTATGCTGGAACTGTTAGCCCCGATGCCTGAGGATGGACAAAAGTTTCTCTTAAACCTGCAGCCACCTACCTCAAACTTTAAGGAACCTGGTTCCCTTAAAATCTGCCTGCTGGGACCCCCCATCTGTGGCATCGCAGTGATGCTCCCCTGGGATGCTGCTCAGGGGTGAAGGTGCGTGAGCCTTGGTGGCAGCCAGAGACATTCCTGCCCCCACCTGCCTCTTCCTTGCACCTCTGCCACTTGCTGCCAGCCTGAGTTTCAGTGGTGGCTTGAGGTGAGATGCCAGGCTGAGATGTGGACCTGCATCTTGTTTTACCAGCTCTGCTAAGGGACCGCTGACGTCCGTCAGGGAGATGGGGCAGAGGGGTGATGTCTCAGCCACCACAGCAAGACCCGCAGCAGCACAGGTACCAGACACCCCGCTTCTCTCTGCCTAGCCCCAAGGACAGCGTGAATCCAAAGAAAGAGAGGGGTTACCTCAGACTGTGCAGGAAGGCAGGCAGGCAAACATTTGGGTCAATCGTCAGCCAAGTGACTCGCTTCACACAGCACTGGAACAGCAAGTCACAGACGAGGGAGGCAAAAGCATCCTGCAGAGAGAGGGGGGCAAGCACAGGACTGCACAGCACAGGGTGGGAGAAAGGCTCAAAGGGATGAACACACCAAAAAAATAAACCCTGCTACAATGTAAACAAGTTTCCAACTATTTTTCTTCACCGAGTCTTTTTTTCTTTTTTGCTGAAGATCAAAAAGCAATGATACATTTCAAATAGCTTTCAGAGATTTCTTTTAGTTTCTTTTTTTTTTTTTTTGAGATATCTTTTCTTTGCCTTCCTTCCCCTTCCCAGCCTCAGGAAGAAAAATCTCCAACTACAAAGTCATAGATGAAGAAAAAAATTTCAGGCAAAACCCTGAAGCGGGTGGAAGAAGAGGAGGCAGTAAGAGGGAATGAACGCATTGGAGCAGCAGCACCTTCCTCAGCAGAGGAGCACAAACGCGCGGAGCCCGGAGCGCCCCGGAGGCTTCAGCTGCGTGGAGCGAGCCCCCGACTGCGGTGGGTACCGCAGGCCGCCCGGGGCACGGCCGCGCCGACGCCCAGCTCCCTCCGGCGACGGCGGAGAGAGAGAGCCGTCACCCGGGATGGCAGTGCCCGCATTCCCCCCCTCTCCCCCCGCAACGGCGTCCCCGGGTCCCCGCAGCCGGGACCTCCCGCATCCCCCCTCCCCTCGGGGCCGCGGCGCAGCGGCGCCACCTGGCGGTGCGGGCGGTGCCTCGCCGGTGCCTGTCCCCAGCCACCGCACGGCAGCGCCGTCCCCCGGTGCCACCGGCTTCCTACCGGTCCTGGAAGTGGTGGGAAACCCCGTGCTGTGACTGTGGGAGGCTTCGGGGAGACCTTCCAGCCCCTTGCGGTACCGAAAGGGAAAGGTGGGGAGGGACTCCCGATCAGGGAGGGCAGTGAGAGAACGAGGGGTAACGGCTTTACACTGAAAGGTGGGAGATTTAGATTAGCTATTAGAAAGAAATTCTTCACTGCAAGGGTGGTGAGACACTGGCACAGGTTGACCAGAGAAGTTGTGGACGTCCCAGCCCTGGAAGTGTTGAAGAATCTTTGAGCAGCCTGGTGTAGCAGGAGATGTCCCTGCCCACAGCTGGGGGCTTGGAACTAGATGATCCAACCTAGAGCATTCTATGAGTCTGACTTACCAAAAAAATGCTACTTTTAAACAGTAGGAGCTCAGGCCTTTGTTTATCAGAACACACGCATCTGGTGTATCAACCAAAGTCCCCTGAGGGGGGAGGTGACAGGGTAAGGTTCACCACGCACCACCCGTGGAGCTGAGCCCTCTCCTGCAGCCAAAGGCAGTCTGGCACCCAGCTGCTCTGCACCAGCTACTGGAACTGTGGCCACCAGTCCCCCCGTAGGGTCTAGCCCCTGGGGTAGGGAGTAACGTCCTCACCTGGAAGGTGTTCTTCTAGAGCTGCACCGAGGTCACGCATTCTAAGTCACGACGAAGTGATGCTCTGCACAAGCCAAGGGGCACGGTCCAGGCCAGCCTGTCACTCATCTTCTGCAAGAACCACAGGGGTACAGAGCACCAGGCTGCCTTGTCATAACTGGACTCTTGGTTTAAATAGGCCCCCGATAGGCAGGAATAGTGTGAGAAAAATAATGACAAAATGCTCGCTTTAAATAGAAAAATTAGGCTCCACCTTGTACATATGCAGCAAGCACACGTACATACTTAGGGAAGCAGCACAGATTTTAGCAACAAATAAAACACCTAGGTTCTGTTTCAATGTGGACTCTTACTTCAGTGCATTTTAAAGCACATAAATGCCCACATTATTATGTCTAAGAACTAGTCCTAAACAAATTCCCCAGGAAAACACTGTAATTCATGTCTTTAGAGGACATTCTCTGCCCTGCAAATAGTAAGCAAGAATGCCAGGTTTCCAGTCAACAAACCTATTCCCTCTATTTAAATATTGCTTGCTGACTGCAGAAGGAAAAGATTAGACCACTGTGGATTCATGTTAGCCAAGAAAAGCTCTCAGCCAACGTGCCGGGCTCGCTCTTTGTCTGCTTATTAAATTTCATCATAGCCACTCAAAAAGCAACGGGGCTCCATTCATATCAGTAGGAAAATTGACTGAAAATAAACCGCACAAACAGAAGGTGGTGTTTGGCCAACAGTTGTAATTGCTACTGCTGTCCAAGACAGAAAAGAACCCAGATTAGATGTTGGCCAAACCAAACACACACAGGCAGCAAGTATTACTTGATCCCAGCACACTTGAAGGGAACACATTCCTCTTTGCAATGCAAAAGGCTCTTTCACAAACAACACAAGCTTGTGCAATTACTGCTAGGGTATGGAAGGCAACCATAAAGCGTAGGGTTCCTCACCTTGTTTCAGTTACTTTTTTAGATGGATGTATTTCTCTGGCACACAACTACATTAAGTAAACTAATTTCCTCCTTTTTCTCTCCTCTTCCTTTTCTATAGCTCTATTTGGTCAGTTACCCTAAGAATAGGCAAGGGGCTGCTGGGGTCTGGAAAGCAGGCACTGCTCCAGCAGTTCAGCTGATATGAAACTGATAAATTTAAGAAACATCAGCTGAAAAACTACCTTACATCCTTCCGTTCACTTGATTCCCTTCAGAGTCAAGGGCTTGGGTATGGAGGTAACATCACTTATCTATCACGAGCAGTCGCGATCAGGATTGGCGTTGCCGCAGCACTCCAAGAAGCACGAAGGCTCAGTTGCTCTCCATTCCTCATTCTTCTCCACTTCTTGCTTTACCGGTATAACTTGCTGCTTTTTAGCATTTCAGCAAAAACAGGATGTGATGCTGATCCATTGATGAGCCATGACACACCTCCTGCTTACAGACACGCGGGTATAATGAGGCTGCTTCAAACCAATCGATGTCATTTTTTTTATCCATTTCCCCCTTTATAGCATGTTGAGATGCAACGTGGGATTGTCCCATAAGGAAAGTATTAAAACAGCAACAAAACACAATTAGCCTCTCCCAGGCTTGCGAATTCCTACCTGGCAATGTTTATACCAACAGCTGTACTGACATGCTTTTTAAAAAAACCTAAAATGCATCACTGTTTTAAGGTGGCTGATTTTCCTCCTCCCAACAGACAAATGCAACACTTTTTTACTCCAAGCAGCAATTTAGTTCCTCAGTTCCTAGAGTTCAGCAGCGCCTCTGCAGGGCTCGTTCTTCTTTTTAGGCTACAGATACGAAGACTTGGACTTCTTGATGCAAGTGTCACTTAAGTTTAAGGATACGTTTGAATTTCAAGTTGAATTCAAATCCAAAAGCTACTATTTCACCAGTTCCTCCCACCCTCCTGTGCTCCAGCTTCCCTGCTGCATTCCCTTGGGAGGGCGTTCCTGGCTGTGAGCTGCTGCAGCCCAGCTTTCCCCCGCCACGGGTCCCTTCCTCCTCAGACCCCGGGGGGCTGCCAGCAGGAACCTGGCTCCAGGTGAGCCCTCAGGAGACTGCAGCCAGCAATCCATCCATCTTCCCTGCCCCGTGATTTCTCAGCATGTTACAACCATGGCCTTCTAGCTAGTCTAATAGGACCTTTTGGGTTCAGTCAGGCTCCAAAGGTCCAAGGGATGAAGGCCTTACCCAACAGCCGTGATGTGTGTTTGAATTTCAGAAATAAAGGCACACATTGGGACAAACCTTTATTATCTCGCACCTCCTTGCCACAGCCATCATTGAAACAACTGACATCCATATTTTACAGGTACCATACAAAGTTACAAAGTGTAAAATAGCTTTATAGTTCACAAGGGGAACAGTTCTTGAGGACTGGCGTGTCAAGAGTTTCTGTAAACAGAGTTTGGCAGAGAGACCTTCACCCACACGGGAAGAGGTGGGCTCCGGCAGCTCAAGCCCACCAGAGAGGTGGTGTCTGCCTGGCAGAGAGGCTTGAGCATCTACACCTTGTGGACAGACGACCAGCATCAGGGGGACTACCTGGGTCATTAAAAGGCACAAAGAGAAACCCACCACAAAGCAGGCCCCAGTAAGCATGGAGATCCCACCAGAAATCTGAGCACTACCTGGCTCTCCTCGTGGGCACTGGGGGAGGCAGGTGTCACCATTCCTACCAGCTGCTTGCTCCTGCTTTGTCAGGCATGAACCGCGGCTGCGTCGGTGCTTACTCTAACCAACGTGGGAAGCCTTCTCCTGGCTGCAGCAATGGTCAGACTGGTGCCTGCACTAGCCACAACTGGTTTACCTGCAGGGCTGTTTCACAAACTGACACTCTAACACCAAGGAAAATATTTTAGATGACACCCGACCTACCAGGTTTAGAGACTGATATGCTATTTTAAAACACTCCCAGATGCACTAGACAATTTGTTAACAATAGGCAGTTCAGAATGACCATCATAAGCAATATGCAGAACTTACTGAGCAACAATATATATTTTAAGTACCTGGACATTTTATTTTCTTCTTTTTCCCCCTCCATCTTCCTGTGTTACAAAGCAATGAAAGTGTCAATAGTCAGAGTAACACAATCACTTCTTGTTCTGCTGCTGTCAGTTATGGATGGTATGCAGAGCTCACAAATAATTTTCTCATGGAATTCAGAGACGAGCCTGTTTGTTGGGTACCCTCTGAACCAGATATTGCCCCAGAATCAGTATCCACATGTTCCCTAGAAGTTTTGGCTAATTTGATGAACAAAAATTGATCGTTACTTCCCATCCTCAAGCCAACGCTAATGCTTTTAAATTTACATCCTGAGGTCCTATATCATTACAGTAATAGGGAAAGAGCAGGCTGAGAATGAGAGGAAGTATCTCATTAGAGCAGATGATCCAGGAGAGAACGGTCTGACACAGACCCCAAATTCTTTCATGAATAATCAGTGCTACTCACCAGGGCAGGCAGCAAAATAATAAATCCGAAGGAAATTTCACACAGCTGGATGAATAAAAAATGACTGCTCAGGGCTCATCACTTCCCACAGTCCTCAGGACCCTAGAGACCTCTTCCCAGGTATCAAACCTGCTGTGTTTGACCTCCCTAGCTGCATGCCCTTCCAAGAGCTGAAACAATCCTGATCTTAAGGATCTCCTGTTAAACATGCACAGTCACAGTCACTCCTCTTCTCAAGCCCTGCTCCTAAAACCCATTTCTTGGTGAAGTTTCAGAACTAGACTGAACTGACTGGGCCCCTCTTCCTTCTGTGAAAGTGCTCACTGTACAATCATTTTTAATTTGCACAAGGTGTAAAGTTCACGTGATTCCCCTGCTAGCTTCCTCGGTGAGCTTCTCCTGTCCCCAAAAAGCAACACTTGTTCTTGCACACACGTTGGATGGGAGAGGCACCTCCAGCCGTATTGCAGGTTCTGAGCCCCCCCCCAGAAAAATGGAAAAAATTTTGACACTAGACTGGACAGGAAAGCCTGCAGCCCCAAAGTCTGGGTGGCATTGCAAGAGCCAACACTGAGAAACCCAACTTCTCTGAAGATGAGCCAACGCTGACGCCAAAGCAGGGAAAAAAAAACAAACAAACAAGCAAAAAACACCTCCCAAGTTAGAAACTGCCTCCAAAGCTCACCTGCACACGTTTCTTCTACTACAAAGGAACCAAAACCATTCTGCTGACACACTCACTCCCTCTCCTCTTCAGAGAAATGAAAAAATTAATTGTCACAAAATCCACTTGCAGTGAGTGAACACATCCCCAGTGACCTCCTCAGAGTCCTTGCTCCCTTTCCTGAATGGCGTTTAAATCCTTTCCCAGGTGAACTCATTCTGCAGGTGTAACACATCCTTGCCTCAGAAGCACCTCATCCTAATACCTTTGCTGTCGGTTCTGTACTTAGAATTACAAGTATCCTTCTTTTTTTTTTAATTATCACCGAATTGCAGAACGGTTATAGTTGGAAGGGACCTTAAAGATTCCCCTGCCCTGGGCAGACACTTCCTACTAGACCAGGTTGCTCAAAGCCCCGTCCAACCTAAACACCTTGAACACGTCCAGGGATGGGACATCCACAACTACCCTCAAAGTGGATGAGAGGCTCTTGCTCATTTTTTCTCAACAAAAGTCAAAATTCAAATCAAGCTAAAATCAAGTTCTCAACTAAGATCAGGAGCAGTCACCTTGAGAATGATGTACGTCACACACTAACAGGCAATAAAAACAAAGCAACAAATTCCAACACAGATTCCTACCCCCTTACGTCCCCAAGACGTAATATTCACAAATATTACAAAATAATGTAATCACGAATATTTGTATATTCACAAATACTTCAGCCCATCTTCAATACACACAGAAACAAATGATAAAAGCAGCATTCGCACACCATGCCGACCACACCAGCAAGATGTTGGGTCCCGGTCCGATTGGTCCGGGAGGGGTTCGTAACGATTCCGAGAGCGTAATTAAGACACAAACGAGGTCAGATGCGAAGTACTCTAACTTTTCTATTATTACCTTAAATTAACGCTAGGTGGCGATAGAGAAAAGGCAGACGCCCAGGGAAGCGGGAGAAGGGAAGCCGTCTGACGGAGCGCGACAGGAACAGTCGCCACCAACAAGATGTGAGGTCTGCTTAGGTCCACGCTGACGTCTTGACGGTGCTCCGGAGTCAACAGTGTCCCGTTGATTCGTGATTCTCAGGTCTCTCAAGTCGTGACGATGGCGAGGTCAACAGCGGTGAGGGTCCCATTTGTAGTGGGGTGCGACAGTAATTTATAGTCCCTGTTCACTTGTAGTTTGACCAATCAACGTGACGGTTACCTGTGCTCTTCCAATTATTGTCCAACATGGTTGCTGTGCAAGCCCCCCTTGCCTCTGCCCCCTGGACAGTGCTGATTCTCAAACGGTGGATGAGTTTCTTGGGGTAAACAAAATACAGTTGCTTTGGACGTGCCTCCTTTGTTGTCGTATCATGAACACGGGCAGCAGGTATCTTGCAGCAAGCAAACTTTGAGACATCCTGTTTTCTGTCAGTTTCTGAAGTCCAGTTTCTCACAGTAAGATTATTATCCTTTCCACGGGGAATGCCTTAAAGAAGTGGTTGGTTGCATCCCCGTGAAGTGTTCTCTCATCTCTGTTTGTGTGGGTGAACAGGATTGTGGAAGCAGCAGAGAGCAGAAGAAGGAAAAGAAGAAGCAGGAACACTGCAGGGGAAGGCCCGTGATGAAGTCCTAAGGACCCATAAAGAACACCTAACAGCCCAACTGATGGAAGGGAATTCCACCCACCTGGCAGTTGGGGGTTGCAGGGGCATGTCGGTTGGGAAAGGAGATACACTGGTGCTATATAAGCTGCCTGTTTGTTATAATAAACGATTCTGGTTGTATCAGAGACTGGGGTCGGTGCCTTCATATGCTACGTTTGGACTGCAGTGAGATGCCTCTGTGGTCTGCACTGCTGTTTGTTGTTAGATCTCATGAGCCTGCCTGTCCTCAGGCCTCCTTGTCATTGGTGAAAGACCACCTGTGGTTGATGAAGTATCAGTCACTTCACGGAGACACATGCTTTTCCCATTGCTCTGTTGTTAAGTGTATGCTACTACCATCACGTTTTGCTCCCCTATCACATGGTGTTAGAGGAGACCCACAGGATGTGAGCAGGTTTATTGCTCTTGTGGATGTTGGCAATACAAGCAAGAGAAAGGTACTGACACTCGAATCTTTCTTCTTTTCTCAAGTACAAATACTACGGCAGCAAGCCCAACTTTGACTAGTCAGAGTGGATCACTTAAAAGTTCAACTGAGTGGAGGTATCTGTCTCGCCTGAGGAAGAGAGACCGTTTGCCTATGATGTCAGAAGAGTAAGGGCTACAAGACATGCTCTGAGGCACCTTTGGTTTTCTCTACCTCAAATGGTATTTAGCTACAGGGAAAAACAATTAGAAAGCTGCCATTCCTTCCTTGTCCTCACCTGCTTTCCCTTCCCATGACTTGCTTTAGGAAGGAAGCGAAGTTCTTTACACATCACTGAAAAGAACTAATTTCTGGTGTGGGAGGGGAAGGTTTTGTGTGGTTGTTTTTAACCTATTTCTCTTCTCCCTTAAGAAGGTTACCAAATATTAGTCCAGAAGGGCATGTCGGTAGTAGTTGGGAATGCACAGGAACCAGGCTGGATAACCAAAAATGTCCAGAAGTTCTGGGCAAAAGAAGGCCTGGTAAGGATCAAGGTTGTTTGTTTTTCACATGCGACATGCTGTGGCTTTTTCAAAAGCTCTTTCCTTAAAGTGAAATGAGCCACTTGGAAGCACTCGGTAAACTCTTGGTTGCACTGGGTAGGAGGCTTAGCTTAAGCACTGATTTACTGACTTCTTGCAGTGTTCATCAGTGGGATCCATCTCAGGATGGCTTAGTTTAGAGCTGACCTTCTGGGACCCACAGTCATGACAAAAGCTTATATTTGAGCTTCTGTTTTCATTCTAGCATCTCAACACATTCTACATTCTTCCAATGGGCTTGATGGACCCTGCGGAGCTACTGAAACAGCCAAAGGACATCACCAAAAATCTGTACAAAAAATCACAGAAGCAGGTTCAGAAGACCAAAACACCCCACATGTGCCCTCTGGTTTCACTCTCTGTGTTCAGAGAGCATACAGTGGCAGCACCTCAGGGTTCTCTGCAAAAAATTTGCATTCTTTAAACTGTTCTGCTCAGGTGCTACTTTATTTGACATTTCATGTCCACTGTATCCCTTAATGTTCTTGAAAGAGGTATTGTGCACTGTTTTTTCACAAGTGTCCTAAGTTACCACCTTCGTGTGCTTGGAGCCCTGAATCCAGTGTTGGGCCCACCAGGACAACATACAGACACTGACTGGAGAGAGTCCAGCAGAGGCCCACCAAAACGAGGAAGGCACAGGAGCATCTCTCCAGTGAAGAGGGGCTAAGAGAGGTGAGACTGTTCAGCCTGGAGAAGAGAAGGCTCAGAGGTTCTTCTCCTTATACATAAATATCTGAAGCGAGGGTGCAAAGAAGATGGAGCCTGTCTCTTTTCAGTGGTGCACAGGGTCCATCCAGCTCAGGGCGGCCCTCCTTCAGCAGGGGCTTGGACCAGATGACCTGCAGAGGTCCCTGCCAGCCCCAACTGCTCTGTGAGCGTGTGATGCTGGCAGAAGGGGCCAGGCACCGAGGTCGCCCTTTCTGCCTTTCCCTGGCACTCCAGAGGATCAGGAGGCAGGACATTTGCAAGTGGTTTTCTAGTACCTGGAGGAAGATCCAACCCTCACAGGGCTTTTGACAAACCCTCCACCTTGACACAGGAACTGGCAAAGCTCTGGCCCTCCCCCACCATGCCGGCCGGCAACAAGATGGAAATGGGCTCGTGTGTGGCTCTTGTCACAGCTTGCAATATCCGTCTGGTTAACCTGAGATGCGTGGCGCCTCCAGCACTGGGCCACGTTCCCATGTTTCATAGTACATCCCCATCAATATTGCAGGGCACTGTGCTGCTGTCCGTGTAACCTGCTCTGCTGCTGCGGATGCATTGCAGGGCGGTGTCAGCTCGTCCCCCAGTGTGAGCCATTCTGGTCAGCCCACACCAGAGCCTGGGAGGGATTAAGGGGCTGAATCTGTAATGGATCCTTGCCATGCAATCGGTGTTTAAAGGCTTTCATCTGCTGCTCCTTGATTCTCTTCCAGCTCCTCGATGGAATTTCTCATGTGTAACTGAGCCCCACTAATCTGTCCTGGACATATATAATGGATGGCAGTGGAATGAAGGAACACAAACGTGGCTGAATATTGATAACAGACACTCAAGCAATGGTGTGGTAGGTCCCTCTGCCAAAGATCTGCCTGCTGTGCCAGCCTGTGCAAAACCCCTTTCTATGTCCCCAAAACCTGGCCTGGCCATGTGTGTGGGCAGGCGCCGTGACCAGATTCGACTACTCTCTGCTGGCCCGAGGAACGGGATGAGGCTTGGAGCAAAGCAAACAGAGACGCTATTTCCAGGACCGGCGCTGGTGCCATCCAGTGAGCCCCTGTGCTGCCACTCGATGCCCCTGTCAAATATTAATGTGCTGCTCACTGCACTCTGCCCTGCCCCAGCGCTGCAGCCGCGGCCCCTGCCAGCTCCAGGGCTGCCCCGACCCTCCGGCCTCCCCTCCCGCTCCGTTCGTGTGCCCTGCGTGGGGACATCCCCCTCCCGCTCCGTTCGTGTGCCCTGCGTGGGGACATCGGGGGCGCACCGACACCCGCCGCTGGACGTTTCCTGGGCAGGACCCGACTCCCTGCACTCCGCGGAGGGGCTCCCGGGTGCTTCCCGTCCCCGACGGCCGGCTCAGACGGGGTAAGGCAGCAGGTAAGGCCCGGCTAGGGCAGCAGCCCCCCCCCTCACCCCCCCAAACCATCTGGGGAAGGGCAGACTGCCGGCCTCTGGGGGAGCCGGGCGGCCCTGGGGGCGTGATGCGCCCGGAAAAAGGGCTGTCGGCAGATGAGGGCAGCCCCGGCCTCGATCCTCTTCTGCGGGAGCATCGCGGTGTCCCCTCGGGGGTGGGGGGAGAGGGGTGGGGGTGGGAGGGTGGGGGGGGGGGAGCGGGGGCTCGACAGCTCCATCCCTACGTCTTCTGAAGGAAACCCCTGCCCGTGGGTCTTTCCCGGAGAGGGTTCCCCGCAAGGACGGGAGTGATGTGCCAAGACACCCTTTACCTCGGTCACGCGTGGGGGCCCCGGAGGTGTTCGGGCCCCATCTCCCCTTGCCTGCCCTCCTCCAGGAGGAGGCCCACGCCTCTACCCCCGGCAGCCGCCCGGCCCGGCGGGGGATGGAGCCCGGCAGGTCGGTGCTGGCCGAGCGGAAGCTCCACAAGCCCTCGCAGCGGGCCAGGATCCCAGCGCCCTTCTTCGCCCACCCGGTAGGTCGCTGGCTCCGCCCGCGGCCCCCGGCTCGCCCCCTCGGCTGCCGCAACTGCCCGCCGAGCAGCCCCCCGCCCCGTCCCTCTGCCCGCGCAGGCTGGGGCGGCAGAGCCGTCGGACCTGCCCGGGCCGGAATCCGCGGAGGCGGACGCAGACTCCCTGGTGCCCACGCACGACGAGTGGGGCTGCCCCATTCCCGAGTGGAAGCGGCAGGTGATGGTGCGGCGGCTGCGGGCCCGGCTGGCGGACGATGAGGCGGCGGGCGGCCAAGTACGAGGCATCCGGGGGGGGGGATGCGGGGGATGCGGGGGCACACGCTGCCTTGGCGGTGGGGAGGGGGCGGGTCGGGAGGGGGGCGCGGGACGCTGACGGCCACTCTCCGCAGGACGCGAGCCCCTGGCGCTTCTCGCCCTCCCGCCAGGCCGTGCTGGGCCCCTTCGGGGAGCTGCTGACCGAAGCGGACCTGCAGCAACTGGAGCGGGCGGTGGAGAGCCTGCGGCTGCGGCGGCGGGGCGAGGCGTACCAGAGCGAGCTGCGGCGCCTGGCCCGGGAGCTGCGGGCCCTTCTGCCCGCCCCGCTGCTCAGCATCACGGTGCGCAGCCCCCCTCCCGCCCCCGGGCAGCCCCTGCCTCTTTGGTGCGGCCGCCTGGCCGGCGCCGTTAGCAGCCTGGCCGCGCTGCTGGCCCACGCCGAGGGGGCACGGGTCGCCGCCGCCGCTCCCCCCGCCGCCGCCGCCGCCGCCGTTGGGCAGCCGTGGGAGCCGGCGGGCAGCCTGGCGCAGCGGGAGATCCGGCAGTGCGGGGTCTGCGTCCGCAGCCTCCGCGGCGCCTTCGAGCCCGCCTGGGGGGCAGCGAAAGGGAAGGTGGCCGCGGGGAGCGGTGCGGAGGCCGCCAGCGACTCGGGCATCAGCTGCGAGGAGGCGTTTTCTGACGGCGGCGGCTCCCCGGGGCCGGGGCCGGAGTGGGGCAGCCTGAGAAAGGAGCGGATCGTGATGCTCTTCCTGAGCCACTGGAGACGCTCTGCCTACGCCCCCTCCGCGCCGGCCGTCGGGGACCCCCGGGAGGGCCCGCGGACCGGGGACGGGGGTGCCGCCCGCTTGATACGGCAGAGAGCGGCCATCCAGCGGCTTCTGGGCGGCTGGCGGGATGCGGCCTCCCGCCGCCCCCCGCCTCCGCCGCCCCCCGCCCGCGGCCGCGCTCCGCTCTCTCCGGAGCAGTTCGTGGCGAGCGCCGGGGGGGGGCCGGCCGACTACGAGAGCCTGTCGCTGGAGCTTTTCATGCTGGGCTATTTCCGCATCCTGGAGCAGGAGCTGCCCCCCGAGGAGCGCCGCGGCCGCCACCTCCTTTGCTTCGAGGTCTTCGAGCAGCTGGGCCGGCACGGCTGGCGGGCGGTTCGCTCCTTCCACCGTGCCGTCATCGACGAGATCGCCGCTGGCCGGCGGGGCTGGCGGGACGGCTTCGACGACATCAAAGAGAGGTATTTCGGATCCCCCAAAAGCTCGGCCGGGCGGCCGGGGGAGGCCGGAGAAGAGGAGGAGGAGGTCTGCCGCTACATCGACCGCAGCTTCGCCTTCTGGAAGGAGAAGGAAGCCGAAATCTTCAGCTTGGAGGAGTGATGCCCGCTAGCGGGGAGGGCAGAGGGCTGCGCGAAGGCTTGTGCCGCAATAAACGCCTTTTTGGTTCTGTCCGAGCTGAGCGAGGCTTCCCGGGGCGATGGAGAAAGCTTTTGGGCAGAGGAGGACTGCCCTGGCAGCTCGACCTCCCCCGCTCCCCCCGGGATCGGTGTCTCGGCCCCCAGACTCCCCGCGGCGAGGCGCCTGTCACCGTTTATTTGCGTCCGCCCAGTGAGATAACGCGCTATATTTAACACTCGGCGTTGGCAGCCACAGCAGGGGGAAGGAGAGACGTTGCGGGGACCCCCGGCAACCGATGGGGTGGAGGGGGGGGGGGTGTTAGGGGGAGCCTTTCCCCCACAGGCTTGCGGTGCCCGGCTGGCCGCAGGGGGATGCTTTCCAAAAAGCGGCACAGCCGCGGAGTGATGGGTGCTCAGCCGGGGTGGGCATCAAGCCGGGGATGGGCAGCTCTGCCCGCACGGTGCCTTTAAGAGCGGGGAGCGGTGTTTTGGTGCCGCCTAAAAATAGTGTGTCCCTCCCCGCGTCGGCTGGATCCTGTGTCACACCGTGGTGTCCCTCCCCAGAGCCGGGACCACGCAGACCCCAGGTGAGAGCAGAAGGGAGCGAGCGGGAGGGAGGAGGACTCAGCCAAGCCCCGTAACGACTGCCACCCTTCCAACCCCCTGCCCCTCAAAAAAAACCCCGTGCCCGGCAGGGCGGCTCGGAGTGCGGGGAGGAGAAATCACAACCACCGGTGGGAGTGGGAGTGGGGGAGGTTCCGGGGAGCACTTCTGCCTCTGCTTCTGCCTGTAAATCAGGCGCTGGGAAGGGGCGGGGGTGGGTGCGGGGGTGGGAGGGAAGTAAAGAGAAGGAGATGTCATCGCCTTTTCCTGGTAGGGACACCCTCAGCACACGCTGCCTGGGCTTTGTCTGCCGGCAAGGCCCCACAGCCACCCCCAGCACCATGGTGAGAAACATGGACGACTTTGATTTCTGCCTGCCTTCACATGCCCAGGGTGTGCTGGAGGGACTGCAGAGGCTGCGCACCAACCCCAAACTGGCAGATGTGACGCTGGTGGCAGGCGGTCAGGAGTTCCCCTGCCACCGCGGTGTGCTGGCTCTCTGCAGCCACTACTTCCATGCCATGTTCTCTGGTGACTTTGCTGAGAGCATTGCGGCACGAGTGGAGCTGAAGGAGGTGGACCCCGGTGTGTTGGAGATGCTGCTCGACTTTGCTTACACAGGGAAGGTCACCATCAACCAGGGCAACGTGGAGGGACTGATGCGGACCTCCAGCCAGCTCCACTTCCCCACTATCCAGAAAGTCTGCAGCCGCTACCTCCGGCAGCAGATGGATGCCACCAACTGCCTAGGTATCTGCGAGTTCGGTGAGAGCCATGGCTGTCCTGAGGTCTCCTCCAAGGCCTGGTCTTTCTTGCAGGAGAACTTTGAAGCTGTCTCTCAGCAGGAGGAGTTCCTCCAGCTCTCCAAGGAGAGGCTGGCCATCTACCTTTCCAATGACCAGCTGCAGGTACAGGAGGAGCAGAGCCTGGCTGAGGCTGTGCTACGCTGGGTACGCCATGATCCAGGGCCCCGAGCCCAGTTCCTGCCTGAGCTGCTGGAGCTAGCCCACCTTGTCTCGCTGCCCGACCAGTACCTGCAGAACCTGCTTTCCACCGAGCCCCTTGTACGTGACTCAGATGCCAGCAAGGCCCTTGTTGCCCGATCCCGTGCCACGGTGGGTACCCCTTGCCTAGCCCCCAAGCCAGGAAGGAGGCTCAGCTCAGAGCCTGACGGTCCTGCCCTGGCCTCTGTCAGGGACAGAGCGATGCTGGTGCCTGGAAGAACCCCCCAACTCAACCGCAGAAGTTGGAGGAGGTGCTGGTGGTGGTCGGCGGCCGTGTGCTGGAGGAGAGCGAGGATGAGGATGGAGGACTGGAGATGCCAGCTGCCCCCAGGAACTTTGCCTTCTACAACCCCAAAAGCAGTAAGTGCCCACAGCAGGGATGGGGCAAGCACTCACCTCTTGCATGTTAATTAGCCTTCCATCTACCCCAGAGCCACCTCTTGCCAAACACCTGCTGGTGTCAGGAGGGGCACTGGTGGGGCGGGGAGGGAAGAGTGTAACAAGCTTAAAAGCATCATTGCTGGCTGGAGGTGGTCATCACTTGGCTCTGGTGGGTTTCAGGGCGATGGATGGCTCTGCCTGACTTTCCTGATTACAACAAATGGGGCTTTTCCCTGGTGTCTCTGAACAACGATGTGTACGTCACAGGTAGGTGCCGGGGCTGCTGGTGCAGAGTGTGGGTCCCCAAAGACCGGGGATGGAGGATGGGGGACAAAGATGTGGGCACAGGTGTGGTGTGGGGCCAGGTGCTGCCCTCCTCTATGAGCAAAGCCCTCTCCTTGCTGCCCTCTTGGGTGGATTGGGCCACTGGTGGGGGATGCCCAGGGATGGCTGCTCTTGGAGGGGGGTGGCCCACTTGACCTGTCCCTCCCCAGGCGGCTCCCGGGGGTCCCAGAATGACACGTGGTCGACAACCCAGGCCTGGCGCTTCTGCCCCAAGGACGGTGCCTGGAAGCCAATCGCTTCCATGCTGAGAGCCCGGACAAATCACACCAGCGCTGTTCTCAATGGCGAGATCTACGTTATCGGGGGTAGGCTGCGAAGCCCACGGGGGTGCTGCTGGGGCAAGGGTACATGAGTCCCTCAGAGCAGCGGGGTGGCTGCAGCATCCCCCCTGCCCTGCAGGGACAACAGTGGACATGGTGGAGGTGGAATGCTACGACCCCTACAACAAGAGCTGGTGCGCCATCAGCCCAGCCCTCAAGTATGTGAGCAATTTTGCGGCCGCCAGTTGCTTGGGCAAGCTCTACCTGGTGGGCTCCTGTGCCGTCAAGTACAACGCACTTACCCTGCAGTGCTACAACCCTGTCCAAGGTGAGAGCTGGCCCTGCTGCTGTGCCCCACCAATGCCTTCTGGGGAGCAGGACTGAGGGGGACCGCTAGACAGGAAACATCCCGTGCTGCCAAGCACAGTCTCATGGGATGTGACCAGGTGCAGCCAGGGTCTGGTGACGGCTGCGGCATGGGGCCAGGAGCATGGACCTGAGTCACAGACCTCCAGCGCTGCCCAGAACCACGCTGCAGTGGAATGGGATCCCAGGGGCAGACAGGTGGGGGAGGCTGCCTGCCTCAGGGGGAAACTAAACCTTTGTGACAATGCCACCTCCTTGGGCAGCTTCTGTAGAGCTTGCGGTGGTCTCCTCCATCCCACCACCACCACTACAAACAATATCCCCTTCACACTGTTTTATGCAAGGGCCTTGTCTGGGATAGGAACCCATTATCACCCTGCTTGGCTGCTCTTTCCCCTCCCTTTCAAACTTCCCCTTAAATAGCCACGGGCTTGGCAAGGCTTTTTTTGGTCACCGGCAGCTGCATCAAGAGCCAAGGGTGGGATGTGCTGCTGATGGCTGCTCCTTGCAGATCTGTGGAGCGTGATCACGTCCCCCTTCATACCCAAGTACCTCTCGGCCCCACGCTGTGCCACCCTGCATGGCCTAATCTACCTCATCGGGGACAACACCAAGAAGGTCCACGTGTACAACCCAGAGGCCAACATCTGGCAGAAGGTAGTGGGTTGTGGGGCCAGGCACAATCACGCTCCCGGGGAGGTGGAGCAGCTGTTCTCTCCCCACCAGCACTGCACAATCATACCCTCACACCCTCCTTACCTGTTCTCCCTTAGCACTATTAACCCCTGCGGAGCTGAATACCCCAATGCTTCCTTCCCTGCTCCCCCATCACCTCCCCAACCAGAAGCACAGCTTTTGCCCTGAGTTACTGATTTTAAGCAGTGTTCTCTCCACAGAAACCCCACTTATTCCAGCATCACCTTCCCATGGTGTTTGCGGGGCTGCTTCCTACGCAGCAAAATCTTGCCTGTCCACCCATTCCCCAACCCGTCCCAGGCTGCCCCCAGCACCCCAAACCTTGCTCCCATACAAGCACAACACGAGGATGCTGCTAAAAGGAAGATGTGACCCCCAGGGACCCCCAAACCTCACAGAGATGATGGGTCATGGAGATGTGCTTGCTTGGTCAATGTCCTGGGTGGTGTCATGTGGTCCAAACACATCTCACTTTGCCACTCACACAGGTACAGCTCCTGCACACACTCCATGAGAACGGTGGGATGGTGCCACTGGGTGATCGGCTCTTTGTCACTGGCGGCCACTGGAAGGGTATGGATGGGGACTACCGGGTGGAGATGGAAGTGTATGACTGCACCAAGGACGTCTGGACGCGGGAGGGCTCCCTACCCTGCCTCTGGCTGTTCCACAGTTCCTCCTCTATCTTCATGGATACCTCCAAGTGGACGGAGGCTTTCCAGGGTGACCATGGGTGGTAGGATGGCCCAAAGCATTGCCTGTCACCCTGTGCAGCTGCTTTCCCCCTCTCACCTCTCTCCCTGCTCCTGGTTCAGCTCTGTAGGGGGGGGGAAATGGAAATGCCTCTGAAAGGCTCGCTGGGGCATTGGGAGCACGTCCCATTCCTGTCCTCCCTTCCCCCCCCTTCCCCTCCTTTCCCTTATAAACATGCTTTGGCTAACATTCTCTTTTAATTTGTTTGGGTTTTTTGTTTTTTTTTAAGAACTGCCCTTTTCCCACTCCAAAACCCCAAAGCTTTTAGGGTGCTTTGAAGCCTCCCAGAATGTGGTCCATACCACCAGAGACCGGCCTTGCTGCTTGATGGTCACGGCCCCTTTCCCTATCACGTTGACATGCAGCATGGGGAAACAAGGGGGAGAGAAGACTGAGGGGGGATCTCATCAACGCCTATAAATACTTAAAGGACGGGTGTCAGGAGGACAGGGCTGGTCTTTTCTTAGTGGTGCCCAGAGACAGGACAAGAGGTAACCGGCACAGACTTGAACAGAGGAAGTTCCATCTAAGCATGAGGATGAACTTCTTCACTTTGAGGGTGGTAGAGCCCCGGCAGAGGCTGCCCAGGAAGGTGGTAGAGTCTCCATCTCTGGAGACATTCAAACCCTGCCTGGACACATTCCTGTGGGACCTGCTCTGGGTGGACCTGCTGTGGCAGGGGGTTGGACTAGATGATCTCCAGAGATCCCTTCCAACCCCATATCATTCTGTGAGCCTGGTGAAGTACCTGTTGCTGCGGCTCTTTGTGGGTGGATCCAGGGAGGAGGCACCTCTGTCTGTGCAGTTTCAATGCTGACTTCTTCCCCAGGGCAGGGAGAACTTGTCTTTGAAAGAAAATATGTGCTTTTCCCCCAGCTTAGTGGGTGAGCAGCAGCATCCTGGCAGAGACAAGGCCTCTGCAGCTTCTGCCAAGCTGAGAAGCTCAGCCCCAGCAGCATCACCCAGTTACCACGCGTGACCCTGAGCAAGGCATTGTCTCTCAGCATTTCCACATGGGCCAGTCTGGGGTGGTAGTCTCAGAGCTCCCTACAGGAGCAGGATGCTGCTGAGCAATGAGGCAGGGAGAGTTTATTTTCAGGAAAACTTTTGTAGACCCCACCCTACCAGGAAATACACGCAGTTTTTTTGACTTCCACTATACTGGGGGTTGAACCTGCCTTTCTACCTGGCTGGCTACTGACAAGCATAGTGAAACCTGCTCTAGAGTGCTTACTTTTTTCCTCTTTGCCCCCAAAAATAGGCAATACAATCCATTTTATGGAAGTCAGTTACTGTACCGTAACACTATGTATTATGTTGGAGTTGTGCTTTCAGTACTCTTTCTAAAGGGAAAGAAAGAAGAGTTGTAAGAGGAGAGAGTAGACAGAGAAGGACAAGCTGATACTTTTCTCACCAGCACTTGTGCTGGAATTAAGAGGGGCCTCCTGGAAGGGAGCACCAGAGAGATGAGTGCTTGGCTCAGCTCCTGCAGTGCAGCACACAGCCCTCCCCCCTGCAAGAGCTGTGAAAAGCAGGGAGGCAAGAAGGGAGGGTGAGTTGCCCTTCTGAGATCTGCTGTCAGGGTTTCTTTTGCCACAGACTGAATAAACTCTGTGCTACTCCAGTTTAGGCTTTCAAGAGCAGTGGCAGCATGTGCTGCTAATATGGGCAATTCCCTCTCAGCTCATCCTGCGGTGCAACCTTCCATCAGAGTATGCAGGAATGGCCAGGAGCAGAACAAGCAGGCAGAGGTAAGCACTACACAAAATACGTGTGCCAGAGGCCTGCTTCCTTCCTCAGCGTTCTGCAGATGTGGAGAGTTAGTGCGAGCTAGGTTGAGTTGGCCTAATTGTCAGCATAAGCCTTAGGAACTTTAGCTGACTTCTGTTGTAGCAGAAATAGATGAAAGACAGTCAAGCCACCTGTCCCAAACAAGAGGACAGCTTTTGCATGCTTGAGGAAACCAGACAGCCCTGTAGCTGGGGCCATCTCCCAAAGCTCCAGGAAACACAGGGAGCAGAAGAGAGCCTGCAAAGCATCATAACCCTGTACAGGACTATGCCCAAAGTGGTAGGCACCACTGCACCAACCTCTCTCTGGGTCTGCACTGTTTCTCATGCAGAGTAAGGATGTTGTGCAAGAAACCACTGCACAGATCCACTGCTCCTCTCCCTCACTGCACACTCTCACCCAGGGAAGGTTGTGCCATCTGGAATTTAAGTGCTTTGGTAGCCCAGTCCATTTAGCTTTCACACTGTCATTTGATCTTAAGCCATATTTTCTCTTGAAAACAGCACACCGACTCTCTGCAGCAACAGCTGGTAGAGGAATGGGGACGGGATGAGATACCAGACACTTAATAGCAACAAGTACCTAAACCCCGAGATGCCTGCTCCTCAGATAGCACACAGACAAGCACACAGCCTTGCCCTTATCTCAGCTGCCTGGCAAGTCCTTTTGGTGAAAACACTTTCCCAATAAACATCAAAAGCAAAATTCAGCCACTTCTGCCATATCAAATATATTTTTCTCTCTGCAATTCCCTGAAAGGAGGGTGTAATGAGGAGAGGAATAGTCTCTTCATCCAAGTAACAAGTGACAGGACAAAAGGAAACGGCCTCAAGTTGCACCGGGGGGGGTTAGGATGAATATTAGGAAAAATTTATTCACAGAACATGTTATTGAACAATGGAAGAGGCTGCCCAGGGCAGCGGTGGAATTGCCATCCCTGGAGGTATTTAGAAGACAGGTAGACATGGTGCCAAGGGACATGGTTCAATGGTAGTTTGGGCAATGTTTGGTTAATGGTTGGACTTGATGATCTGAAAGGTCCCTTCCAACATAGGTGATTCTATGATTCTAAAAAGTGAGATAAACCCCCCATGTTTTCTGCAAGCAGAGTGAAGGTACAAACACTGCTTGCAGAGCAGCAGTGTATCACTCAGCTGCATGCAGCCTCACAACCCAACTTCAGAACCAGATTTTCATCCCAGCACACAGAGGATAGCTCACACTACATTCCAAGCCAGTGGCCTGAGCTAATGTACAATCCGTACAGTACAGCCTGACTGGGAGCTCCCACTGAGTCCTAAGAGCTCAGGACTCCCCCAGGGCCTCATACAAAGCTCAGAAAAACAAACAGCAGAACTGCACCATTTGGAACACCTGGCAGAGTCCATGCCCACAGATGCCTGCTCTTGCTAGCACCTCTGCTATATGGATTTATTTGGTTTGCCAAGACGTTCGCAGGACAAGAGATTTCTCCATAGGCTGGTCCACTGTGGCAGCCACTTAGAAAACACTGCTAGCCAAGCAAGCTACAACTATTAGAAAAAACCAAAACTTTATTTACACTGAAGAGCATCCAGCAGGACCCTCCCTCCCCCCGCCACATATGCACACACACTGACTTCTCCCTTCCATTACATCCGCCACAAGCCGGGGGTCCTGCTGCCGCACCTCATCTCTCAGTGCTCTATCCGGACCACCATGACCGTGACATTGTCTGCCGACCCTCGCTGTACTGCCTTGTTGGCCAGTCTGTTACATGCAGCTTCATATCGAGCATCTGCTTCTAGCTTTCCTTCCCTCATCTGGATGTTCTTATCCTGTTGGGACGAGGAAAGATGACACTGATTGCTCCTACCAAAGCGTGTAGGTGCAAGCACTTGGTAACTTCCAAGCACGGGGAACAAAACAAGTAAGGATGACCTCAGGTATAAGGAAGCATACCCTGGCAGAGTTACATTTCTGCCAAGCCAAATTTTTGTGATTTTTGTGTCCCCTATACTGACAAACTCAACCCCAAAACTGTCTTCTCACCTCCAGGCAGGACACGATGAAGTTCACAGCTTCTTCTGGTGTAAAGACTTTAAAGAGGCCATCACAGGCTATCAGAATGAACCTGGAAATCAAGCAGAGACAAGTTCCAAGGCTGAATTTTTAGCTCCCACAGCAAAATCCCTCCAAGCTATTTTATGAGTACCCACACTCCAATCCAAAGGGAAGATGCCATAAAGCTCATCTGAAAATCCCCCGTAAGCACCAGAACTCTTCAGGTGCTCCAGAACAATGGAGCTGAGGCAATCAAAAATACAGATAAAAGAGCCAGGCAAACAAGGGAAGAGCTAGATTGGGATATCCTGGCAGTCCCAGAAAAAGCAGCAGTACTGAGTTACATTCTCAACTCAGAGAGCCTTCAGGGCCATACTAACATGAAAGCTTATAGCAATTTGTCATTGCCAATCGTATGTTAGAAAAGTACCTTCAACCTTCAAATATCAGACCTGAATGCAACGGTATTTGTGGGCACCACAGCTGCTAGAAACAACTCTTGAGCAGGATGGGGATCCAAGATTTGAAGCCAACTGCTTGAACACTGGTGTGTGAATTTATTCAGAGTATGAAGGAAGTCTAAGGCTTGTGGATGTTATCACTGCTGTGAGGCCAGTTTCTCCAACAAGAGCTTTCACAGTATCTTTGCATAGTAAGGCAGCAGCATTATCGCACTATACCAAGATGTCAGCAGTAAAAGCATCCTCTAATTCTGGATAATCAGTCTGAAGTGCCTCGGCCCTAATGTACAGGATCATGCAGCTTATGCTACTTCTGTTGAGCAAAGCTAGGACGCAGCCAACACCCTTGTATGTGGGCACACTGTACCTGTCGTTGTGCATGAGTTGGCAGCGTTTGATATCTGGCACAGAGATAACACCACAGCGTTTGTACTGGCCATCCCCGATGGAGCGGGAAACCTCCAGCACTCCTAGGACTCTTCCGTCCCTGCACAAGGGAAGAAAACATTGAGAGGCCTCACCACAAATGCATATCTCACTGCACTGCTCGATGGGGACACTCTTTATGGTGCATTCAGCTGCCTCATACAAATCTCAACCCGTTTCCCCAGCCAAGTCCAAATCTTCCCTTCAAAATCTCCTTCCCCTTCTCATGTTTGTGTGAAGCTCTGGGAAACAAGAGGAGAGGGGGAAGAAGAAATGAATCCAGGAAAATTCAAGGCTGTTTTGCATCTCCCTGCCCTAACTCAAGTCCTGCTTAGCTTAGCAAGCCAGGGAAGTAAGAGTTACATGCTAAACTGAACTCATGGAGGCAGAGGTTTGAATTCACAGATTATTTTTTGGCAAGGTATCTAGCAAACTTTATTTCATAGAAGCACAAAGTGGCAGCAGGCAGGACCAGATCTGAGCCAGCAGCCTGTCCTATGCTCTGCTTATCAGGATACCAGTCCCTATAGACTGGCTCAACTTGGGGCAATTTCAAGGAGCGAGAAGCATGGCCCTTGCTCTTGATCACTTGGTCTTTACTAACTACTGATCGCAGCAATGAGTTCTCAGAAACCCAAGTTACAATCCTCCTTAGGAAGCAGTTCTGTTTGCTAAACTTCTTTGCATTAACTGACTGCTGGCCCAACAGAAGCAGCTTCCCACACTCTACCTTTTCAACAATCAAGTATCTTCTCCCAAAAAGGCTCTTTTGTGCACCATGGAAAGACACAAGCTCATTCATTTCATAGTCCAACCAGTCCCACTTGAGATAAAAGCAAGAAGCGAGGCACATCATAGAGAAGAGATCTGATCATAGGTGTCCTGGTTTGAGGTAAAACAGAACTAATTTTCTGTTCGGTAATTTTACTTTTTCAACCGGGCCTTTTCTAACTAATGAAACTCTGGAATTAACAGCATATTGTTCAGAGACTGCTCGCTCTCACAGTGATAAGACCTGATTA
>JAOQGH010000051.1:25557465-25620112 GCA_025769975.1 Gallinago jamesoni
CTCTACAGCTTCCTGAGGAACGGACATGGAGAGAGAGGTGCTGACCTCCTCTCCATGGGATTTAGTGACAGGACATGCGGCAATGGTTCAAAGCTGTGGCAGTGGAGGTTCAGATGGATGTTAGGAAGCATTTTTTTTCCCCAAGAAGATGGTCAGACACTGGAACAGGTTTTCTAGAGAGGTGGTCAATGCCCCAAGCCTCTCAATGTTTAAGAGGCATTTGGCATTAATAATATGCTTGAACTTTTGGTCAGCCCCAAATAGGACTAGATGATCACTGTAGGTCCCTTCCAACTGAAATACTCTTTCCTATTCTAGATACCATGAGATATTTAGCACCACCCAGAGAAAGCTACCGCACACTGTTGTTTTACACTATGGGAGACAACACAGAAGTACCCTGCATCCATTCAAAACAAGATGCTTTGCAGGAACAGTTGGGGAGCTCATGGCAACTGGGACATCCCACACAACCACCTTGCCCTTCAGGTGAATAAAATTCTTTGGGGGAATCAAGATGCCAGCAGTGGTCTTTTCATTCTGCTTACCCGGCTGTCCCCAAGGTTGGCTATGTAGAGAACATTGTCAACAGCTAGGACACAAGTAGCTGTGGAGCCATCCTTCCATGCTGGCTTCCTGAAGGGAATAAAAATGAGATTACCAAGAGGGAAAACAATGTTTAAGAAGTTAGTCACAGAGTGCTCCTGGGGACTCAAGGAAATATCATGTGCTATCACACATCAGTCAGCTAGCACAAGCGCCCCAGAAGTTGCCTGCAAGCAGCTAGGGATACTGTTGGTGGTAAATAGCAAGCTGGACAAGGACAGAGGAGATGCACAGAGTACCATCATCTAAATGCATGGCCAATGTCCAGTGTTCAAATGCTGCCACCCATGCTATGGGGGTCATGGGGGTCAACCCTTCCTCACACTCAGTTCCCAGGAAAGCTGGAACAGGCTCAGCCCAAATGACTGCTCAGAAGCTTTAGCATCATGAACATACAAGCACCCTAAACTCCACCTCGGAGTGCTCCTTCTTTGCAGCAAAAGAAAGGTACAGCCAGGACTGCAGCAGAGTTGCCTTACTTTTTGCTTTCATTTCTCTTCCTTTTTTCAGAGGACCCCTGCCTGCCTGAGTCCTCACCCCACACCTCAGCAGCAACACCACTCATTCAGTCACTCTCCTGATATTTCACTTGCTGCAGTTAAGCTCATATCTCAGGAGCTCTAGGTAAAATGAGAAGCCTTTCTTAGATTACAGCTGCCAGACTAGTCTTCCCTACAATGAAGCCCAGCTATGATGCCACTCTTTACTGAAATTAGATTTGGGAGACAGATTTCTAAACATATATCAGCTAGTTTCTTCCTAACTTTAAAGGCGCAGCTGAATGAAGATGATTCATCTCACCATCAATACAACTATTGCTAGAGATCCTTTGTAATACTTTTGTCATAAGTCATATTTCCTGACCAAACAGAGACTAGTTTGGGAATGACACTGTTGTGACAGACTCAAGGAAGCTTTTTCCTTTTGCCAGGTCAAACTTGTTAATCTGTTTAGGCTCAAGACAGTGAGCCAGTTTGCAATTTACTTAAAATGGAAAGTTTGCAGGGAATCTCAGAATCAGATGCATCAACAGTCCCTGCATCTGTGTGAAGAGGTGTCACTATGAAAGCAGAAAAAAAACCCAAGCCCAAACGTGTGAAGGACTGGTAACAAACGGACTGTACTTTCAATGCAAACTGCATCTTCCCTAGTCCAACACAACTGGTGTGCCAGTTCAGCAGAGACTGATAGAAGGTAAGGATACTTGCACGCAATACCCAGCTGAGAGGCAGGCTGGCTTTTATCCCACAGAAAGCAGTTTCTGGGCTTTTCAGCTTTGTTTTAAAAGAAACTGTTGGAAACAAGCTTAAGATGAGAGACATTCTTCATCAACACCTCGGTTTTCAAAGGAGGTTAAGAAAGCAAGACTTAAACTTATATTGGGAGAGTTAAGTCTTTCAGCACTGGACATTAAAAATGGCCTCAGCAAGCACATACTCACTAACAAGAACACAGCTCTAAAGAAAGCTACGCGCAGCAGCCTACACAGTACTGCTCTACAGATACCCTCCTGCCACACTTTGATGCTATCAATACAGAGATCCCATATCAGACAGTATGGGATAAGTCACTTCAGCAACATGGCCAGTCTTTAAAAATAAAACAAACAAGATGCACTGGTAAGGACAGAGTTGTGATCTTGCTCGTGTTCTTGTTCCATCCATAAAGGAAGGAACTTGTTTTTTAGTTTAAGGTGTCCTACAGGCTGGTCACCACAGAGTAAGACCAGAACACGCTGTGATCTAGCTCTAGCAGGCACTCGGCTGGCAAAGTTACAGCCTGGAACAGCTGAGCTCTAAGGGGTTTTACCAAAGCATCGACACAACTCAAGGTCTCCTCTGCCCTGCTCGGAACTAAGGCATGTGAGATGCAAGCTAAGAAATACAAATGCATGGGAAGCATTTATACTTACTGGCTGGATGCCTGCTTTAGAAACTCTTCATCTGTGTGTTTGAAGGTGTCCAAAAGGCATCGCTTCACAGTTTTCTCCACGCTGACTACCTCACCTGTCACATAGGTAAAACGGTAACGAAGCTCCAACTAAAATATATCATCCCTCCCTTCACTCATCCAATATTCCATTAGGCAGTGAACCTCTCACATCCAGTGCAGAGCAGCTAGGGCACACCCTGGCCTCATGCTACTAAAAATCTGCACAGTAGCATGTATGGAGAATTTATGACAATACCCCTCTACCGCACAGGCATAATTTCCTCTTGAAGTGGCACTGCCAAAACTGGCAACAGCACATCTCACATTTCCTTAGTGGTTCACAACTGGCTACTTGTACCCTTGCGCCATAAAAGCTTCCAGCCCTCTTCCCCAGGAGAGAGTAGAGTCTCACAAGCCCACTGGGAATAAGGGACAGGAAGTGCAGAACTGTCCAAAGAAATCAGTTTCTCTATCGACTGCCGTAATGTCGAGGCAGAAAAGGCAATGGTTGTCCCATAGCCCTTATTCCACTCCTCTTACCTTTAGGAAATTTCTTAATCAGGTTTTGGTGCAGATTCTGTGCTGCAAATTTTGAGGCTCGGACTCCCCCATGGCCATCAAAAACAGCGAAGTATGACACACGCGTGCTGTGAGGGAACAAAGAGTAGTAAAAAGGGGCTGAGAAAGGCCGTTAGCCAGAGGATGGGATCAAGTACATTCGTTCCAACAGCACCCTGCCCTGTGCTGACCAGACTTGAATACACTGCACTCCAAGGCACAAACAAAGGTAGCAAGTCTCTTAAGCTGACATACTCAAGCATTTACGCAACTTACCTGTGCAAGCACTGAGCTGAGAACTTTATTGTAATTTTCCACCCCTCAAGAAAATGAAGGGCAAAAGAGAGTTTATAGATCACAACTTGCCATAAAAGCAGCTAAACATTTCACCTCAAGGGCACTGCAACACCCCAGCACTACACAGACTTTAAGTCTAGCCAATCCTATAGTTCTTTTCATACCTAAACTTGCTAAAACCATGCCACAGACAATAAACTCAAATCCCTCAGTACATAAAACTCTTGGGACAGGATTACTTCAAAAGCTAAAACCAGTATCAGAATGATGCTTGAGAACATTTGTTTAAATATACACACTCTCCCTACATGCTTCTATGTCTTAATTTGCTAATACATTTAAGCTTTTCAAATGAGAGTTATGACGCCTATTTTCTCTTCTTCAAGCATTATCCATTTCTACAGTTAGGGTTTTACACACTAGTAATGATTGACAGCCAGCTGAATATGAGCCAGCAGCGTGGCCAAAGCCAACTCTAGCCTGTTGTAGAACAATGTGGCCAGCAGGACTGGGGCAGTGATCATCACCCTGTACTCAGCACTGGTGAGGTCCTAAGTTGAGTGCTGTGTCCAGTTTGGGGCCCCTTACCACAAAAAAAGACATTGAGGGGCTGGAGCATGTCCAGAGAAGGGCAAGAGAGCTGGTGAGGGGTCTGGAGCAATAGGACAAAAGGAAACAGCCTCAAGTTGTGCCAGGGGAGGTTTAGATTGGATATTAGGAAAAATATCTTCACTGAAAGGTTATCAATCATTGGAATAGGCTGCCCAGGTATGTGGTGGAGTAACCATCCCTGGAGGTATTCAAAATCTGTGTAGATGTAGTGCTGAGGGACATGGTATAGTGGTAACTTGGCAGTGCTAAGGCTAATGGCTGGACTCAATGATCTCTTCCAATCAAAACAGTTCTATGATTCTAAAATCCTCAAGGCAAGACCTGATTACTTATAATTATACTGAGGGTCTCGAAACATCCATGCTTACATTTGGGCAACAGAGGCTCAATATCCAGTTATTGGGCTCTCATAATACTTGTGAAGTCAGTGACTGAATCCACTGAGCATCACTCTAAAGGAGATATTTGTATATAAATTAGTCCTGTGATTTGCTGCGGAACACAGCCAGTGATATAACCCAAGTCTCCCAATAACCAAGCCCAAACCACATACCACAATGCAGGTGTAGTTAAGAGCATCAGCTGCTCAAAACAAAAAGGATCATATAATGGGATTAGCTGAAGCAAGCTGGAGCTCCTTCACCCCCACGATGGCGGCTATCCACAGTTTTATTCTGGCAGTTGGGGCCCACTTACATTTGGGAGGGCAGAGGCTGGCATTCCTCGGTAATATCATTTAAGATGACATGTGCATCCTGCATGTCTTCTCTTTCACCTTTTCTCTCTGCCACATAACCTTTCAATCCAAGAATGCCCAATGACCCTAAAGGGGAACAAAGCAGACACACTCATGTAAATCAAACTCTTTTGTCTCCTCTGGCTAAAAAACAGTAAACCAGCAAGCACTTTCCAGCTCTCAGAACCCTATCCTGGCACTGCAGTTAAGTACGACCCTTGTCCTGCAACAACACATCTGCCACTTTCCACTGAAGAGGATATATTTATTTCGTAATGTGGATTGTTACAATAAGTGCCTCCGAGGCCAGCAGCTATGAAAGCTGCTTGTCCCCATTTTGGCAGACAGCCGTAGCCAAGCAGGACTGCTGGGCACAGGACAGGGGTCTTACCAAAAAGGGGTGGGGGGGCAGGGGAAGTGGGCGGCACTGGACCTGCAGATTAAACAAAGCATAGTTTTAAAGAAAGTGCTAAGGACAAGAAATCAGGGCTTGCTGTTTCCAGAACACGTCCTTTCCTTTATACCTCTGAACACATCTTACTCCCAAAGCTGCATAACACATAGGCACCTGCCCTGATGTCCTATATGTAACAGCAAGTCTCTCTCTCTTTCTTAGCAGCCATCCAGCAGACAGATTTGTTGATATAGCAAAAGAAACTGATGTCGCTTTAGCCTTCCAGGGGTTTCACAACCAATCCCTCTCTTGGTAGCACAGGAACTTATCCTGCAAATGCTGAGGTGCTTGCTGCTCAGCTTCAAGCACTTCAGCAGGGCTGGTAAGAAGGTCTGGGAAAGGGAGGCAGAGAGCGCCAGGGAGCTCGAGGGACTTCGAAGGAAGCAGCTTGCTCCCTACCAAATACTGAAAACGCAAGTGGACTGAAGAACCAAAGCTTAGCTTTGATCTGGACTTACTCAGCCCAACATCAAAAGTACAAATCGAGTACATTTGTTTTCAAACTGCCTGAAAACCTTTACAAACTTTCTTTTCCACAAGTTCTTCCCTGCCATTCTTTTCTTCCTCCTCCATGGACTTTCTCTTCTCCCCTTTCCCATGGCTCTCTGCTGATGAGATCTGCTCAGTAGCACTGGAAGCTGAAAGAAAGCAAATAATACAGGTGACTGAAGTCTTCTAGCTCCATTTTACTTGCATAAATTCAGCAGGAAGTCCTTTTTTACCAAAGCATTCTGAGGAGCACAGGCTTGCACAGTCAAACAGTACTAAGTGACACGAGCTATTACTGAACACAACATACTAACCGATCACAAACACGCACGCACAACTTCACTCAGTATGTACAACCCACTGCACACATTGCTGTCTGACCCAGTGATCACTGATTTGATCACTTTACATTACATGACCCTACCTCAGCTGTGTTTGGTTGGCAGGCTGTTGATTCTCCCCACCAACCCATAGCTTGTTTCTTAGCTACCAACCTCTTTTGCAGTTAACTGCTCAGTAAGTTAATGTTTCAGGTTGAATGCTACCATTTGTTATTATTATTGTTATTACTATTATTTTTGTCTACAAATTGTGCCCCAAATGATGCAAAGAAGTATATTTTATTAGTCTGAATGTGCACATTTGTTAGAGGTTTCAGAAGACAGGGTACAAATTAAAGCTAGCAAGCAAAATGATTTCCATGACATCAGAACCCAAGCTTTTCCCTTCCAGAGACTTATTCTCATATGGTACAGCGAATCTCACCTCCTCCTAGGTACTAGCAAACACCTGGGTGCATGTAGAAAGCCTTGCCTGACCAGCGGTCTGGTTTTGAAGACATTTACAGCTAAGAACAAGAAGGCAGTCTGTGCCCACAGCAGAAAAGCAACAGATGCCAAGGCAGCGGCAGCACCTTGCTACCCCCGCTCTCAGTGAGCACACTAAGCAAAGTGGGCTTTTCACTCCCAAAGCAGGAAGCTTTCAGGCACAATGGGCTTCCCCAAAAGACATCTGAAGAATGTACTTACTGGAACAGACCTAAGTTTACTTTTAAGGAGTTGGAATCCCCATTTAAACAACTGGGGCACAAAGAGATCACCACCACCTGTGTCATCTGACCTAGACACCAGCCTAACTTGCTATGCATCCAACAGAACACACTACATCAATGAGTCTTCCCAAGAAGGGCAGGTCAGCATAGGCTAGGTGAGCTGACACGGCTTCTTACCTGTGTCACCCCTGATGGTTGGTGGAAGATCATCGAAGAGTAAAGAGCCTCCTTTTCCTGGAGCACAAGAAAAAGACAAGTAAATACCTTTGTCTCTTTGAGGGAATAATGTTCTGTGCAGAGCTTTCCTGAGGTGTGGGAATTATAAAATGCCAATTTACCAAAGCAAAACATATTTCAACTTCTGTTACTAGATGGTGGGGGCAAACTGAGGCCCCTTACAGTTGTTTCGGGTAATATTTATGTGGAACATATCATAGAATAGTGGAACATATACATCATTTTGGTTATCAAAAAAAAAAACAACACAAGAAGAAGAAAGCAGCTGCTCTGCACAGCAGTGCTAAAAACCCAACTGTCTTTATCCTGTCTAACAAAGAAAAGGGTTTACAGAAGTTTAATCTCAAGAGCTGCTGATGCAGAAACCACGGGAAACCAAACTAAAGGCAGGAACGGAGCACCCATACCTGAGTCAGCACTACTGGCTGGTGGGAGATCATCAAAGAGCAGAGGTCCTCTCTGGGCTTCCTTCCCTGTAAGACACCAAGGCAGAGTCACCCTCAGTGCCTTCAGCAGATGCTTTCTGGAAGGATTGCCCCCAGCTTAGCACAGGTGGGGTAACCAAGGAGAACCTTGGCTACCTTTCTTCCATCTCTAATTTGGGCAGCCCCTACGTGACTAAATAAACCATATGCCTAGTGATGATGTGAACATCTCCATTATGTCAAAGTCTGGAAAACGGCTTCCCCCCACTACCTAGAAATCCACTCGTGTTAACACCTCTCAGCAGCCCAATCAAGATGTTATAGTATGCGAGGGGCCCAGAAAACACCAAATTGTTTCAGGTAACACCATTACAGCTCTCCACAGACCCACGATGCGGAGCAGCACAGAGAGGGGGAAAAACTCCAGCACAGCCTAACCCACTTGGATCTGCACATGAACGAGTCTCACAGAAAAAGAAAACTCCCCCCATAAACCTCAAACCCTGTAATTTCTCCAACAGTTTTTAAGCTACCTCCTACTGCAGCCGCCCCCTCGTAGCCCCGACCACCCCGAGGCAGTCCTGATGCTCCCCCCCCGCGAAGAGGCTGGCTGCCCACGGCCGGGCTAAAGCAGCAGGCCCGGCGCCACTCGCCGCCGGCCCCGCGGCCTGTCAGGGCCTGTTGGGGTGAGGCCCCGCCCCAGGGCCGCGCGGAGACAGGGCAGGCCGGCCGTTAGGAGCCCGCTCAGGGGTGGCGGCCCTCTCACCCGCCGCCGAGGAGCCGGGCTCCGGAAGGTCCCCGAACAGATCCATCGCGCCGGCAGCGCCACCGCTGAGGCAGCTCCCACCTGCCCAGGCACCGCTCCGCCCCGCGCTGCCAATCCGCCCGCCGGACCAATCGGCGGCCGCGAAGGGGCCGGAAGCAGGGAGGCGGGAGCGGAAGGCCACCCTTGGCCCCGCCCCGCGAGACAGCCTGTCAATCCCTCTCCCCGCCGCGGGGGGGAGGGGGAGCCGCGCAGCACCTCCTTCGCGAATCGGAAGGTGGGGCCGCCCTGCCAATCAGCCCTATTGCCTCGCGCTTTGCTCCGGCAGGCTGACCAATCCCGCGGCTGGGGGCGGGACGGGGAGGGCGCGCGGTGTCCCCTGGCGGGCCGGTACCCGTTGAGGCCTACCCCGTTCGCCGTACAGCCCCCTGGCCCGCCGTGTGAGGCCTCCCCCCTCCCGGTGCTGCCGCTCTGGAGGCGCCCGCCCGCCCCAGAAAGGAGAGCTCGGTGACGCAGGGACTGTTTGCGTTAAATGCCACATTTATTTCAGAACCGAACAAGCCTCAGGTGCGCGCGGACGGCTGGGACCCGAGGCGCCAGCCCCCGGGCACAGGGCAGGGAGGGCCCGGGGGTGCCGCCATCACCGACAGGGACCAGAGGGCGTGAAAGGTGGCCTCCCTCCTTTGCAGGCCCCCACCCTCCGTGCCACCATCCCCCTGAGACGTTTCCCTCCCGACGGGGCTCAATCACGCCTGAACCTTGTCCCAGGGGGCTGTGCTGGGAGAGGGGACGGGTGGACAGGGATCCGACTGGGGGGTTGTGGTGCTGGCGAGAGCAGAGCTGGTAAGACAGCAAGCGTTGCCTACGAGAAGGGGATGTCCTGCTGCAAGCCTCCAGCGAGCAGCCATGTCTCCCTTGGCCCTGAGGGTGGCGGCCACCAGCCAAGCTGGCTGCTCTGCAGGTTTGCTGGCCTCAGGCATGCTTCAGCTCTAGCTGGAGGATGTCCATCCCACAGCCACCACTCGCCTGTGGCACAGGCAGCATTGCCTGGCCCTGGCTGGTGAGCCTGTGTCTGGTCACTGGCAGACACAGGTCCTGTCTCCACCAGAAGTTGCCTCTGCCCTGGAAGAGCCTCCCCTCTTCTTCGCTAGGGTGCCCGCCCTTTCCATCTCTAGCCCCTTACATTGACATTTGGGATGGTAGCAACTAGTCCTCACACAGGAGCCAGGATGTTGCACCCTGGGGCCCTGCTTCACCCCAGCCACAGCTCCGCCCCTCCATGTCCCTGGACGGGCACCTCTCACTCCAGGAAGGGCACAAGTCAGCCTCCAGGTCTCTAAAACAGATCACAGGGGAACAAAACCCCAGCTTGATGGTGAACTTGTCCTGGGTGGGCAAGCTGCCATCAGCCTAGGGATCAGGGCTGGGAGGAGCAGCTCTGCTGTGGCTTTGGGCTGGAGGAACAGGGTGACACACACCCCGGCGCTGCAGAAAGGCTGGGCAGAATGGGCAAGGGTCCAGGAAGGATCATCAAACTATTTCCCTAAGCTAAAACCCAAGCTGAAAAGTGCCTAAAATGCAGCAAGGGGGGGTGGCCATGCAAGCCTCTGCCCACCTGCCCTGTCCCTACCTGTCCGTTCCCGCCGCGACACCAGCATAATGAGAAGACAGCACCATCTCTGACACACACACACATCACAGACAGCGTGGGGAGGTGCAGCAGAGCCAAGGCGCAGCTGTGCTGTGCGAAGGAAGGTCAGCCACGAAGGCATGACAGCAAAGCTGGGGGGGTGCCTGGAAGGTCCGTGGAAGAAGATGCTCATCTTCCCACCCAGAGCTGTGCCAGATGCTGCCAGCCACTTGGGAAGCCCCAAATGAAAGCATCCCCCCATGGGTGAGAGATGGGAGGAGGAGGAGGAGGAGAGAGAGAACTACTGCTGGGGGAGGTGAGAAGTGGTGAAGGCTTGAGGAGGAGGTTTTTTCTGTGAAGCCACCTCCACCATGGGAAGCCTCCTGAATCAATGCTCTGATGGAGGCAGGGTGGGAAGGAGGTGGGCACTTGCTTCTGCAGCAGGGGAAGAGGAGTGAGAAAATGCCAGCTACAACAGTTAAAAGAAGCCCCCTCCCCACCCCGACGCTCCTATGCCAGCCTCTCCTCTGCTCCTCAGACCTGCTTCCAGCCTGTCATGCTTCTGGGAGAAGAAGGGACGGGACAGCCCTTTTTAGGGAAAGGGAGACAAGGATCCTGTGGATTGGGATGGTCATTCCTAGCCCTGACTCCTGTGTAACTTTCCCATCTGGCTTTGTAAGCAACCGGTGAACCTCCACACTCCCCATAATCTGCCCCAGGGAATCCCAAACTGGGATAGTGGAGGGCATCCGCATGCTTTTGGTTGGGAAGGACAGCCCCACACCAGGTGGCAGGCTGAGCTGTCCCCAAAGCCCTCCTTTTCCCTGTAGCAGAACCAAGCTCTGAAGCAAGGTGATTTATCCATGTGGATGTGGGTGCTGTGGGGCATGCTGAGATGATGGGCTCCCCACTTCCAGAGGTAGATGGGGCAGGTATGAATTGCCTCCTTTGGGAAGACATGGTGGACTATCCAGTCACCACTGAGGAGAAGTAGCTTAAGCTGCAGGGGGGGACAAAGCACAGGGTTGGGGAAGGGCCAAGAACAAGGGCGAGAGTGCCACTGCCACCAGGCACATGCCAGGGATGTCCCAGGGAAGGCATCTCCAGGACCCTAGCCCACCACCAAGGCTCTCCCCTGACTGGGGGAGGCATTGCCTGGGGACCAGGACCCAATTTACAGGGTTTTTGTAACATAAATAGAAATAAATACTTTATAAATATCATCTTAAACTACTGACACCTGATCTTACTTTGCCATCTCTTACAGAAACATCAAGAAACTAGGAAATTCCCATGCCTAAACTACCACTTTCCCTTCGTGTGGAGGCAATTCCTCCTGCTGTCCCACCTCTGAGCTTTAGCATACTCCCACCTCTGTAGATCGAAGATCAGCTTTTGGCCAAACCCACCCTCCTTCGCCCCCTCCCCTCCGACAGAGACCTTTCTGGAGCACTACAGATGGTGTGACATGAAGGTCACCCATGGGGGGATGGGCAGAAGATGGCATGCACACAAGAAATCCTGCCCAGACTGGTCGAGGCTTTTGCAGCTACAAACAGAAGTGAATTTCCCCCTTGAAGGTGTGAATCGAGACAGATTCTTCCATGGTGCAGAACAGCTGGAGCAGCAGATGGTGTGAGAGATCAGATGTTAACATGGGGATTCTTGAGACAGAATCAGCAATCTTGATCCTGCTGGCAGATAGATGAGGTGGAAGTGGTTTTCAGGTTAGATTCTCGTCTGGGCTGTTCTCCTTCTGGACAGCTTGGATCTGATTTGGAAAACAAGAGACAAAATGTGTCAGAGATATAGTCAAGGAGAGGTGTGGTCCCCTCGGTTTGGTGTCCTGGCACTTGAATCCAGCCAGAGCTGGAAGGACAAGGGACTAATGTCTCTTAAGACAGAGCACATAAATTTCTGTGCATTTACTCCTATTTCCCTAGTCCTGACACTTGAGATGGTCTCAAGAACTTCATGAGATGTGAAACCAACTGTATGAGATGCTTTCAAGAACAGTGAAGGGCCAGTATCCCTGCTGCCAGACATGGATGTTGCTTTGAGCTCAGCACAACATCACCTCTGTACCAGCCAGGATCTGGACTGAAGCATTTAAGTGGGGAAGAGCTGAAATAAAGATTAATACGGCCCAAGTTTTGCCGGCTGAGAGCCTGTCCAGGCACAGCTCTGTGCAGCAGGTGCTCCCGAGGCCTGGGAGAAGTGGGGAGAGCACTGGGACTAGGGAAGAGAGCATGCTTGGCTGCCTGTGAACCCCTGCCCCCCACCAACAGCTTCCCTGCACCCTGCTTGCCCCAGCTGCCCCCAGTACCTTATGGACCCAGCCAGGAGGGGGTTGAAGGCGTAGAGCCAGTCGTGCATGTCCTTGTCACTGCTTGCCTGCAGCAGGATGCCTCGGTGCTCCGTGCACACCGCAAATGTGTTCGGGGTCTGCTGAGGGAGAGCCAGGGCTCAGTTCCTCATCCAAAGGGTTGCACAGAATGGGTCTGGCTGTGGGTGCCCTACCTTGAGCATGGCCTGCTGATCCTCACTGTATTCCACCTGGGCCTTAGAGAGGTTGAGTATGGCCCTCTCGACTGCATCCTTGTCCGAGTTGTAGATGTAGACATATGGACGCCGGACCACCACAAAGCGCTTCACCCACCCATTGGTATGGGGCTCCAGGAAGTGCAAGTAGCCCTTTTTGGAGATGATGGGGCTGCAGAAGGGACTGAGGTCAGGGCAGGACAGACTGCGAGGAAGTGGCAAGGGTAGGGTGCATCCCCCAAGCCCCAAGGTGCTCCTCTCGCTGGCTGCCTCAAGGTGCTCCTCTCGCTGGCTGCCTCAGCCACTCCTACCTGATCCGGATCTCCTGGATGTCAGGCACCAGCAAACGCTGGGGCTCCTTCTCCTCAGGCCGGCGGGCCGGAGACTTCTTCTGCTCTCCATCTACTGCAGGCTCCAGGTCAGGGCTCTCTGCCCTGGACGAAACCTGGGGGGGTCTGGAGAGGGAGGAGAGACTGGGGTGTAGGAAGAGTGATGGCTGGGGAACACCCATTGACCAGGACCACATCCTGGTAGTACAGCTGCCCCCCTTGGTGGATGCTGGGGTATCACCTGAAACTCCTGGCCACTTCTTACCTGACCTCCATGGCATTGTAGCGTCCTTCCACAAGCGATGGGCAGGTTGAGGAAGGGGTGAGAGTGGTCACTCCAAGAGCTGGCATGGAAGGGTCCCTCATCAGGGTCACAGACATTTCGGACAGCTGTAGAGGAGCAGAGTGTGGATTTGAGTTTCCGCCTGAAGCTGCGCACAGGCAAAGGAGCAGGCGCCTGCTCATATGGGGAGAGGCAAGACCTCTGGCCGGTGGAGTCCTCTCCTTGCACAGTCCCCAGAGCCACCAGCTCTGGGAACACCAGGGCAAGCAGAGGGAGCAGGGATCACTTGCACCATAGTGCCAATTTAGCCCCTGCCCAGCCAGTTTCCCCCTGGCCACACGTCCCTCCCAGCCTCTGCCAGCCTGGCAGAGCCCAGAGCAGCAGTGGTACCTTGCTCTCGCTGGCACTAATGCAGACGTGGCTGTGGCTGTACTCCCTGTTGAAGGTGTGCGTGAGCAGGCGCAAGCACTGTGGAGAGAGGAGGAGGACAGTGGGGCAGCAGGCACCTTCCTCTACCCTCTTCCTCCCACTCCTCTTGGGCTTTCTCCTGCCACAGCCCCCTGCCCCCCTGTGGGAGCCCCTTCCCTGTGATGTGGGAGCTTCACAAGGAGCTTCAGCCCTGTGAGCTGGAGGATAGTACCTTCACGGCCAGCTCCTTCTGCCGCTCACTGGGAGTCTCGGGGAGAGAGCTGCGGCCCTCGGGGGGCCCCTCGACAGAGAGTGGGGAGGAGACGCAGGACGTGCTTCGGGACTCAGACTCCTCACTGGAGCAGGGGGACAGGGTCTCCACGCCTAGGCGCTGCGTTGTCTCCAGCTTCTCACGCAGGAGCAGGTAGTGCCTTGTCTTCTCCACCTGGGCACAGGCAGACAGGCTCAAAGTGGGCTGGCATCCTTTTGGGGAATGGCTTCTCAGGTCCCATTAACCCCACCCACTCATTAGCTTTGGATCTGTTGAGACCCGGCTTGCAGCAATGCAACAGGAAAGCACCAGTGGCACAGCCCCACTCCTGCCTCCTCCTGAAACCGGGAGGGCTGAGACACCTGGGGTGGGGAATCCACCAGCGCTGCCAGGGCGAGGGGCTGAGCCGCCAATTGCACCGTCTTGGCCTGTTTCTAGCCCAGACTCTTACTTCTTGCAAGAGGCTGAGTTTCTCCAGCTCCCACTGATGGTCAAGGATGAGGCTGTCGCTGCGAGGCCGCCAGCCAGCCAGGTTCTCCTCTCCCCGCACATAGGCTACAGAGGTGTCCAGGACACGCCGGCGCCGTCTCTGCATGCCTGTGGGGACAGACACACAGCTAGGGGGACAGACGCATGGCCCCACCCCTGACCGCCATGCCACGTCTCCTGGTCTGGTGGTGAACCAGCCAAGCAGAGTCATGGCACTCACCTGGGCTGCCAGTGTCGGCCACACGGCAGAGGCTGAGCTCATAGACGCCTGTCACACGATTGCTGCGAGCAAAGGGAGACAAGGCGTTACCAGCTTTGCCCCATCTCCACGCCCCGGTTGTTTTGTCCAGGCTGCTGGGATGCCCCAGGAGGGCTCCAGTCCCTGTGACTCTCCTCCCCGAGAAAGGCGGGAGCATCCTGGTACCTCTCAGAAGCTCTCAGGCTGCCACTGCCAAAAAGGTTGCGGATGGAGCGAGAGGCAGGAAGCTTGGCGTCCCGGGAGTAGAAAACCATGCAGAAGTCTTTGGTGATGACAGCAGGCTGTGTGCAGTTCTCCATCTGCAGCAAGGCAGGGGGAGAGGCATCAAGGTGGCTGTGGCTTGGCAGCCCAGCAGGTCTTTCCCACCCTTGGTGCCCTGCAGTTCCCACTCCCGGGGTCCCATAGGGCCCCCAAGCACCAGGTTGAATCCTGCACCCCATAAGTATCAGTACCAGCTAAGGAGGGGTTTGCTCTGGCTGCACCCCAAAGGTGGGAGAAACACCAGACTTTGTTGGCGCTATAATTGCCCTGGCTAAATTCCTTGCCTCGATGTAGGCAGAAAGGGTGATGTAGATTTTCTCCCGGTACGGGGTGACACGGTTGAGCAGCAGCGAGTTGTGCATGGAGCTATCCCACGCCGTCTCAAACTGGTAGAAAGTCCTGCCGAAAAAAATAGCACAGCCAGTAAAACAACCTCCCCTCAGACTCCAGGCAGGTGAGCAAGGAGATGCCATCGTTCCCCCCCCGCCCCCAGCCCCGCAGCGCTGCAGCAGGCCTGCAAAGACACACAGACATGCACGCGCTGGGGGGACAGATGGGGACAGCCACTCCAGAGGACGCAGGCTCAAGGCAAAAGGGAACGAGGCGTGGCAGGAGGGGGGACGCGGCGCCCTCGAAACGGCCGATGGGCTGGGTTTTTGGGGAGAAGGGACTGTGGGAGGAGTAGGGGCTCAGCTGGGGTGCAGGCAAGGCAGGGCAGGCTGGGAAGGCAAAGGAGGGCAGAGGAGGGTGTGTGCCCCACCCCCATGCTCAGAGCAGGGGGCTGCCACCCCCAGCGCACCTGGGACAGGTCCTGGCCTCCTGGCCCTGCCAGGAGTGGCTGTTGTGTTTAGTTGATGATGGCCAGAAGGGAAAAAAAGGAAGGATGCTCAGCGCTGGGGGGTTGCTGCCGGTCCGCCTCTGGGAGAGCAGCACTCCGCTGCCAGCCGGGCACCCTTCCCCAGGGCTTCCCCTGTCTGCCAGCCCTGAGCCCCAGAGGGACACGGGAACCATGATTTGGTGGCTGGTCCCCATCAGGCTGTCTACCCTGGCTCACTCTTTGCCTTGATCACCACCCGCATCAATCCCCATTCCCACCAGACTGCCTCGCTTCCCTTGCTGTGTTTTCCATGGCTCCCAGGCTAGGAAAAGGAATGGAGGACATCCAACCCAAATCAACCAGTGCCTATGGGGTCCTGTAGAGAATTGTGGAGCCACCCAGAGCAAGAGCAGCAACTGGGCTCTTTGGGTCAAGCAACTGAGAGTGGGGAAATCAGGAGGCAGCTCCTGTTTGAGAGCATGGGGGGTCCCCATTTCACACCCTGTGCTGTTCCTGGGCTCCCTATTGGGCCAGCCTTGGGTTATGGGACACCCACTCCCCAGAGCCACCCAGAAGTGCCACAGTCCCAACTCCCGTTGGGCATCCTCAGGAAGCCGTGGCTCAGTGATGTCTCAACAAGACAGCTTCAGCACGTCCCCGAAGCAACATCCAGGTGCCTGAGAGGCCCTTTTAATGAGAGCCAGGGTGGCTGGAGGGAGAGGGGAGAGGCTCTCGGCGGCAATTGCGCTCACGTTGTAAGAAAAGGGAGAGCGACGCTTTCAGAAGGTGCATAAAATACATAAAAAAAAAACCCTGTGAGAGACGGCCAAGGCAAAGGATCACTTTGCAGACAGAGGTTGTTTGAAAAGAATGCTCCCCAGGGAGAGGGAGGAGAAAAGGAGCCTCAGAGGAGGGGGGAAAGAGCAAAAAGCAAAGGGAGGAGGGGCAAAGGAGAGAGAGAGAGAAAAGCAGAAGGGACCAGACCGAGCGGGTGCGCGTGAAATACCTAGTGTCATTTCCGAATGAAATGCTATAAGTGGAAGGCAACCCAAGGACAAACACACACACGTACACACACAGAAAGACGAAAGGTCAGAAAGCATCATCCGTACGGGGCTGGCACAGGAGCGGAGCCACGAAGAAGGGGAGCCCCTCTCAAGGGGACTTGCCTCAGATCAGCACCACTGGCTAAAGGAGCTCCCACCTTCCTGGACCCCAAATCAGAGACCAGAAGAAGCTCGGTGAGGATAGACAGAGGTTTACCTGCTTGGGTGAAAACCCTCTGCCTCCCACCTTCCTTGCAGTCCAGAAGCTGGGAAGCGAGCACACGCGTGTTCCCCATTCCCTTAACTCTGCCCTTGCTGTCATCCCAGGGCAAGGAGCTCCCAACTCAGCACAGCCCCCCAGGAAGGCGACTGTCAGTGGAAGGACCAGCCACCCCAGTGCCACCCACACAGCAGGAGATGATTCCGTAGCCTGTCCCCTGGTCCTGTGCCAAGAGTCCACGGGCAATGCCAGTGCAAGCCCCCATCTCCTGCAGTGGGAGGTTGGATCCATGCTGGATCTGGGCATTTCTGAGCAGGACCAGCTTCTAGCTGCTGTAGGGAGGATGACCTCCCAGGCATGAAGCTATGGAGCCTACCAGAACTCAGGAGAACCCACTCTCTGTCTCCCACACTCCTCCTTCTCTTCTTTTGCTGTGGGGCATGGTAGCAGGACGTGCCTTTGTCTGGGGCCTTGGTGATGCTCCCATCCAGAGGCAGGCAGCAGCATACAGGTCTGGTGGCTCTCGCCCATGCACCGCAAGCCAGGCTCATCCTTCAGTCCCAGCTGAAGCCTCCCCTCCCATTCCCCTGTGACACAGGGTTAGAACAGTCCATGCCACGTACGTCTGTATGCACCCGCTGCCTGTACTGCACTGTACTGTACACCCACTGTGCTGCCTGCGTACAGACACACACTGCCCATACACTGCACGTACACCTGAGGAGCTACCACGCACGGGGTAGGCAGCCGCTGCACATGCTGCTGCACCACCTGATGGTGCTGCCATTGTCACCCGGGCAAGGGCTGGAAGTGCCCCAAAGCCCCTGCCGTGGTCCACACCAGCCCTGCAGCTACTCAAAGCAGCACAGGGGCCGAGCGGGAGCTGGGGTGGAAGGTGATGGGGGTGGGCGGCACGCTCGGCACCAGATGCCAAAGAGATGGGAGTGCAGCAAAGTCAAAAAGCAAGAAGAAAACCCAAATCAGGTGATGGGGACGCAGGCGTGCGAGGGGGAGCAGCAGCCAGCAAGAGTGTGGCCCAAACGAACAGTAAAAGAGACTGAGTGAGCAAGAGACGCAGGGTGGGAGGGAGGAGGGATGGGGCCTGTGGAGGGATGGGGAGCTGGATGTCCCAGTGCTGCCTCCGGCAGGAGTGAGCGTGCCGAGGCGAGGGGGGAGAAAGAAAGAAGGAAGAGAGGAAGAGGGGGGTGGAAAAAAAGCCAATGGAAACAAATAATACCTAGGCATATCCGAATCAAGAAACTGCCTGCGAAAACACAAAACAATCACATGGTTAGTGTGGGCTCGGATGGGTGGCAGCAGCAGAGAAAAAGCGAGGGGGGACCCTGGGCACTGCCCCCCATGCCTCCTCCCTGGGCAGGAATGGATGGGTGCTGGGGAGGGAGCCATACTGCTCCCCCGGTCTTCTTCTAAGCAGCTCTGGGGAACTGGGGAGGCGAGCCAGAGATGTCTGGGCCATGGAGGCTGCATGGCATAAGGCAGCGAAGCAGGGAGCGCAAGCAGCTGGGGAGGAAGGTGAAGCGGGCCCTGGCTCTGCCCACTGCCCTCCCTCTGCCTGTCCTTGCAGGCTGCTGGGGATGAAGCATGTGCGCCTGTATGTGGGATGGAAGCTGGGGGGGCTGCAGTGGGCACACCTCAGAATCCCACGGGGGGCCGGCTGCCCTCTCCTCTCCCTGCCTGCTCCTGGACAGGTTCATTAGGATGGGTACGGTATGAATACAGCATGCACACTGGCCAGCAGCCCCGCTTTGGGGCTGGCTCTGGGGCACAGATGCTTGGAGCAGACAGGTGAGGTGGGCTCTTGCAAAACCTGAGACCCGTCTCCCCGCCCTGAGCATCCCCCCAGCCTGAGCTGCGTCCCCTTGCCCTGCAGGACCTGCGGGGAGAAGACAGGAGCAGGAGGCATGTCCGCCCCTGCCAGGCTATGCTAGAGATGCTGAAGATCTATCTGATCTGTCCACACCTGAGTCCAACTGGCCAGATCAGGAGCTGACATAAAACTATGCAGCCCCAGTAGCCTGTGGGTGCCACAGCCACCCAGGTCCCAGCAGTTCAGCAAAAAGCTCTGCATCTCTGCCAGGCCAAGGCCTCCTTGCCTAGCTGTCCCCCACCTGACCTTGCTCTGTTGTCCCATAAGTCTCCTGGTCTGACAGTCACACACATACCCGACCTCGTGGTTCAGCTCTGCTGCCCAGGTACCACATGCCTGTTGCTCCACCATGCCCAGGAGGTGCCTCGGGAGCACTGCAGAGTGGCACCTCCTGTCCAGACCCCCATCATCCCCCCTGAAAACATGCTGCCTTGGGACAGGCCACCTTGCGCCAGTGCTGACCCCAAAGAAAACGAGGAGAAAAGTGGTCCCCGTTGGGATACTCCTACACCAGCAACCGCCATGCACACAGCTCAGGACTTGTCCTGCTGCTCCCATTGCTGCCAATGACCATCCTCATCTTGTTGCAGCTGCCTGCATGCACAAATTCTGGCCAGGGACCCCCCACCACCCCCAGGAGTTTTGCCAGCAGCCCTGGTGCAGAGGTAAGCTCTGCCCTCCCCACCCACTGCTCCCCCTTGAAATGGCAGGATCCCACCAGGGAGATCTCAGAGATAAAAAGCTTTGGCTCTGCTGCTCCCATACCCCTGCAAAAACCATGGTGGGGACATAGACCCCCAGGACAAGCGTGAAGGGGCAGGCATCCCCAAAGTCACTCAGCAGTGATGCGGGATCGCTTTCCTGCATCACCCCGGCACAAATAGGGACTGGCGATGGGCACCAAGCGACCTTTCCAGTGAGTTTGTTGGGGCACAGGACAAATAGCCCTTCATGGCAGGTCACCTCCAGCCACGGGGTTGGTACATCCTCCTGGCACCGGCACTGACCGGCTGTCTGTACCAGGAGGTCACAGCGACAATCAGAGAGCAGGACACCCATGCACATTCCCTGAAGTGACAAAGCCCAGCGTGAAGAGGCCTCCGGGAGCAGGAGGAAGGAGGCTGGCGGCCCTGCACCTGCTACCATCTGTAACTCTAGAAAAGTTGCCCCCCCAGGCAGCAACGGGTCAGGACCCTGTGGAGAGCCAAGAGCCCCGCCAGGAGAGAAGGGCTCCCCATGTCCCCCCCACACCCCTCACCATAGTGAGGGAAAAGCAAGAGAAGAAGTGGCACGCACCGGTCGTCCTGGGAGGGGTGGATGTACCCGGAGGAGAGGATGTTCAAGGACAGGATGTTTGGGTCGATGAGAGACTCATCTGCTTCTGGGGTGTTCCGGATCCGACCTGCAAGCACAGCACAGGGAAACAGCTCAGGCGACAGGTGGCAGCCAAGTGAGGATTCCCGCAAGGGACAGGGGCAGCCCGCCTTGCCTGCAGCCCCCTTGTCACAGGCAGCAGCTGCCCTGGCACTTGGCCACTCAGTGCCAGAGGTCCTGGTCCAGCTCCTGGACGCCTGGATGTCCAGGACTGAGGCATCTTGCCTATACAGTGCCCCAGTGTCACCTGCTAGGCAAGTGCTGCTTTGCTATGGCAGGGTGGGAGGGGAGACAAGGCATAAAGCCCTGCATGGGAACGTGGATGAGAAACAGCCCAGGAAGATGCCCGGGAGCTCAGTAGGCTGGGGGGTGCTCACAGCCCACCCAACCTTACCCACAGCTTACCCACAACCAGCTCCCGCACTTCCTTCCAGCGGATGAGGCTGCCCGTTTCATGCACCAAGGTGACAGTGATTCTCCTCTGGATGCCCTGAGACCCACAAAGCCAGAGAGAAGGGGCAATGGTTAACACAGCTCCCATCAGGAGCCAGAGTCAGGACGGCATCTCAGGGAGGGAGTACCTGGTGGAGGAGAAAGGTCCCATGGCATGGCATGCCTCCACGGTGGTCCACGACGGCAGGGATGTAGCTGGAAGAGAGGACCATGGCGTGACACAGTGCCCTGTCAGCCTGCCCACAGGTGCCAAGCACTGGGCAAATCACCGTGCTGCTTCCCTCTCCTTCCCACTTCCCTTTCCAGCAGGACTTACTCGCCATTGGCCTCCAGCTCACAAATCTCGAAGAAGACCATCAGGTCGTACTTGCACTGGCACGGACCGGGGCTGGGCCGAGTCATGGTGCTCAGCTTCGTGGCAGGCACTGCAGCAGGTTGGAAAGTCAGCTTAAAGGGTGAGCTTGCCACTGACGTTTGGAGTGAGGCACATGATAGGAGGCAGGGTAAGGGCATAGGGAAGGACCACAGGGAGACACATCGAGGTGGCAGCAAGGCAGGAGGGAGTTCATAGAGGGGGATAGCTCCATCCCAGAGACCTTGCTGACCACCACCATGCCTTCTCCCATGCTGAAAATGGTGCAGTTAGGGTGTCAAGTTGATGCAGCCAGCCTCACCCGTCCCTGAGATCACAGAATCATACAATAGTTTGGATGGGAAAGGACCTTTAAATATCATCTAGCCCAATCCCCCTGCAACAAGCAGGAACATCTTCAACTAGATCAGGTTGCTTAGAGGTCCAACCTGACCTGGAATGTTTCCAGGGATAGGGGATCCACCACCTCTCTGGGCAACCTGGGCCAGTGTCTCACCATTCTCAGTGTAAAAAATTTCTTCTTTATATCTAATCTAAATCTCCTCTTTTAGTTTAAACCCCTTGTCCTATCACAACAGGCCCTGCTAAAAGGTTTCTCCCCATCTTTACTGTAGGTGCCCTTTAAGCACTAAAAGGCTGCAATAAGGTCTCCCCAGAGCTTTCTCTTCTCCAGGCTGAACCCCCCCCAACTCTCTCAGCCCCCACTCCCAGCAGAGGGGCTCCAGCCCTCCCAGCATCTCCGTGGCCTCCTCTAGCCCCACTCCAACATCTCCATGTCCTTCTGCTGTTGGTGGCCCCAGAGCTGGAGGCAGCACTGGGGGGAGTGTCTCCCCAGAGCGGAACAGAGGGGCAGAATCCCCCCCTCATCCTGCTGGCCATGCTGATGGGGATGCAGCCCAGGGTGCAGGGGGCTTTTTGCGCTGCAAGTGCACACTGCTGAGTCATGTGCAGTACCTCCAAGTCCTTCTCGGCAGATGATCTGGGATGCACACCCTAAGCCCACAGCCCTGGCATACACACATCCCAAGCCATGCAGCACTCTTCCAGGGACACCTGGGGACAGCTGCTTGGGGACAGCTGGAAGGAAACTCCCCCAGTGGTGCTGCAGGGACTGCACAGCAAACCAGGGCACTCAGCCAAACCCCAACAACTTGGGTCTTAGTGGCCAAGGACAGCGGGGACCCAGTAGCCCCTGTGGGATGGCAGGGCTCAGTGGCCATTTATGTCATCCTGGGTGGGCAGCCTCCTCCCCACTGTTCTGCAGGAGGCAAAGGAGGGGGTTTTGCATCAGCTGGGTGCTGCAGGAATGGGTGCCAAGGACTTTCAGGTGCTCTGGCCCACAGTACATTTTGTGGCACCCCTGGGGTCCTAACTGGTCCTCCTGGGGAAGGGGACACTGTACCCAGCACAGGGACCGCAGGCAAGCAGAGAAGCAGAAGGCCACATTCCCTACCTGGTTTGGAGAGTGGCATCACACGAGGAAAGTGTCGTCGGGATGGCCTCAGTGGGCTGCAGAGAGAACCACCTCGGTTCAAGCATCCGCAGGGATGCCCAAACCCAGCCAATCCCATAGACACCCCAGGGCCACCCCCTCCCACCACCTGTCCCCTCTTTCTCTGGGTCCCTAGGAAGCTGGCTGTTCTGGGTGCCCCCATGGCACCCAGGGGTGGCCCAGACTGTGCCCACCTCAGGACATCTTTGCAGAGGGGTGGGAAGGGGTGCTGCTGGTAGTGCCCAAAGACTTCAAATACAATTGGCTGGCTCTTGATGTATTCAATGAAGGACTTGGTCACCTCCACAGCAATCTAGGAGAGAAAAAACCATCAACGGTGCAGTTTAGCTGGGAAAGGGATGCAGCTGGCAACAGCACCAGGGAGATGGGAGGGTACAAGCTTGTCTAGTCCTCTGCATTCCTCATGCATCCCCTTCCCCATAGCCAGGGGATGCTGTCCCCACTGAGACCACTGCCATGAAATCCCAGCCTTTTCAAGTGGAGAGCACTGGCTTTTGGTCCTTCCCCCACTCACCCACCTTGTCTAAGGTTGGCTTAGCTAGGTGGCTGTGATAGGCTGTGAAAGCCAGGAGGAAGATGCTCCTCTGGGCAGAAGATCCAGCCAAAGGCCCTCTGGAGACCCCAACCACTGCAAGGGTGAGGGGGTGTGGGCAGAGGAGAGGTACGCACATTTTGGACATGATAGAAGCCCAGTGGTGGCCCCCGTCCCGTGTTCTTCAAGGGCTCTGTCGAAAAGGCCTCATCGTGGCGATGTATGAAGCTGTGGGGGGAAAGAAGGTGGCTCAAGGAAGTGCCAGAGCAGGGGGGGGAGAGAGGGCAGTGACCAGAAAGGCCCGCTCTCCCTGGGGCTGCCGCACACATCCTGGGCTGGCACAGGACCTCCCCAAAGCTGATGGGAGTCTCTCCCTGTCTTCTACCAGTGACCGAGTGAGATCCCAGAGAAGCGCATGGGCTCATCCCACAGCCCTTGGTTGTGCCTCCCCATCCACAAAGGGCTCAGAGGTGGCACGGCTGGTTTCCCCAATGTCCATGGCCAGGCCCAAGGTGATGGCCAGACCATGGTGGGAGATGCAGGGCCAGGGGGCACTGGGGCCTCACTTGAACTGGCAGAAGATGTCTGCATATTCCGCAGAGATGCTGGAGGCTTGCAGGACCGTCACACGGAAAGTGAAGATGCTGCCCAGCTTCAGGTGGTCCAGAGCAGTCTCCAGCGGCCCATCTGGTGCAGGCTTCTCTGGGCTCTCCAGAAGGTCCTCTGGGGTCACTGCAGGAAGGGGAAGGTCTTCAGCAAGGCGGGGGTTGTCAGCAAGCCCACGCTGGAGCAGTGGGCATTCGACACTTGGGCAGGAGCAGGCTCGGGGGCAGGAGCAGGATGGGTGCCAGGGCAGAGGGCTGCTCCCCAACCACTTGTCAGCACCCTCTCACCTGCACAGGTGTTGTTGTTGACTTCATCAGCAGAGGGCCCCATGTCGCTGACCTGCCCCTGGCCTTCCACGATGCGCAGCTCCTCCTGGGAGGTCCCCGAGCGAGACATGCCCACAGCCGGGCATGACTCTGACTGGAACTGCACCAGAAGTGGGGCTCAGGGGTGCTGATGATCCCTGAGGCAGTCCTGCTTGAAACCTCCACCACTGCCCTAAGCACTGGGACACCTCCAGCTCTCCCTTCCCCACCCCACCACAACCCCCCCTGGGACATGTGCAAGAGCAGGGTGCATTGGTGGGTGCCAGAGGGCTGGGGACTGCCAGGCAGGCCAGGAGCATGGTCCCTTCAGTGTGATGCCTGCATCTCTGGGAGCCTGGTGGTCCCCATGGGGGAGCATCACCATGGCAGGTAGCAGTTTGTGGTCCCCAGGTACCCAGCAAGAGTTGTCCGCCACCGTACCTTCACAAAGTGCTGATCATCAAAGGATATCTTGGCTGTCCCTGACTGCCGCACACCAGAGCCGTAGTCGGGGGCTTCCTCATCCGCTGGAGGAGGCATGGGGGTAAGCTGGGACAGGGTCCACAGGGAATGCAAGAAGCACATTTGGGCGGCGGGGTCGGGGATGTCCCCCTCCTACCTGAGATGGCCTGGACAGCCACGCGCAGGAAGCCCTTCACCTCACCCTTCTCGCTGACGATGGCCACACGGTGGACCAGGGGCACCGGGTAGAGGAGGTTGCTCAGGTAGACAAAGGCCCTGCCAGAGAAGGGGGGGACACATACAACACAGGGGGAGAGCGGTCACTGCTCCCACCCGCAGGTCCCCGGGCACGGGTGGCGCGGCCGGCGACGGCCAGGATCCCAGGTCACCGCTCACGGCGCTACCGCGGCGCTGCAAAGCAAAACTAAAGAGAAGGCAGCCAGGGCCAGCCGAGAGGGGCAGGGAGCGGGCAGCGGGCAGGCAGCGTGTGCCACGGGCAGCACCATGAAGCAGAAGGGGGTCGCGTACCTCTCCAGCTGTCACCTCTGTGGCGGGCAGGGAGGGGGCTGCACTGGTGCCACCATGAAGCTGGGAGGGAAGAGGACATTCTCTGCGGTGGAGAGCCAGAGGACTAGGGCAGGAGGTGCTGCAACACGACTTGGGGGTGAATGCAGAGTAACCGTGGGGGAGACAGGGGCAAGGCAGGGGGGAAAGGAGGGTGACAAGGGAGGTAGAGGCCAACAGGAGCAAAGGAAGGGAGAGGAGGAGGTCCTGGTTGGAGGCCAGAAGCCTCCAGAGATCAACCTGATAGGGGGTCCTGGCCCCAGCATTTACTGCGGTGCCACAGGACTACTGGTGGCTGGGGGTGGCCTTTGCCTGGCTGGGAGGGAGGCTGCACAGTGTAGCTGGCAGCATGTGTCCCCCTGCCACATCCCTTCGCACGCATGGCTTTAGGGTCCCAGGCTGCTCAACAGCACACCACAGGGATGGCACGGCTGGCTTCTCCCTGGGGGCAAGGAAGGAGCTGCCTGGTCCCCATATGGCAGGTTGGAGCCTCCCTCCCCAGCAGTGTCCAGGTTGCCAATACTGCCATGGCAAGGTGCCACGCTGGGGTTCAAAGTGATGGCCGCACCATGTCTCTGCTGGCACCTCATGCCAGACCGCAGGTCCCTGTTTCTCAAGTGTTTTGCCTCCTTTTGCTGCCTTCCTCAACCTCGCTGCCAGCCGGGTCACTATTCAACGGTCCTCCTGGCACTCTGGCGATGGTGGCACACCATGCCCTCAGCAGTCACAAGACACCTCCAGAGCCTTTGGCACCAAGCTCCCTGCCGAGTGGTGCAAATTGCCCTTGCCTGCAGGGCAGCACTGCCCCCAGCAAGAGGAGGTGCGGGGAGCCTGGAACCCCTCTCTGGGGTGCGCACCAGCGTCTTGATATCCAGTGTCTTTGGGTGTCGCAGGGCAGGATAGTGCTGGGACTGGCCAGGACACTTCTGCTTTAGGAGGCTCCCATGAGGATTGCAGCTGACAGTACTGCTCATGATGTCCCAACCTCGCAGGCATCTTTGCAGTCATCCAATGCCACCCAGTTTGGCCACACATTGCAAAAGTGGCCAGAGGGCTCTTGCGGGATGCCCCAGCCCCACACTTGCAGCCTGAGCCTTAAAGTCCAGAGGTTCCCCCTGCTCTGGTGACCCCCATTGACCTCCAACTGCTGCTTGAGGCTTTTTCCACCCAAAGCATCTCCAAGGACCCAAGTTGTGGAAGTAAAGGTGATGCTTCATCACCATCTCCTCCTGGGCTCATGTCACCCCATCTCTTCTTGGAAGCCACCAGGGACAAGTGGCTGGAACATGACAGGGGTTCCTGGCAGGACTGCATGCCTGGGACAGAGCCCTGTGACCACAGGGAGGTCTCAAAAGTACAGGGATCTGGGTGCACCCACCTGCTCAAAATCGCAGGGCAGCTGGTGTTGAAGTTGGGGGGGAGGGGGGGAGAGGAGAGGAAAGAAGGGGAAGGAGGGCAGGGCGGGCAGGGAGGAGGGGGACAAGTGTGTCACTAGAGGAAGGAGGGCAGGGACACTAACCACAAGATTGGTGAGGTGCAAAGATGGCATGCTCAGACCAAAGAAAAGCCTTTCCAAAGGAAGATGAAAGTGAAAGAACCCCAATTTTTGCTAAAGCTTTGGAGAGAGAGAGCCAGCAGCTAAAAAAAGAAAAACCCAAAAAACTGAAAAAGAACCAAACCTAAAAGAAAAAAAAAGAAAGGAAGAGAAAAAAAAAAATCAAAGCCAAGGATCCAATCATAAACCAATCCAAGCACACTTCACAAGAAATGTGGCCAGCAGAGCTGCTGTGCAGGGAGCCAAACCCAGAGCAGACTCAAAAGAAGTTGAAAGGCACTAAGCTCCGGGGAATGTGCCCCTGGCATGGAGCAGGGCCGCTGCCGCAGAGCCTTGTTTGGTTTTTTGAGGTTCCCCCAAGAGTTTTGGGGTTTTTTTTGATGTTTTGTTGGTTTGTTTATGTGGGGGGTTTTTTGGTTTTTGTGTTTTGTTTTGTTTTTCTTTAGTTTTTAAATGAGGAAAAAAGAAAAAAAAAAAGAAAAAAAAAAGTGGGGAAGAACCCAGCTCTTTCGGTCTGAGGCTGCAGGACTCTTATCCCACCTCTGCCCCTCTCTGCCTGCGCTGGTTCCCCTCTTCCCCACCTTGCTGCCTACACCTTGCCTGGCAGGGGTAAGCTTGGCTTTAGCACACTGAGGAAGAGGAGCTCCAGCTCCAACCGGGGCAGCCCCAGCGGGGAGAGGTTCACCGTCATGAGCCCCTCTGGCTCCTGCCTGGGGCAGAGGCTCCAGGACCAGCTCCGGGCATAAATTCCCTCAGGAAAACCCCAGAGGTGGGAGTAACTCCTCCCATTTTGGGGATGGGCAGATTGCGATCGAGTTTGGCAGCACAGCCAGTTTTGCAGCAGCTGGTGGGTTTCTCCAGGCCAAGACTGATGGAGCCCAGGAGGCATTCCTGGCCAAAAGGTGTGAGAAATCAAAACCCTTGTCCTCGGCTGGAGCTGAGGAAGAATTAGAGCCTGCAAACTAGGTCCCTGCAGCCCCCCTGCAAATCTCCTGTGGCAAGCTGGCAGGGATCTCCCCAAGACTGGCACTGGGCACCGGCAGCAAGAGAAAATGCTGCTTTTCACAGAGCCCTCCTTTCCCTCCTGCACCTGGCTTGCCCTCAGATTTGTCCCCTCAACGCACAGGGACATCCAAGTCTCCATGTTCAGGGGGGGTTCACACTGACTGATGCAGCCGGCACGGCCAAGCCGGTGCCAGAGGCACACGCAGCCTTGAACTGCCTGCATGTCCCCAGCCAGCAGCCCTGTGGGCTCACCCCAAGTCCAGCGGGAGGTGTCCCCTCCTGGGAAAGAAATGCGCAGGACCAAGACCCCCTTGCAGCTCCCCCAGCAACTTTGGTGCCAGAGATGGAGCAGAGCTCTGCTTTTTGGGGGCTGCCCCAAAAAGGGACCTGCCTAAAGGGTCTCCAACGGAGCTGGTGCCATCTGCCTTCCCCCACTGTCCCCTACCACCACTGTGCTCATCACAGGCCTACCTTGGTAGGCACCTCGCTGCCCTGCCAGGTGCCCCAGACTTGATGGCAATCCCAGCTGACCCCTGCGCCTCTGGGATGCAGGAGGTGGGAGTCATGTCCAAAAGCAGTTCCCTCATGCGAAAGAGCTAGTTCCTTCCCGGCATGCTCTCCTAAAACCTCACCAACCTTCCTACTAAACTGAACAGGGGGGAGCGGTCGTAAAATGGATCCCGGCCATCACACAGCGGGCACTCCGGAAAGATGTCTTCCTCCAGGTCCTCCGCCTCCTCCTCCTCCTCCTGCCCCTGGTGCTGCTCGTCAGCAGGCTCGGTGATGTCGGAGTCGGGGTTCGAGAAGGTAGGGGAGGGGGTGAGATCAGCCATGCGCTCGCTCATGCATGTGTTGAAAAGAGGAGAGCTGTTGCAGCCAGAGATATCTGAACTAAGGTTAGTACAACAAGATAGAAGACAGGTTAACACCAGCTGTTCCAAAAAGAGAGAGCAAGAATAGGAACTTTGTGCTTTTTTGTCTGGTTGTTTTTTTTCTCAGTTGGATTTTGGGGTAGGTTTTTTTTTTCTGCTTAAACCAAGGGAGGTTGGGAAATAAAGACCTGCCCATCCAGTGCATCTCTAAAGTAAGCCACTAACAGCTGTCAGCTATAAAGGGCAGAGAAAAGAGCGACCCAAGGAACTGGTGTAAATGGTGGGGCTTCCCCTTGATGGCTCTGTGGGCAACACAGGGACAGAGCGGGTGGCATGAGGCTCGCCGTCACCCCCACTGCTGAAGGGGATTTTTCCACATGCCGTGGCACGGGGGGTGCCTCCACAGCAGGTGCAGTTGGTCAGGCCACGCGGCTCATCCCCTTGCTCTCTCTGCCCACCGGGGCAGACCCCTTCTCCGGGGTGGCCGATCCTTGTCGCCAGCAACGCACCCTTCCAGACAGCGTGCAGGAAGAGCATGGAGACCCACGGCACATACCATACAGATGGATGCTCAGACACCAACATGTGCACATGGACGCGTGCCCGCCGGGGCAGAGGTGGCAACGGTACAGGCTCTCGGCCTGCTGGAGAGCCACAGCCCCCTGCCTCCCACCAGCGGCAAGCCAAGAGCCCGTGCCTCACAGCACTGTGTCATGGCAGGCAGTGGGAGTGTTGCCAGTGGCTCGCAGGTCCCTCAGGGTCCCGGCAGCCAACGCCAAGGACAGCCATCGCAGGCAAGATGGGCCCTGACCGGCACTGGGGAGAACAGCGCATCCCCCCATGGCGCAGCCCCAGGGGAGGGCAGAGCCAGCGGCGTCTCCTCCCGCAGGGCTGTCTGCGGGTCCCAGCCACGCTTAGAAGGAGCGGAAGCACTCACCTGCCCACCAGCCTGAACCAGGGGAAGCGGTCATAGAAAGGATCTCCACCAGTCACCACGTTGTCGCAGTCCTCAATGACACTAGAAGGCACTTCTGCTGCACGGTCATACATTTCACGCATGAGGTCCAGGCGTTGCCTGCGAGCAGAGGAGAACCGCAGCAGGTCATGGAGAGGAAGCGGGCTGAGGCCAGCAAAGCCCTCCCCAGCAAAGGCATCTTTTGCACACCTCAGCTTCTCCAGGGTCCAGTAATGTGTTGCCCCATTCTTCTGGTCCTGCACCTCCACGGCCACAATGGTCCGAGGGAACGGTCGCTTCTCCCGGTCTTTGGCGGCATCAGGAGGCAGCAGGTCAGGAGGGAGAGGCGAGTACAGCGTGTCAGTGAGGAGCACAAACTGGAACTGTACCTGGAGAGGGGCATAGAGGGGCGGTGAGCTGCCTGGGAGGACAGCGAGCTCCATGTGGTGCCTTCCATGTCCTCCTCCTCAGCATTTCCCTGACTGCCCACACTTGTGGCCTCTGCCATGGGTGCCACAGCAAGCCAGAGAGGATCCCCAGGCACCCACCTTCTTCTTCAGCTCCACGCTGATGGCATTGGCTTCCTTGAGGAAGATGGCATTGCCCCAGAGCAAGTCGCGGAGGGAGGTGAACTGGTACCACTTCCACTTCCTAAAGGCCCAGAGGGCCAGCTCAAACTCTCGCTCTGTCCACTGCACTGTGGAGACATGGAGGGACAATCATTGCACTTCTAAGAAGGAGGACATTAGCATAGAGGTGACGAGGGGACCCACAGTCCACTCTTCTTGCTTCTGCAGAGAGCATCAAAACCTTATGGTGGCATCCAGCCCCTACCTTCATCCTCAGGTTCTTCCTCTTCCTCATTTGCCTCAGGGTAATACCTAGAGTCCATCTGCTTCTGCAAAGCCTCCAATTTGCTCTCATAGTCCTGGGGGAAGCGGGGAGAGGGATGATGCAACCCACAAGGTGTGACCTTCCTTCATGCTGCCATGTAGCACTTCTCTCCCCCTGTAGGAACCCAGCCTCCTCCCTCCTCTGCATCCACGTTTACGAGGACAATGCCAGGATTGACACATTTGCCCTTGCTTTTAGGACATGCAGAGCCACGCAAAGCAAACATCTACCAGAACTCAGTCATGCCTGGGCAGCCTGAGAAGGAGCCAGGTCCTGCCCACCTACCAGCCTCTGCTGCTCTAGAAGGTAATTTGCCTCCTCCCGCTCCCTCCGGTACTGGTCCTCCAATTCCTGGAGCCTGGGAGGAATGGGAAAGGAGAGGATGACCAACCTGGAGGTAGCTATTCAACTCCCCATTGCCCCAGCTCCTGTGCCCTCACCGCTGCTCCATCTCCTGCTTCATGTCAATGCCCTGCTTCTCCAGCAGCTCTCTTTGGGCGAAAGCCCAGTCCACGGGCTCAGCAGGGGTCTCAGCGCATGGGGTCCGCTCCCGCTCCTGCCGAGCCTGCTCGGGGTGGTTGAAGCGGAAGACGTGGCTCTTGCCCATGATGATGCGATTTCCTACAGGGATGCACATGGGGCAGGGGTAAAGGGCGTGAGTTTAATGTGGGACAACGTGCAGGGCCCCTTTGGGATGGAGGGCAGGCGGGTTAGAGCAGCGCTGGTGTGCTGGCTCCAGGCACCCACCTGAGCGCAGGATGCTGGGCTCTGTCACCTTTTTGCCATTCACATAGGTGTCGGCACCTTCACAGGGCTCTAGGGTCACTATTACTGCAGGGACAGCAAGAGAGGGAGAGAGAGAGAGCGAAGGTAAGGTGGAAGCAGAGGGACAAATCCTGCATCTCCTGCTCTGATGCTCCTGCAGTGTCAGAAAGGGGCAGCTGCTCCAGCCAGCACCCCAGGTGCAGAATGGGAGACCATGGGGTACCCGCTGGCAGCACCCACACTCTGGGCAACCAACAGGGCTCAGCCAACCTCATGTTAATCAGAGCATTCCCAAGGGCTAAAAGCAGCTGGAGACTGGACATGAGAGAATATCAGAGCCACCAGCATGCATCTCCAGGCTCATGTCCCAAAGCCCTTTCACCCCCAAGTTCCTGCAGGGTGGGCTCTGCTCCACATCTGGGGTGGGCCCTGCTCCATGTCTTAGGCAGGAGAATGGTCTGCTCTTCCCTCCCACCGGGATCTCCCTGGATTGCCTCACTGTGGCAGCTTCCACGGGCTTTGCAGGAGCTTCCCTCACAGACAGGTGAGGGCGGTAGCTTGATCTGGAAGCACGGAAAGGCCTCAGCCATGTGAGAGAACGCCACCAGTCTGAGGAGGGCAGGACCCCAGCTGGGGGCATGCAGAGGGACCGAGTCTCTGGGGAGATGGAGCCCCTTCAGACAGGGAATACCTTCACCGCCAGTTTTGGTGTCACTGCGGAAAAGGCAGTGCTCTTCCTTAATGAAGTGCCCACTGAGAACGATGTCCTGCCTCTTCTCTGCATCTTCCCGGCCAACCCTGCCAGGGGAAACTCAGGTTGATCCTTCATCAAAACAGCCCCTCCCTGAGCCTCCCCCAAAACCATCCTTGGGACTTACAGGAGCAGCCCTTGTTGCTAGACCAACATTCCTAATGAGATACCCAGGCAAATACATTTTTCCCCATGAGGCTATGGCACTTTGGGGTTGCCTTGGGAACGATCCCCTGCCTGGGGACGGCTGTCACCCTACTGCCCACCAAGGCGAGCCGGGCACTGAGGTATTAGCTAGCTTCCCACCACTCTGTGGGACCTGGCCCTCACCTTGTTATCCCGTCCTTGATGTAGTAGAGAAGACACTCAGACATAAGCGGGTCCTCATTCAGGTTGACCAAGTGGGGTGTCTGGGAGAGACAAACCAGGAGTCACCTCGGTGTGCCTTCCTGTGCTGAGGGATGCTCCCAAGGGAGCTGGGAACTCAGCAGCACCGCAGGCTGCTCCCTGCATGTGGATGGGCTCTCCTGCCCTCTACAGCTCACAGACAACATGCCCAACATGCCCACTTTTCAAGGAGGGACTGCAGAGAACCAAGCAGCTGGGATGAGCATAACCTGCCTCCACACACCTCCTTGCTTTTCTCCTCAAAGACCTGAGCCCTAGAGACCTTTCCCCCAGCCGCCTTTGAAAATTCATGTACCAAACAGGCCCAACACTTGCCAGGATGTGGCATACATCTCCTGGGGTAGGACCTTGCTCACCGGCACTGCATGTCCATGGGCCTCACCATAGCACCCAGCTCCACTGCGGGCAGTGTAGCTGAGGCAGAGACACACCTCATGCAGCATCTGGTTTAGGATGAGAGCAACTAAAAATGCCCATTTTCTTCCACTGACAGTACAAGGATAGATGAAGCACCTAAAAGAGCAGGTACCAAACTAGAGGTTCAACCAAAATTAGTAGAGACCTGAAGCTGGATCTCCAGACTCGGTTTCACTCTCTGTTCTCCTTCCTAACAGTTCTCTCCCATCACTTTTTTCCCCTGGGTCACAAACCACTTTGTTCTTGATGAGAGGGAAGTTTCTTCCTCTGGCATAGACCTCTCTGGCTGCAGCTAGCTTACCTCACCCCATCACAAGCTGTTGTGGTTGCACCTTGAGACAACAGGCAAAGTCCCAGGAGTATCAGTAGGTGAAGTTCTGAGTTTCCCAGAAATAAGAATAGAGACTGTAAGAAATATCGGCCCACTGACACTTGGCATGCAGAGAACTCCCCATCACAACAGTGCTATAATCCCTTCTCACAGAAGACTCTCTCCAAATAGTGCAGGAGAGCTGGAGGTCAAGGGAAACACAGGCTCTTCTCCATTGTGGCTGCCAGGAACAAGTTGGCTGAAACATTTAACTTCAGGCTCCTCTGGGCAGTCATGTAGCCCTGGGGTCTGAGGCTCCTTCAGCTTGGAGTTTTTCTCCAGATTTCCAAGGCTGGCTAGTAGAAGGCTACAATTCCACCTGAGCTCCTTAGAGACATAACCACCCCAGCGACGGTATACAGCAAGACAACAAAGTCCTGCCCTGCTGTGCCCTTAAGGAAATGTGTTTTTGGATGGTATCAATGCTAACTTTCCTCGCCAGCCACTGGAGAAGTCAGAGGAGTTTCCACACATCAGATAGCTGAAGAGCAAGGAGGCACCAAGACTACCACAGCCATGCTCCACCTCCAAGACCAACCTGCTTCGGGGAATAGACCCCCACGCTTTCTACACAAAGGTCTGGGGTCCTAACAGGCAGCAGCTGAGACAAGAATGATAAACAAAGACAACAATGTAGAAATTTGTCTTTAGAACCACACCAAGGCATGCAAGGGGAAGGTCCCAAAGCCTTCATCACTGAGTGTCACTGCCTCAGCTGGGACACACACACCTACTAAGGCATTTGGCCAAGCCAACCAGCATCAGTTGCCAGTGCAGATCTCAGACCATCCCCTGGTGTAGTGGGAGAGCCAAGCAAGAATACCCTGGTCCTACCAGAACATGCCTGCACCTCACCAGCCCATGTTGCTCTGAGGGCTTCACAGGGTTGGGGCTGTAAACTGGATGTCACTACCACTATGGTTACACAGCCAAGTGAGGGGCAGTGACATGCTGTAACTGGTGCTTGGCAGGGTCTGCTGGCACACAAGCTCTCTGGGGCACAGCCAGTATTTGCTTAGAAAATACTTTCCAGGATACTACAAGCAATAAAGAGTATGGAATATTTCCACACCCACATTTCTCAGCAAGGACTTGCTGGTTTCAGGGGCAGCAAATCTCAAACACCCCAAAGTACAGATTTTTATAAGTTGACAATGAAGTCCGACACAGCAACCATCAGTGAAGCCCCACCTGAAAGGGGACAGCACGGAGGCAACAGGGGCTGAACATTTAGCCATGTGGTCACACCAGTGTTTGTACCCAGCTGAGTCAACACTGGGATTTTCCCTGTAGGTTTCAGGGCCAAAAAAGAGGCTAGTCCAATATTTGGGGCTGGCTGGCAGCAATAGGGCAGGTGGGAAGGGAGCTGCAGGGGTACAAACCAGCCCCCAATTGCCAAGAAGAAAAGAATAAGATGGTCCTACCTTTTTAGGAGAGAAAACACCCAAGGTGCCTCCATCCTCCCTCATGGCCACCCCCATTTCAGCCAGCAACGCTTCCCTGAAAGAGCAAGGGAAAGACAAGCCTGTCAAAGCCCCACAAGCCCCTGGAGCTGGCAGTAGAAAAGCCCGGGGTGGGAGCTGAGCCCACAGGTTTACCCCTTTCCATGCCTCAGGAGGGTTTCTCAGAGCACACCACATCTGTGCAGACTAAAGTGGGGGGCCCTAGGGTGCCCGGGGGGCAGCCAGGGTATGGCTGGATGGCCAAATTGCCCTGCTGCCCCCAAGAGCTGAACTGGTAAAGTGCAGAGAAGGGGAGATGCCTGGAAAATCCCACCTTGTCCCATCCCATCCCACCCCATCCCACCCCACCCGAACCCACCCACCTTTCCATGCGGATTGCTTCTGTCCTCCGCAGCTTCTCCTCCCATGTCTCATTCAGCTCTGCGATGATCTTCTCTGTTTCCTGGCAAGCATGGGGTTAGCAGGGGGTTAGCACGTCCTGCCCGCTCTGCCCAGCATGCCACAGCAGGACACTGGTCCCAGTTTCAGGCTGGTTTAAATAAGCCGCAGCAGCATTTCACCCACGTCCTTCTGTCATGCCAGTCTTCAAAGAGCAAGACACAAAGACCAGCCTCTCCATTCCCTTGCTGCCAGCCCACTCCTGTGCCATGCCGAGCCTGACCCGTAGGGCAAAGGCAGCACTCATCTCCCGGGGAGGACAGCAGCACTAGGTGGACCCTACCATGCCAAACCCTTTCCCATACAGCAGTCCAGAGCACTGGGCAGCTCTGGGTCTGTCCGCTCTGCGAGAGCACGTCCAAGCATCGCTTCCCCTGAGCACCAGGGGCATCCAGAAACCACTGAGTCCTTTCTGCAAGCTTCAGTGCAAGAGTGTTGAGCTTAGCCCTCCATCCTGTCAGGCACTGGCCTCTTACCTTCAGCCTTTCGATTGCCTCTTCGCTGCCCGGAGCAAACATGATGCGCTCGTGGAGGCTGGCGACAGAGGCAGCACGGCTGGACAAGGCTGACAGGGAGGAAGAGGGACTGATCCCAGCGATGGCGTTGGTCACTGTGGAGAGATTGTCATGGCGGTGACTCAGCTCTGCCCCTCTAGCATCATTATTGTTCTCAAAGTCGGACACATCTATGGGTGGGGAAGGACGGATGGGCCAGGAGGCACAGACAGGAAGAGAGAGAGAAAAAGAAAGACAGAGACAAGAAAAGCTGTTGGGAAAAAAAAAAAGAAAGAAACAAAGGAAAAAAAAAAAAAAAGGAGTGGCCGGGTGCAGCAAGAAGAAAGCCAGGAATTGCAAGGAAAAAGGGCACATGTGACAGCACAGCAGTGCAAGCAGCAGCAGGGCAAGGGTACGCACATCTCTCGCCCGGCCCAGGCAGCCCCCCAGAAGCACAAGGCTGTTTTGGGAAGCCCCCGCAGGAACAGCCCCGTAGCCTTCCTGGGATGCTTTCTTGCAACACAAGGTCCTGCAACCATCAGGTCTGCGATCAACCATCCTCCCCAAAAGCGTCCCTGTCATCCTGCCACACCGACAGAGCCAGGGTGGTTTTCCCTGCCCAGCTGCCCCAGATTAGCTGGATCTGGGAGCAGAGAATGACAAGGGAAGAGGAGAGGCGGTGGCCCTCCACCCTACAGAGGGGCTGAGTGGATGAAGCAGGAGGAACCATGGCATCCCCTCACTGGGAGGGCCCATGCCCCTGGCCCACTGGAGCAGCGCCGTGGCTGGGCAGCTAGAGCGAGAGCAAAGTGAGGGCAGGGTGGCAATGTGCCTGTTACAGGCACCCGCAGCATCAGCTGCCAGCAGACCCCACAGCAAAGGGACCCAGGTATCAGAGATGCTCCTCCAGCCCCAAGAAATCGCAGGGGTTTGGTGCCCTGTGCCAGAGGTGGGTATGGCACAGGCTAGTGGGTGCAGCATTAATCACTTATCTCCATCCACCTCTGTCCAGGGGAACCGAGCCAGGAGGGGACAGGCCAGGTCCCCATTTCCTCAGTGGGCTCGCCACAGCCTGGCTGTGCTGCCAGAGCAGAATGGGGTGACAGTGCTTATCCACAGGCATAGAACTCCCTAGCCGTCAGCACACACCTCGACGTGAGGGGAGCACTGTGCCAGCCCACCCAAGCGCAGCGCAGGCTCCAGTTCTGACCAGCCCCAGCACCAGAAGCAGCAGCAGCGACAGGAAACATCATGACAGCACGGAGGATGGAGTCCCCATGGGGATAGGGCCCCTGGACAGCAGATGGGGAGGACACTGGTCCCTCCAAAAACTATCCTGAGCCCCAGGTGCTAACTGGGCCTCTGCCACATCCCCATTGCCAGCTCTCTGGCCTGTGGGCAAGCACCTTTCCATCAGGTGGGGCCAGCTGCAGGAGCCCTTCCCCACGCTGCACGGGTGCCCCTGGGCACAGACTACACCTCCCCAAAGCCGTGAAGCAACAGAGAGTACCAGTGACAGGGAATACACACATTTGGATCCTCCTGCAGCAGGATGGGCTAAGAGAGAGAGAGAGAGGGCAGGGAGCAGGGGTAAGACAGAGAGAACAGAACACGAGTGGGTTCATCTCAGTAGGATTTCTGACAGCACACAGAGGAGAGGCCACAGGCGGGTGCAGCCCTGGGAACATCTTCCCAGCACCTCTGCCACGTGCACGGTGCTGAAGAGAGGAGGTGGAAGGGGAGAGAGGGAGGTCTGCTTGGGTGTAAAGCAGCTCCTCCTGCTTATGGAACAGGCTGGGGGTTGCGAATGTGTGCACAGGGGCTCACCAGAGGCACCTGGCCACGCTTCAGCAGCATGATGCTGTCACGCGGCCAGCAGAGCAGGATGCAGGGCAGCAGGGGGGAATCCAGCCCACCTCTGCCTGGAGCCACTGCCAGAGATCACCAGGTGGTACTTACTGTCAATGATGTCCCCAAGGCCCTGGGCATAGAGAAGGTCGCGCAGCCGTGCCACCTCATCCTTCAGCTCCCGGATGAGCTTGTTGTTGGGGTCCTCATTGATGACAGCATTGCAACGGATCTGCTTAGCACGGTCAGCATACCTTGGGAAGAGCAGAGCCCTAAGCGGTGGCCAGGGGCCAAATCCCCAACTGCTAGACAAGCAGGAGTGCTGCCAAGACCTTCCAGCAAGCAATCCTTGCAGGATCCCAGTGCTGGGACAATCTTTTGGCCTCTTGTCTGAAGTTACAGGGTCCCTCCAAAGCACCCCCCCAGCCAGGGATGCCACAACAGTGAGGAGAGCACATGGCAGTGCCTGGGTTTCAGAGACCCCCCCCTGCCCTTGCGTGCTGTGGAGGCACAAAGATACTTCTTCCTACCTGAGGGTGCTGAGGGTCTCATCATAGTTGATGTCGGCAGGACTGAGAGCAGCAACCATGGCTGTCCTGGAGTTGCCCCCTGCCCAGAGAGATACACCCGCATCAGGGAGACCTGGGTCCCTGAGCCACCCACTACCCTCTGCTCAGCAGCCGTACCCGACACTGAGCCCGTATCTCCCACCCATGTCCTCACCCAGGTTCTCCCGCAGGAGCCAGGTCAGCACTGAATCCCGGTAGGGAATGAAATCTGTCTTCTTCTTCTTTTTGTTCTGGGGGATGGAGAGTGGAGGGAAGGGCTGTCAGGCTGCCTGCTTGCTTCAAAGGGAAGGTGACAGCCAGTCCTGAGCCATAGGGACTTGGAGGAGAATGGCTTTGCCCGGCCATCGTGAGCTTAGGCAGCTCTGCTCAGCTCCACAGGTCTTGCCTGTGAAATGCCCTGCCTCGGCCAGGCTGGGTGTTTAATGCTGGGCACTGAGAGCCACAGGGCGAGGAGGGCAATGAGGATGCTGAGGGCTCTGCCAGCCCCCAGGAAAAGCATGGCGTGGGTCCAGGCAGAGCCTCACCCCGAAAACACCCTTCAACCCACTCCCAACCCCTTCTTCCCCAGCCTGACCAGGGTACCTACCTTGTTCGGCCCTGAATCCTGCAAAGAAAGTGAAGAGACTGTTTAAGTGAGCTGCTTCCCTCCTCAGCACCCACCACAGCTCCCTGTCCCTCAGGCAGAAAGCAGAGGGCGCAGTCTCCCAGAGAGATGGCAGCCTTGCCAGCCCAGCTCATCCCAGCTCTGGGGACAGCTTGGGATGTATCTGCTCATCCCCTGGGCCCAGGATGCTCCATCCCTCAGAACTGAGCCCAACCCTGCTGAGCTGAGCTCATTCCCCCACAGTGTCGCTGCTCATCTGTGCTCTGGCTACCTACCATTTCAGCTAGGGCCGAGATTACTTTCCCCAGAGTTGTCAAGGACTTGTTGATGTTTGCTCCTTCCTGGTGGAGAGAGGAAAAGCCCAGATGTCAAAGCGGCACTAAAGCCTGGGGCACCAGGAGGTTGGCAATGTCCCAGTATGGGGTGGGCAAAGAGCAGCTGGGCTTAGTGCATAACCAGCACCTCCCAGTTGGGACTCATGGATCCCCGTGGAAGTATCACTGGGCAGCTTTCAACCAAAACCCCATTCAGGATTTTGGTAGGGTAGTGGGCAAGGAACCAAGCAAGGAAAGAAGATGTCACAGCTGGGGATGAGGGGGCAGGACACGGCAACCCCACTGGCAGAAAGGGACCTTGTGCCAGCTCGTACCTTTAGTCTTGTGCCTTTCGCACCAGTGGAGTCAGCTCGCTCGCTCCCTGCCAGGTCCACCAAGCTGATTTTGCTGACCTGTAGGCCAAGAAGAGGCTGTCAGCCTTGGCAAGCACAGCAAACCAGGCCCAGCATGGAGCCGAGGAGGGAGCAAAGACTTCTTGCAAGGCGACACTGCTCTGAAGGCAGAGGTAGGTTATGCAGGGTCATCCTTGCCACGATTTGGCCAGGAGCAGAGCTAACATCCTTGTAGGCAGCGCTGCAGGGCACCAGCTTCCAAATATCCTGTCCAGAGGCCAGTCCCTCGAGGGACCATGAGCCCAGAGTGTGTCTGGGACCCATCTTCATCCTGTTTCAACCCTCCATCAGCCCATCTTATCTCATGTGTGCTGTTGATAGTACACAAAGCCCTTTCCAGGTCCATGCGGGTTCCCTTCAGTCCCTCAGGCTCTGCTCTCACCTTCTCAGTGGTGATGTCCGTCTCAGCGTCATGCCGCTTCTGCGTGAAGATGATGTTGAACACGGCGTGGGAGCGGCTGCTGGTCTCATTCATGTTGGTGGCAGCCACCGTGCTGTAGGGAGAGGAGGACAGGGAGGTATGACACTCTGCAGGAGACACTGGAGAGACTGGTAACAGGGCCAGGGCTCATTTCAGGGCAGGGTACATGAAGGGAAGGCAAGTCCAGAGGACAGGAGAGGACTCTGGGAGGACACGTGCAAAAGTCCAGGTTTTCTCCTGGTGACTCCAGGGTGTTTTGAGAGCAGGAAGGAGACAAGGTGAAAATAAGTGGGGGGTACCCACAACTCACACAGAATGTGATTACCATTTGCAGAGCAGCCAGACCAGCAAAGCAAGGAAGTTAAGCAGGACCTTCAGGAGATGTCTGCAAGATCTCCAAATCCTGGCCATCTTCCACTCCCCCAACTCACCGGGCCTTGTTGCCAGAATCCATGAGGTCCTGGATGTCATTGTAAGAGGTCACAGCCAGCTTGGAAAGGTCCTCGACGTATGGACCCATAAGGGGATGCTCCCTCACTCGCAGGTTACCCTTATTCTTGGGATTCAGGAGGTCTCTCACACGCTCGCAGTATATCTCCATGTAGCTCACCTAGACCAGAGGGCATGGACAGGTCTAGCAACCAGCAGGACGTGGAAGCTCAGTGTGGAGGCAGAATCAGATCCTTCCTGCCCACCCCACACTCAGGGATGGGACTCCCTGAAGAGGGGTCTGCAGACTGGCATGGCTTGCAGAACCAGGTTGGAGGCTGGAGCTAGACTACACAGGCAACAAGGTACCTACCTCCACAGAGTAGGACATGTTGTCGTTTGTCGTCTCATTGATCCGGGAGAAGAGGTCCTCACACAGCTGCAGAGAGAAGAATCAAGCTGCTCAGTCTCCCACCAGAAGGATACTCCTGTCCGGGCCACAGGGATTTCTACCTTCTCACACCAAAAATCAGAGACCCTGAATGCAGAAGCAGCTCCTGGGTAGCTGACAGAACCTCTCCCTCTCCTGATATGGGGGGCTCAGCATCCCCAGAGCCCCCCCCAGCATTCTGCTGGGTCAGAACTCAGCAGCTCTCAGCAAGCACAGCCGACAGCAACTCAGTGCTTGAACTACTGCTGCTCACACATACCAGCTTCGTTGTAGCCAGACCATAACTCATCTGGTCTCAGCGCGCCCCTCCTTGTTCCCCCTGCCCTCTGGCAGAGCCATGCCAGCTCTACGTCGCAGCAGGGCTGTGGCAAAGCCTGACCCTGCTCCCGCCTTGCTCTCCTTTTCCCTCCCCGCTCCACTTTTGCTTTGGGTGTCCTGCTGGGACCAAGGGAACAGGCAGCTTTTCACCAAGCAGTACCTGCGGGATGATGCCTTGCTGGTCCTTTTCCTGTTTCCCCATCATGGTGTAGGATTTTCCAGCACCCGTCTGCCCGTAGGCAAAGATGCAGACATTATAGCCTTCAAAGGCGTGTTGCAACATCTCCTCGCCAATGTCCTGGTACACTTGCTTCTGAGAGGCATAGTTGATGTCTGCAGGCTACAGAGAGGAGTGTAGACAAGGAGAAATTTGTCAAGGAGCTCCTCCTGCCTCTCCCCAGCCCAGCGCTCCAGGTGGGCTCAGGCCTCCTACCACTTACCGTAGTATGGGACCAGTAGGAATAGTCAAAGCTGAAGCTTTTTGGTGTCTCTTTGGGCTGCTTCGGGTTCAGGATAGCTAGGGGCAAACAGATGGGAACATGAGGCAACCTGGCCATCCATGGTACCCCTGCGACCCACATCCCATTCATGAGGGGAGAAGGGTGATGGGGTTCAGTCTGAATCACAGGACCTTCCAGCTCTGCAGATGGGTCCAGGCCCCAACAATCCCAGCAGAGGAGGTGGGTGCCATGGCCGGCAGAGCCTGCACCAGCCCAGAGAGCAGAGCAGAGCCTTGCCCAAACGTCCTGTGGGCACGGTACAGGGACAACAGCTCCTTCCCTCAGGCTCGTTCCTCCTTCGTCATCTGCCTGTGGGAGCCCAGCACTGACACCAGCAGGGGGAAGATCACAGCCTTCCTTCACCTCACAGCTTGGGGGCCATGCCCAAAGCCACACGTGCTGGTGCTGCGGGGTGGGAGCATTCACGGCCCCATCAGGGCTCCTCCAGGTCCCTGCTGGCTCCTGCGTCTCCTCCCCTGGCTTTCTTTTGGGTACCCAACCCCAGCAGGGTGATTAATGCCTCATGTTAGACTGCCAGCGGAAACAAGAGCCTGCTTTTTCCCATCCCCTGAAAAGGATGTTGCCATGGAAATTGGAGACTGAATCACTTCTCTTCCTCACTTGCTGCTTCTTTTTTATTTTTCTTTTTTTGCCCCCGTAGCATGTTTATGATGGGTTCTTTTCTGAAATAGCAGATGCATCAGAAGAAACCCAAGCCAGCAGGGTAATCACGAGATCCAGCCATCAGCCATGTTAGGTGACACTGAAATGACCTTGTGGGCCAGCACAGCACAGCTCCTGTGCCCACAGCCTCCAGCTGCTCCCAGTCACCACTGGGAACAAGGAGGCCATACAGCACCAAGGCTGACAGCGGTCCATCGCAGCTCCAACCTGCCCCGTCCCGGGGCCAGTGCTCAGCCAGGGCTTGTGCCCGCTTGGGATTCCAACTGGGACCTTCCCCAGGCATGGCACAGCCTGCTTCCCATGGGGCTGGATGCCCTGGTGTGTGGCATTATGGATATGGATGCTTTCTGCTCCAAATTCCTCCTTCATTGCCACGATAGATTCTCCCCCAGGAGGGATCTGCCACTTCTGGACTGAGACCTGTCCATTCCTGCCCACAAAGGCAGCAAGGTGAGCAGGTGGAGGGTGGGAAGGGGAGGGGGCAACAGGATCTAGCCCTGATCAAAAAACCCCAGCAGGGTGCTGCTCAGTTGCCCCTTGTTATGGGCAGGAGCCCTCCTGGTGTCTGGTTGGTGTGAGTGCATGCGAGTGGCCGTTGCAAAAAGAAGCAGGTGTGGAGGCAAGAAGGAGGCAGGAGGACACAAGAAGTCAGGTGGAGCACCTCCAAAGAGTCCTGGGGCTCACCTTGCAGCTCCACAACACTGCCTGACCCCTGGCTCAGGTCTGTCTCTGACCTGCAGAAATAACCCTTGCCAGAGTGAATGGGAACAACGCCACAGAAAAAAAAAAAAATATTAGTCCAATGGGGGAAAAAAGCAGGAGCAGGCAGGATGGAGCCGCACAAGGCGGCTGTTCTGCATCCTAATGCCAGCTCACGATGGGCACGGGGTGGAGGAACAGCCAGGGACGGCACCAAGCAGCTCTGGGCATCTCAGCTGCAGCTGCCCAGCTGGCCTGTCAGGCCAGAGACCAGGACGTGGGGTAGAAGGGAGCACACCAAAAACAGTGGGTCTCCTGTCACCAAGCTGAAACGCTCTCCCCACACTCCTTTAATTACCATTTATTTACCCCCAGTGTGGCTGGATGCCGCTGGTGGATTTTTCCTCTCCTGTGACCAGGCATCCCAGGGCTTTTGCAAAGCTGCTGCAAAAGATTTGTGCTCTGGCCAAAGGGGATTAAAAAGGAGGTGGGGAAAAGGGGGAGGAGGGGAGAGCAGACAGACATACCACCAGAAGGGAAAGGAGGAAAACATCTGGAGACGACCCTTGTCTTCGCCCTGAAGAGCCAGCAGCATGGCAGAGTGTAGTGAGTGAGCAAGCACCGAGCAACATAAAACACAAGATCCGCAGGAGAGAAAATAATCGCCATATTTTAAAGCCCGCAGAAGCACAGCTCCGGATGGAGAATATTAATGCCCTTACGGGATGAAAGCCAAGGTCCCTTCCTCGTCATCCTGGTGGGAGCTGCCAGGAGAGGGGCCGGGGATGTTGGTGCCTGGTCTGGTCTCTGCAGCCATGCAGAGGGGGGGACACCACAGGAACAAAGCGGTAGTGTTGGCTGGCAGGCAGGCAGCCACCATGCAGCAAGCCAAGGGGGTGGTGACTGTCAGTTTGGGGGAAGGATGACAGAAAAGGGCTGACCCCTTTCCGCCCCAGCCCCCAGGCCCTGCTGAACCCCCACAGGGCTTAATGCATTAGCCAGAACAACAAGCTCCCCAGCCCTGGTACGTGCAGGGGTCTCTGCAGGGGATTAGCCAACAGTTTTTCTATTCATGGAGAAAAACCCCACTGTCAGCAAAGGGCTGGCTGGCCAGGGCACTGCCCCTGCCCACAGCCCTGATGGCCCCTCCAGCATGGGCAAGGGCATAAGGGGCTGGAAGGGGGTGCAGACAGCAGGGCTGGGGGCAGCAGGAAGGGCACGGGCAGATTGCTCCGAGCAAACACAGCCGTGGCAGAAGCAAGGGATGCCCAATGCTCTTGACCAGGCCTGGGGAGTAGAGAGTCCCTCCACACCCCCACACCAGGGCTAGAAAGGCTTCCCCACCACAAGGGGAGCAGCTCCGTATCCCAGGCAGACAGAGCATCACTGCACAACTGGGCAGGGAGAGCCCCCCAGGATGACAAGAAACCAGCAGACAATGCCTCACAGACCTCCCCATTCCTCCTCCCCAGGTGAGCAGGGGGCCTGATGGGGTCGCAGAGCCACTCTGCACCCTTGGATGCCCTCCTCTCCCTCCCCCCGGGGTTGTCATGGCAGCCCAGCAGTGCACACCGCGGGGGTGGCTGGCGCCGGTGGTTCACCCACTGCTGCCACCAGTGACGCAGGAAGCCCCAGGCAGGCAGGGAGGGAGTTATTTTAGATGGTGTCCCATCTGGAGGCTTCCAGAGCCAAAGAGGAAGGACTCGGCCACCTTCCTCACCCAGTACTTCCAGCAGGTGTCATTTAAAGAGGGCCAAATGCTGGACAGGCTCCTGACAGGACAGGCAGTCCCAAGCCCCCATGTTACATCCCTCCTCCCAGAGCACAACATTCCCTTGGCAAAACCCACTCCCACATCATCCTCCCACTGTTGCAGCTCTAAGTGCTGCAGAAGTGGGGACGGGTCCTGGCACGATGCAGTGTGCAGTGTCCAGCACTGCCTGGCTGTCAGGAGCCGCTTGCTGGCCAGTGCGTGGCTTCCACGCTTGGGCAGGCAACCACGGGCTGGGCACCCTTGGCCCAACATCCACGCACCAGCAATTCCCAGCTCTTCTGATACTTCCCCCCCAGTTGCCTGCCAGGGATGCTGCCCCATTCAATACCACTGAAATCCAGGGGTTTGGTGCCACATAGATCCTCCTGCTACCATTTCAACAGCAGAACTGCATTTCCCCTGGGAAAGGTGACATCTCCCCCCCCTCCGACTTCCTCCTCCAAGCAACCCAAGGTGCTATCACACCTGCAGCAAAGACCCCAGCAGCCTAGTGCTGCAGCCAGACCAGGCACAGTTCTCCCCTGGCAGCACCCAAACTCTTCCTGAGCCCCTCTGCCCCCGACGCTGGCACTCACTGGTGGTGCTTCCTGACATCTGGATAATGCATTTAGATTCCCGGCTCATCTCCCGGGAGTTGAAGGGCCGGACACGCACTGCCACCTTCACAGATGCTCCCGCCATCGTGCCAGCCAGAGGTGGGTCCTGCTAGCAGGGAGCAACGGCTGTCCTGCAAGGAGAGGAGAAAAGGGGATTAAGAAAGCCTGCACCTCAATCTCCATCTCACACCTGCGCCAGAAAAATTAACAGAAAGCGTGTTGTAACAAAACGTCCCAGGAATGCCAGTTTGCCTCTTCCCCAAAAGATGACATTTTGTTCATCCTTCCATCTGCCCGCATTTTGCCTATCCTGCCTTCCCCTTGTATCTTGGGTCAGGATCACCTGCTCTGTCCCAGGGGACATCCCTGCCCTTACCCCAGGACAGCATCCAGAGCCCCCATTATCCTCAGCATCACTTGGTGGGCACCCACAACAGGGGACAAAGCCACGTAAGCACCATCAGCATGACCTCCGAGGAGCGTTTTTTCCATCCCGGGGTGCCAGTGGCACTGAACAGGTGCTCCTCACTTCCAAGCAAGCCCACAACCCCCTCCCTGCCCATCACCCAAGCCTCCTGCCTCCATTCCAGCGTCAGCAGAGCAGGGATCGGGCAGCAGGACTGGGTGGAGGTGGGGAGAAAAATGATGGCATTAGTGTTGAGCGAGGAGGCGGCTGTTGAACACAACTGCTGGTATTTGCCTCTCATTCAGCTCCCCGCAAAAGCAGAAGCACAGCATCAGCAAGAGCAGCACCAGCCAGCAAGCTGGCAGGGATCACACTCAACTGAAGCTCCCACCTCACAATAATTTTTCCACTCCTTTTGCTAATAAATTATTAATCACAAACCTCACAAGACAAAACAAACCATTCCACAGCACCTCCCAGAGCAGCTGCTCAACACAGCATTGGTGTTCGGGCTCTCTGTGCCTGGTCCCACCTTCCCCAAGCCCCAGTTAAGCCTCACTAGTTTTGGCCAGAAAAGGATGCTGGAACCCTGGACCAGCAAGTCCTTCAGGATTAGCCCTGATAAAATCCATTCCTGCCTTCCAACTCTCTTGCCCATCCCCTGCTCCCTAGCTCCCCATGCTGAGCCTGCCAGCAGAAGAAGAGCTCAGCACCCCACAGCAGAGGCAGGCACCAGCTCCTCTGGCATTCCTGCCTGGGGGATTCCTGCAAAGGTGCTTGCAAATGCCGAGGCTTTTTTGAGCCTGGTCTTTTCCAGCAGGAGCACCCTGGAAGGAAAGAGATCAGGACGAGCGATGGCACAGCCCTGGATACACAGACCATGACCAGAAGGAAGTGTAAGCAGTAAGGATGGGACCTCAACACAAGATGGGTGTTCCCATGGTGGAAATGAAAGGTATGGTTGAATGTGTGGAAAAGGAGGGGGGAAAAAAAAAAAAAAAGAACAAAATAAAACCACAGAATGGAAACTGCCCCAAGAGAGGGGGATGGCTTTAAAACTAACCAAGGTTTGACAGCTCTGATTTAATTTCCAAAGGGGGTGGGAAGGAAACCAATGTATGCTCTGGCCAAAGGCAGGTATATTCATGGCACAGTGGAAAAATTTGCAGGCAGAAAGTATTACAAGCTCGGTGCTGTCTTTCAAAAACACTTCACCAGTTTTAGAAGCAAGCGTGTATCCCCAACAGCAGGTGGATAAATCTTCTCCCATTAGGAGTTCCCAAGCCCTCCTCTCACTGCCCTGCTGGGATGGCTCCAGAGCTCCCACTGCGTTCAGCCAGTGATTACGCCCTTAAATCCCACCAGCTCCAGAGTTCAAGCATTTGGTCTCGGGCTTTCTCAAGCATTGGTTATTTTAACACCACCACTGGGTCCCTGAGCCAGCCACTGGACTGCTGCACACCAACGGGCCTCTGCCTGCCCCACTCTGCTGCTGTCTCAGACTGGGGAGAAAGGAAAAATTAAACAGGACTCCTTGCCAAAGGGGATTAAAAAGCTGGGCTTCCCATGAAACAATGGGACACGGTCCTTGATGGAAGGGCTACATCCTCGTGAGGCAATCAGCTTGAGCTGCTCCACACAGTGGCACCACTGGTGCTCAGGGAGGATGGACTTGTTGCTGCTAAATTGCTTGCAGCACCTGACAACTGCCTGTGTCTCTCTTCCCCCCACTTTGCAGTGTCTCCAGCTCCCAGGGTTACAAAGGGGTGTGTCGGGTTCCTGGGCTCCTGCCTTGTGGCACAACACACGGCAAGAGCCATCAGCATGGGAACGGCACACCCATTAGGGACCCCACCAGCCCCACACCGACCACTGCCCACCACAGGCAGCTTCAGACTCTGCCCTTGTTCCCTCCCACTCCTGCGCCATTCTCATCACATCCCCCTCCAGCCCTATCACTTCCCATGAAGAGGCTCCAGTTTCTCCTTCGTCCCACTTTTCCGGCGCCTTGTCTTGCTGCGTGCCCTCTATCGGTGGCTGCTTGCCCTCCTCTGCCAGGAGAGCCCACTCAGCCCCACACCAGTCCCCCCCCCCAGCCCACCTTCACTGGCTGTGAGAAGCACCCTCCTCACTAGCAGGACCTTTCCTCTCTCCCTGACATCCTAATGCCCACATCCTGGCACATTCCCAGCAAGCCATCCAGCTCGCCTAGCCGGGGCAGAACGAGCTCCTCTCCCTGCCGATATCCCCTGCTGCATAGCAGCAAGCTCGGCTCCATTTTTTTGTCTCCAGCCGCTCGCTTCAGCTTCCTCCATCTGCATCGTGCCACTCCCCTCCTGCTCTCCTGCAGCTCTCCAGTCCCATCCCCGCCGCAGCGCTACGAGGACCACAGGCAGTGCCCTGCTCCTTTGGGGAGCGACGGCAGCCCCCAGATCCTTTCCGAGGCTTCTCTCCTTCCCCTGACTCTTATTTTCCCGGCTCGGCCGCGGGGGTGAATTCAGCCTGCAGCCCACAGAACGCGGCAGCACCACCAGCCATTGCCAGCCACGGGAGCTCGGCATCCCCTGGAGAGCGGGGATGCGCTGCGGCGGGCAGGCTTTGGGCAGGTGGGGGGGCAGGGGCAGGGGCAGGCAGCCTCCCCCAAGGCAGGCAGGTGGCTTCCCACCCGGCCAGGCTTCCCGTCGCTTCGCCTGGGCACGGTCAGCCGCCGCCTGCTTAATCCACCATCGAGAGAAATTCAATAAGCCGCTCCCAGCCTTTCACTGGGAGCAGGTCAGCGCCACAACCCCACTGCCTGCTCCCTCCTGGCACCACCCCACACACAAGGGAGGCAGCAAAGAAGGACAGCAGGGTCTCCACGGGGCCACGGTGCCGGGGGGTGGGATATGTCTGGACCCGTCCCTGTCCCCTAAGTCTGCAGGGCATTTCTTCCCCCCGCATTCTTTGCGGTCTGCTGTGCTCTGCCCGTCCCTACCAGCACACCTGCCAGCCCTCAGCGATGGGCAAAAGGCCTGGAGAGCAAAGATTAACTGCATCAGCTAAGATTAATTGGGCAGAGATTAGCTAGCAAGAGCTCTCTTAAGTCGGAGGGCTACCAACTGGCAGCCCTCATGCCACTGCCAAGAAGTGACCGGTGGGATGGACAGCATTGTCCCTAGGTGCCACCTGCAGTGAATCCTTCCACTGTGGGAAGGGATGCTGCGGGGACATGCTATGCTGCCAGCCCCCTGGCTGCTAGAGGACACTGGGGATCGAGTGACGCTAACATGAGTAAACACGGCCAGGGTACCCCATTTCCTGCACCCAGCACGGGGCAGGGGCTGCCTGCAGCTCTGGCAGATGAAGGAGCTGGCTGCACCAAGGGAAATCCAAGGAGAGTTTCTCCTTTTGTCTGCGCTCAGCCCTGTGTCACCTCCGTGGCCAGGATGGATGTCCCATCTGGCTGTGCCTCCTGAGCCACGATGCTCTCAGCCACCAACGGGTTTCATTTTAATGAGCCCTTCCCCTGCATCCCTCTTTGGGGGCCCCCAGCTCTGCCTGGGACCACGGGACCCTGCCCTCCCTCTGGAGACAGTGGAGAACTCTGGGGGCAGCTGGCCCGGATGACACGGCACCGTCGCCTGCTCCCCACTCCCCTCCTGCCCTGCAAGGGCCTGTGACAGTGCAGTTTTCCCCAGAGCAGCACCCATAGGCAGGGAAGCAACTGGGAGGAGAGCCCAGGGCAGGGTGAGGTGCTTCCCCCCATCCCCAGCTGAAATCCAGCCCCCTGGTTCCCGGTGCCATCACGTGCACTATGCCTCTTTGCCTCCTGCCCACCCCGGTGGGGAACGTGGCTTTGGGGCACTGTTTGCAGCTCCTTGAGAATTTCAATAGGGATTAAATTAGCAGGTAGCAGATTTAAGGCCGTGGATGGGGCTTGCTCCCTATGCCACTGCAAAGGTGGGTCACCTCCCACTGTCACCCATTCCCTCTGTCCTCTCTTCTGTACACCAAAACCCACCCTGGAGAAAAGCTGCATGGAAAAGGCAGTGAGCTCTGGTAGGTTACCAGCACAGCTGTGTATGGAGAAGGGTGCTGGGCAGCCAGGGATACTGGTGGGGAAAACATGTCCTGACACCACCAGGGTTTGGGGGCTGCAGCTCTGGCCAGAACACAGGGAGGCAGAGGGGTGGTGGCAGCATCTCTGCCAGAATCAGCTGCTATCTCCCAGACAAAATGGAGATTGCCATCAGTGTGTGGTGACGGCAGAGCCCACCACACCCCTGGTGGTACCCCAGGAGAAACGGCTGCTGCACCCCTCCCATGCCAGCAAGGCCACCTGCCGAGGGGCTACTCTGGGCACTGGGGCACGGAAGGATGGCTGTTGGGTAGCAGGGGAGATGCTCATCTGGTTCCTTGACTTCCCCAAGACCACAGCTGAGGTGTGGAACTGTAACGATCAGGAGACCCCAGCACACAGGGGGTCTGTGGGGTCCGAGGGAGGGGATGCTGCCCCGTGGGGGAAGAGAAGGAAGAGGATAACAGGGCAGGTGCAGGGCTGCTCCCTGGGAGCCAGGGTGGCCGAGCACGGGGCTCTACACCAGCCCATCTACCCAGGGACCACCCGCAACCTTCAGCCACAAGCCATTGACGCTGGTCTGCAGTGACATGGCAGCCTTCACCCAGCTGTCCCCAATCCCAAGGTCAGCGGCGGCAGCTTGTCCAGGCAAGCAAGAGCCTCGGCTTCGCAGCGCCTTCCCCAGCCACCCTCCCCGGGCCGGAGCCCCGGCCGGGACACCCGCCACCCCCTCCGGGCCACCCGCCGCCCCCTCCTGCGCTGTCCTCGGCTTTGAAGCCTAACAATGACGGAGCAAGATGGCTCAGCTTCGTGCCCAGAGCCACCTGCCCCAGAGGGAAGAGCGGGGGCGCCTCTGGGCTGTGCCCCCTCCCACGGGCTGCCGGAACGGCATCTCCCCCCTCCCCACCCCAGGCCGGTGTCGGGGCGGCAGAGCCGGGATCCTTCTGGAAGCCGGGGCGGCACATGCCGGCTGCCGCGCCGGGGACCCGAGAACAGCCGCCGCCCACCCTCCCTGGCCGCGCCTCGGGGGACCCCGCAAAATGGCCGCCGGCCGCAGCGCCCCCGCCCCGCCAGGTCCCCGGGAAGATGCGTCCCGCACCACCCCACCCCCCCCCCCCCGCCACGCCTCGCCACCGCCGGGGCCGAGAGGGGCGGCGGCACCACCATCCCGGGGCAGCCCCGGGGCCGCCCCCTCAGCCAGCGCCCGGGGACCGCGGCGGGACTGCTCCATCCCGCACGATGCCGTCCGCCCCTACCTGTGCCCGTGCCCGGTTCGAGTGGGCGCACCGCTCAGCTGCGGGCGAAAGGCGCCGGCATGAGGCCGAGCCGCGCGGTGCGGTGCCGGTGCGGTGCGGTGCCGGTGCGGATGGCAGCGGCCCCGCCCCTGCGGTCCCCGCCCGCCCCGCACGCTGGTTGGCCGCCGCCGCCGCCCTGGGCGAGGAGGGGGGACGGGACCGGGTGGGTGCGAGCGGGGATGGAGCGGTGACGTCAGCGCATCCCCCCATCCCCGGCCCGCGCTGCGGAACCGCCGCAAGGGCGCGGGGAGGGGCGGGGCCCCCCCCGCGTCTCCCCGCAACCGTCGCCTAGCAACGGCCCCCTCCCGTTCCTGGCTCCCACGGGCACGGTACCCCGCTCCCTCTCCCCCCGCGCCCCCCGGGCACGTTGCCCCAGGAAGAGCCGCCCCCTCCGCTGCCGCCCGCCGGCCCCGGGCCTCTCTCCGTCCCCCGGCCCCGCAGGCCCCGGCTATCATCCACCTGCGGGGCAGAGCTGCTTCACCCCCCCTCCCCGCCTCGCCGCCTCGTCCCCCGCCTCGCCCCTCCCGGGTAGCGGGTCCGGCTCCCCGTCCGTCTGCGCTGGGCAACCGAGACCCAGTGAGGAAAGAAGATTATGTCTTCGCCGCCAGCTGTTTCCAGCAGCACATCTTCGCCCCCTCCCGTTCCTGGCTCCCACTGGCACGGTACCCCGCTCCCCCCCCCCCCCCGCCCCTCCGCACCCATCCCCTCCCTTTCCCCGAGGCTTCCCGGAGGACAGGCAGCAGAGAGGATGCTGCAAGCATCCCGCAGCAATCCCAGAAGTGGGGAGTCCCCTCGTGGCTGGGGCGCAGGATAAGGGGCTGGCTCGGGACCTCTCGGGACATCATGACTTCTGGTCCTCACTTCGGTAGGTGATGACCAGGCAGCAGTCCCCAGGCTAACTCTGGTTTTCATCATCCATGCGGTGTCGGCCACACCAGCCCCCAGCTCCTCTCAGAGATGAGCACCTGGCTTCTCGAGTAGAAGAGCTCTTGGCTGGCACTGTGCCAGCCCCACACATCTTCTCCAAACACCTTCAGCACCAGCTGCCTGTGCCAGCTTGGCCGGGGGGCAGAGAGGAAGGGGGGAAGAGGGACAACAATGACTTTCCACCCCATAACCATCATCCTCAGCCCACAGCTTTGCTCGGCGAGTGGCTCATCTGGCCAGGGACCCGCTCCAGGACATGCCAGGAGCAGTGGGCAGCTTGTTTGTGTTTCAGAGCATGGACAGCAGAGAACATGCGAGAGGATGGGCATGATACAATGGACAATGGGCACGCATGGCAGGTGACAGGCACAGCATACTGAGCAGGAACACGTGGCCTGTGGCATCGTCAGGACACGCTGTGATGCCCACGAGCTAGGCTGAGCCCACAGAGCACAGCTCACTGTGGCAGGAACTGTGGCCATGTCACACCCCGTGGCTCTGTCCTCATGCAAACAAAATCCTGATGGCCAGCCTCCCCCTGTCACTCGGCAGGCATCCTTCTGCAAGGCAGGTCGTCTTCAGGGAAACGTGGCTGACAGAGCTTTGTGCTGCTGGAGGAGTCATGACCGTGGCGGCTGTGCTGGGCTGGTCCCAGCATAACGATCCTGTGGCACCAGAGCTGTGTGCCTGGGTACCGGGACCCCGCCTGCTGGGATGATGTTGGGGAATCATCAGCTACAGTGTCCTGGGGACCACAGGGACAGCATGGGCACTTGCCAGTCCTGAGCCTGGAGTGCCTGGGGAACAAGCACCCTCATTAACTAACAAGCAGGAACTCCTCAAAATGAGGGGGCTAAGACAGCAGTGCTGGCACTGGTGACACATTAATCGGACTTGGAGATGCCAGGGTCAGAGTCCAGACAGGGGGGGAGCACCAAGCCCTGGGGTCAGGGTCCACAGGGACAGTGGACACTGCTGGCACAGGATGCACTTTGCTGGGGTGCTGGGTGCTGCACGGGCAGCTGCCGCTGCTCCTCTCATCCGGGCTCAGCTCCTGGGGATGGCAAGGCGCACCATGGCCACCAGCCTGCTCCGTGTCCCCCCACCCCAGAGCCTGCTCCAGCCCCTGACCATACCAGAGAGGCTGCTGCTTGGACCGGGACCCAGCAATGTCCCCCTCCGCATCCTGGCTGCCAGCGGCCAGCAGCTCCTGGGCCACATGCATCCTGAGGTGCTGCAGGTGAGCTGCCCTAGCCTTCTTCCCCTGCTCTCCTCTCCCTCGCCTCCCATGAGGGACTAGGACAGCTTGGCCAGGGTGAGGGGGGCCATAGCAGTGCCAGTTGGTCCCCTGCCACCACAGGTGATGGATGAGATCAAGGCAGGCATCCAGTATGCCTTCCAGACACAGAATGAGCTGACCCTGGCCATCAGTGGCACCGGCCACTGCGCCATGGAGGCTGCCCTCCTCAACCTCCTGGAGCGTGGTGACACTGCGCTGGTGGCTGTCAACGGCATCTGGGGACAACGCGCTGCCGACATTGCCAGGAGACTGGGTACGCTGGGGACAGCTGGACAGCACTGGTAGGGTTCAGGGGTCTGGACTTGTGGGCGGGATGCCAGAATGTGACCCCTCGTTTGCTGTCCCCATCCCAGTGACAATGGCCAGGGACACTTCTGTGGCCAGAGAGCGCTCCAGGTTTTTTCCAGGGTGATGTCCCTCTGCTTACGATGGTTTATGGGTTTTCCACTGGGCAAATCTGTGGGAGGCTGGATCCTGGCAGGCAGCCACACTCCTGGTTCATGCATGACCAATTCCCCCACTGAGCAGGTGTCTGCCCAAACCTCACTCTCCCTTTGCCTATATCTGTCCCAGGAGCCAACGTCCATGAGCTGCTGAAGCCACTGGGCGAGTACTTCGCTCTGTGGGACATCGAGGAGGTGAGTGCCAGCCTTGATGCAGGGCAGTGGGCACGAGCTGGCCCCAGGGATGGTCACCTTCCCCTCTGTTTCACGCAGGGCCTGGTGCGGCACAAGCCTTCCATGCTCTTCATCACCCACGGCGAGTCCTCCACAGGGGTGCTGCAGCCGCTGGAGGGGCTGGGAAAGCTGTGCCACCGGTCAGTGTATGGCACCTGTGGGGGCTGGCAGCACCCCGGGGTCACCCTTGAGGACTGGGGCACAGGGATTTACATGCGCTGGACTCTCCTCTGGCTTTGTTGTGCTGGAAGCAGTTGGTGCCAGGAGAAATGCAGTCTTGCGGGGACTGGGGTGCTGGAGCTGCAGGCAGAGGGGTGGGAAGAGGAGGGGGCAGGGACACCAGGCTGAGCTCTGTCCTCCCACAGGCACGGCTGTCTGCTGCTCGTTGACGCAGTGGCATCTCTCGGGGGTGCTCCCATCTTCATGGACCAGCAGGGTAAGAGCCACAGTATCATCATGGGCAGCCAGGGGACAAGAGGGCTCCTGGCTGGGCCAGGGAGGAAGGGCAGTGGGATCAGCCCCGCTGTCTTCGTTTCTGGTCCAGTTGCAGCCAGAGAGCCTGTTCCCCTTAGGGGACCATCAGCAGTGCAGGGTGTCCCCCAAACACAAGCAGGACTTGCGGCACGTGCCACCCACCTGCAGCTGGGCTGGAGGGGCTCAGCACATCCCTGCTGGGAGCCCCCAGTCCCTAAGAAGCTGCCTCTCCTTTCCGGCAGAGATCGATGTCCTATACTCAGGCTCTCAGAAAGTCCTCAACGCCCCCCCCGGCAGTGCCCCCATCTCATTCAGCGAGCGAGCCAGGTAAGGGCAGCCCTGTCCCATCAGAAGTAAAGGCAATGGGGCTGGGGCAAAGCCTGTCGTTCTCCTTCCCACCCCCGTCTTTGCCAGCCATCCGCTCCAGCCCTGCTCTGGAGAGCACACCCAGCAGCAGTGCTGGAGCCAAGCTCAGCGCTTGCTTTGGGGTCCTCTGGGCGCAGTGGGATCAAGGCCCGGCTCCTCCACAGCACTCTGTCTCGCCAGGGAGAAGATACAGAAGAGGAAAACGAAGCCCCCATCCTTCTACCTGGACATGGCTTGGCTGGCAAACTACTGGGGCTGTGACGGGGAGCCACGAAGGTGAGGGTAGGCTGTCCTGGGACAGATGGCTGTGGCCAACCCACTGCAGCCTTTACCCTGGCTCAGTGGTCACCTGCCCTGCAGGGCTCAGGCCTTGTCTCCCCATCACCGGTCACAAAGCAGCCCTATGTATTTGCAACCTCTCTGTGGTGGGTAAAAGGGAAGGGAGGAGACCGCACCCTGGTTTCCCCCAACCATGAGCCCCCCCACCTCTGCCACCAGCCAGACTGAATCCACACGGTTGCCCCTTGGCTTTTGCAGGTATCATCACACGGCACCAATCAACAGTTTCTTCAGCCTGCGAGAAGGCTTGGCCATGCTGGTGGAACTGGTGAGCAGCACCAGGCAGGCAAGGGAGCACCAGCAGCCCTGGTGGGGTTTGGGAGAGCGCCAAGACCACCTTCTTCCTTCTGCGTCCACAGGGTCTGGAGAGCTCATGGGAGCGCCACCAGGCCAGCTGTGCCAAGCTGTGCCAGGGGCTGCGTGACCTGGGGCTTGAGCTCTTAGTCAAGGAGGAGGTGGGTACGAGGCGAGCTCACCACCATGGTGCAGGAGCAGTGTGAGGACACAACCCTGTGTGGATGGGGATGTGCCTGGGCAGCTTTTGATGCTGGAGAAAAAGCTCCTAGCACTGCTTTCTCCTGGCAGGCTGCCAGGCTCACAGGGGCACAGGGCTGTGGCCAGGAGCCGCAGGTTTAACCCACTTTCTCTCCTCCTCAGAAGGCGAGGCTTCCCACCATCACCACCGTCAGAGTGCCTGAGGGCTACGACTGGAGGGAGATCACAGCCTTTCTCATGGACAACCATTCCATCGAAATCGCCGGGGGCCTGGGCCCCTCAGCGGGCAAGGTAGGCAGCATCCTCCCCTCCCACCGCCGGGCACCAAACCCACCTGGTGGATGCGCCCACCAATAAGGCACCCAACCACTAACTGCTGTCTCCAGCTGCAGACAGCACCCCGTCGCCTGCAGCAATGCATAGCGGCTCCTAACCACACACAACTGCTGCCAGTAATTGAATAACCGTGCACATAATTAGCAGGGTGACACAGCTTCAGAGGAAACGCGTGTTACGCAGGAGCGAGCACTGCCTTGTCCACAAGCACTCGTGCCCAGCTGCACGCGTGGCCGCTCCTCGTGTGGCCCCTGCTCCGTGCAGGAGCCCCTGCTCTGCTGCCAGCCGTTCCGCTCACAGAGAGGTGGCACCGGGGCACGGCCACAACGGCAGGCGCTGCAGGGAGATGCTTGTCCTTCTCCTCTCAGGTTCTGCGTATTGGCCTAATGGGTTGCAACTCCACCAGCGGCAACGTGGACAGGGTGCTGCGTGCCCTGAGAGACGCCCTCGCGCGCTGCCACCGGAGCAGGCTCTGAGCACCCCTGCCAAGTGGGGGTCCAGCTGAGGCAGCGTGGTGCTCCCCCTCATGCAGCTGGCGGGCTCTGCTGCCTCTTCAGGGTGCTGGCAGGAAACGCTGCAGCACCCAGCAACCCAAGCCCGAGCGGGAAGGAGAAGCTGGAAGAGCAGGGGAATGTGGAGGCGAGGGCTGCAGCTTGGTGAATACAGGATGTGGCTCAAAAGCCTTTCTCCCAGTCCCTTCACAGGGTCACTCCTCACCCTGATGGCCTGGGCCCCCAGCTGCTCCCTTTCCCCCGGCCCCAGGGCACAGCAGCCCCACTGCAAGCTGACATGAGGTCTGGATACAGGATCTGACCTTCCCCTCCTACCACCATCATTGTCAGCTGTCCCCACACCAGAACCCCCACAGTGCAGGACACTATCCATCCACCCAAGATTAGGTACCCTAGGATGAAAGACCCACCCCATCACCCAGCTCCACCAGGGGAGCAGAGAAGCTGTGCATCCCCACCCAGCTGGAGCAGATGTGAGCTCGCTCCCTGGTACCACCTTTCCTCAATAAAGCAACACGACAGCATGCTGCTGCCTAGCTCTGTAGCTCGCCTTGCACCCCCCCGCACACTGAGTTTTGAGACAGATGAGATGGGGCAGCAGCAGGGTCCTGCTCAGCTTTGCTGGGGAATTTCTCGCCGGATCTTGGAGAGGAGCTGGGACATTGCTGAGCGGCGTGCGCCATCCTGGATCCGGTACACCTGGAACTGAGCACAGGCAGACAGGGAGTGGGGGGAAAGGGCTCCCCACCCTGCTCGAGCCCACACCCCAGCACTGCCAGCCTCTTGCAGCCTCCATGGCAGGGTTGGGCAGCACATACCAGCAGCTACCAAAGGCCAGAGCATTCTGGGGCACAAATTCTAGCACATCCTAAGCTGCCCAGCTGTGGTGGTTTCTGGCATTGTTATGCTCCACCTCACCAAACCATCCCAGGGTCTCTGGTCCCCATTACCTGGCTGAGAAGTATGTCAAAGTAGGCTGTGTCCCAGTAAGACCCATCCTCGGCGGGGAGCTGCAGGAGGACTCGGGTGCTGGTGTCTGCCTGCCAGCTATCAGCGCACGCAGGGAGGCCAAAATGGAAGCGGAGGAAGCGTTGGGGATCCTGGGCGAAGCTCTCCACCTTACGGTAGAGGGAGGCGAGGTTCAAGGGCTCTCTTTGGAAGAGGTTCTCCTCTGGGTGCAGAAAGTGGGGCAGGCACCCGGTGGCCAGGCAGCGGAGGAGGATCACCAAGAGCCTGTAGACAGAGCCCTCCAGATCCTGCCAGTCCTCCGGGGAGGGGAAGAGTTCTGTGCTCCACAGCAGCACCATCTGCAGGGAGAGAGAAGGCTGTGGGATCAGGAACTCCCCACCAAGGCCGTGCCTTCACACCCTGCATGTCACTGCGCAACAACCTGTGGGGCTGAGACCTCAACACAGACACCATGTCCCCAGCAGCCTAGGGCTGTGCAGCCCCTCAGAACTGCTGCTTTGGCTGCTACAGGCACAGATGATGCACCATGACCCCTTAGTTTTGAACCTGTCTTCACTCCCCAAAGAGCCCCTGTCTCAACTCTGAGGCAGCTCTGAAACAAGCCCAAGCCTTCTGCAGGCACCAAGCTGTAGTAAAATACCCTGCTTGTGGTTTCCATCATCCTTTGGCAAGGCAGGTGAACCCCCAGTGATTGCCACGCCAGCTTCCTCAGCACGGTGCTGGTAAACAGCCTAGCACCAATGCCTTTTGGCGACATGGTGTAATGGGCAATGCACACATTGTGCTGGAGCAGAAGATGCTTTTTTGAAGGACAGATGCATAGTGCACCTGTTTAAAAAAAATAAACACAAAACACCGAAGAACACAACATAAAGCAAAACTCCAAGTACTGGAGCCATTTGCTCAGCAGAAGATGACTTTGCTTCCATCTCCACCCTGGCCTGGTGAGCTGCCACAAGGCAGGGCACACCTGGGTTGTGCCACCAGGTCCTCTCCCCAGTATGGCCCCTTTCCTAACTGGCATCACCAGCTGGCATGGGCCTAGAGTGCCAAAAACAGGTTGGGTAGGTAGAGAAGGGTTTTGTCAGAAGAAATGCCACCCTCAGCCCTGCACAGGCACCTCCCAGTACACTGAGGCACAGCATGACCAGCAGCACGGCAGGGATGGCGATGCAATCCCTGGTATGGTCCCTGCAGACACAGGCAGCCTGTGTCAGGGGATGGCTGGCATATTGGCACAGAGCTCCAGCTCTTGATGGTCAGGGTGTTTCAGGCTCAAGATTGCAGGTTCAATCCAGCAAGTGCCTGTCATTTGCAAGGAAGAAGGATCAAACTCCTCTAACCATGGCTGGTGGCGTGCATCCTTTCCGGACACAGCATGGGCAGATCCCAAAGCACTGCAGGCGCTTGGGTTTGTTGCTTGGGGTCTTCTTCTAGCAGCGACTCGGCTGTGGTGGGGTGCAAGAGAGCATGCTTGGCTCTGCCTGCCCAGAGAGACATGGTCCCACCAACAGAACCTGCCTACCTTTAGGTGGTTGAAGGTGAGACCGCCTTTTCCACCCTCCTCTCCCCAGTCCTGGCTGCGGAGCTGGTCAAGCAGGCGAAGGCTGTCCAGACGGGGTCCCTTCTGTGTGTCCACTGCCTGGAGCAGCTTAAGGATGGGGAGGTGAGTGGAGGATCTGCAAGACAAAGAGGGGTCCAGTGATAGGGAGGATGGAGACCCCTCCCAACTGGGGAGAGGATAACTGCAATGACCTGGCAAGCATGGGGACCTTCATAGAATCATATGGGGTTGGAAGGGACCTCTGGAGATCACCAGAGGTCTCTGGAGTCCACCCCCCCCCGCCCCGCCAGAGCGGGTCTACCTAGAGCAGGTTGCACAGGAACTTGTCCAGGAGGGGTGTGAATGTCTCCAGAGAAGGAGACTCCACCACTTCTCTGGGCAGCCTGTTCCAGTGCTCCACCACTCTCACATGTTTAGGTGGAACTTCTTATACTCAAGTGTGTGCCCACTTCTTCTTGTCCTGTCACTGGGCACCACTGAGAAAGGACCAGCCCCATCCTCCTGACACCCACCCTTTAAGTATTTATAGGTGTTGATCAGATCCCCACCCACACATGTGGTCCCAGGCATGCAGCATCCTGGATCCACCTCCTGCACCCACCTCTGGTAAAGAGGGACTAGGGAGATTTGCAGCATGACAGGGATACTGCTGAGCAGCTCCTGCCTTCGCAGGAGGGACAAGACGGTAGGCAAAATGGGAAGGCTGGATTGGACCCCAAGGAGGGGCCAAGCATCAGGCTGAACCACATTGTGCCCAAAATAAGCCTGGGCTGGTCCAGCTGGATGCTTGGCACCTCCTCAGGGCCGTATAGCTGTGCTGGCTGGTGAGACGTGTGTCACACACGCCCCTCTCCCTCCCACAGCCTGCCCTGGGAGGCACCTTGTCACCTTGCTGCTGCCAGATGCCCAGGCTCGCTCCTGAAGCCTGACCAGCGATCTGAGAGCTGCCACCCCCCGTGCAGCCAGGATTCAGCTCCTGCGAACAATGCCGGGGGGTGGGGTGGGGTGTATTCTTCAATTGCATCCCCTTCCCTCTTTCCTTGAGCTGCCTGAAATTTGGCTGAGGTTTTTTCCCCCAACACAGAAAAACCATGACAACAGGGCAGCAGGTTTGGGCATCACAAGGGGGTGACTCCAGCCTCCTGCTGGCATGTCCCTTCTTTCCCTTTCCCATCCCCTTTCTGCCTCCACCCTGCAGTGCTGCCAGCCAAGGGGGATCCCTGGGGCAGGGTGACCTCACTGTGGGTGCAGTTGAACTGCTCACCTCCAGCAATGGGGAGATGCTGGAACAAAGTGGGCCTCTTCTGTGGCCTTCTGGAGGCTGCCTTCAGGAAAGCCCCTGTCTCTCTGCCTCCCCTTGAGCCGGAGCGGCTCCTGCCACCTCTTCACCACGGGGACAATGTCAAAGCGGAGAGTCTTCCAGCCACCACGGATGAGCAGGGAGAGCTCCATAGTATCTTCCTGCAGATTTTCAGCGCTGAGGTCACCTAGATGTGGAGGGCTTGGTTCGGAAATCACCGCAGCTGGTCCCACAAGCTGAACCAGATATGTGCCACAACACCTGTGGGCACGTCGCACCCTGTTCAACTCATCCCTTCCCAATGCTGCAATTTCCCGGTGAAAGCTGTTCTCTGAACCCCATTGGGATGGTTTTCAGGAAGGAGCATCGCTCCAGGAGGTCTCAGGGAGAGGCCAGCAGGTGTGAGGACAGCAGAAAGCCCCAAGCAGCTAAACAGGGCCATGCTGCTGGGTGTCTGAACAGTGTCAAGAAAAACAATGTGGTCCAAGGAAAAAGGACCCAGAAAGGTCTCAGGTTGTGGGTGTAGAGGAAGACAAAAGGCTCTGGCTTGGCTAAGGAGGAAGGAGGGAATGGCAGGCTCGCTGGGGCTGGGTTAAGAGACTTCCAGACCTGCTAGTTCTCTCACATCACCTTTCCATCAGGACTGAGATTTACTTCAAGAGGCACCTTTGGAGGTGGAATCTGCGACGAAGCTGGTGGCACCCCTACAGGCATTCCCAGGGTCCCTTCCCCACCATGTACTTCCCGAGGATCAGACCCATGCCTCAAGGTGCAGCCCTTGTCAGCTCACCCTCCAAACAGCCTCCTCCAGGGAGCGGAGGGCATCAGAGGCCAGGAGAGATGGGGGAAACACAGTTCAGTTCCTAAGCTAACCCTTCTTGGGGACTAACGGCAGGAGTGAGTGAGCCCTCCGTGGACCTGCCACCTGTGAAGGAAGGTGCCATCGGCTGAGGGTGAAGATGCCTGAGGATGACTCTGCTGCCATGGGATGGCAGAGAGGAGCTTACATCTCCCCTTCCTTAGCTGAGGGCAAAGCCTGTCCCAGTGCATGGCAGGGCACCTGCTAGCTCACTCATGCAGGCTTTTGGACTTAATGCCTCACCTGTTTGTGCAGGGCCCCTGCTGAGCTGGGCTCCCCTCCCCAGCTGCGCTGGAGGCAGCTCCTGCCTGGGGAAGCACCCGGCAAGCACAAACCTACCTGGCTGGAGCAGGAACTGGCGTTGGCAGTGCACGATGGCAGAAACAAGGAGCTCTTTCAGGTGCTGGAGGACTTTTGCTGGATCTAGGCGCCCTCCACCACCTCCCTGCTCCGTCACGCCCACGGTGCTGGTCCAGTCCTCCAAGTGGGTCCCTGGAGAAGGCACTTCCAGACAGCAGGTGTCCAGCCCTGGATGGTGCCCAGTTGGGCTGTCCCCAGGCTGGCACACCAGCACCGAGAGGGTGTTACCATCGATTCGCAGGGGCACTTCCACAGTGACAGCATCCTCGGAGGCACAGAGAGCTAACTCAAAGGCTTCCAGGTTCCTGGCATAGTCCACGAGGAAGCGGGGGTCCCTGGCGTGGACGCCCTCCAGCAAGGTCAGCAGGATGTCCTCGGCCCGCTGGAAATGCTCCAGCCGCTGCCGCTCGCGGGACAGGACCACCTCGAGGTAGCTGTGCCAGTGGGAAGCCCCTGCCGCCATAGCAGCTCCGCCGCTGTCCCCGGCCCGCTGGGAGCAGGACTCAAAGTACGTGGGCGGGGGGAAGCCACAGCCGGGCGTGGGCAAAGCGGCGCCGCTGGGCGAGCTGCGGGAAGGACCGTGCCTCCCCGGGGCAGAGCCGGGGCGGGGGAACCGAGTCACAGCACAGGCCCCCGTCCCCCCCCGTCCCCATCAGTCCAGCGGGATAACAAGGGACGCTTCGCCGGGCGGGTCGCTCCAGAAAGCCGCTGCGGTCTCCCACGCCTCTCCCGGCTGCGGGCTGCGTTCCCTCCCCGCCGGTGCCAAATGAAGGCGAACCACCGCCCTCCCGCCCCGGCCCAGCTGGGCTCGGCAGGCTCGGCTGCCCGGGCAGGTCCGCTCCGCCTCTGGCGCTGCGCCCACGGGAGCGGGCTCATGCCGGCGCCGGGCTGGGCCGCGATGTCTGCGGGAGGGCCGCCGCACCCCACGCCCGTCACGCAGGTACTCAGCGCAGCCCTGCCCGCGGTGCCACCGGCCTTAGGCTCAAGGTCAGGACCGCCGGGCGCGGACGGGCCCCCAGCGCCCCCCGGGCGGGATGAAGCCCCACGGCCCGCCCCGCCTCCACGCGTGGGCCTCTCTCGAAGCCCCGCCCCGCGGCTCGCCCTGCCCGCTCGTAGGCCCCGCCCCCCCGGCAGCCCCGCCCCTTCCGCCCGTGGTCGCCATGACGACGGCGCTCGGCAGCGGGGAGCATCGCCCCGGGGGGAGCGGCAAAACAGAATCACAGCATCACAGAATCCTATGGGGTGGGAAGGGACCTCTGGAGATCATCCAGTCCCACCTCCTGCCCAGAGCAGGGCCACCCAGAGCCGGTCCCACAGGAACGTGTCCAGGTGGGGTTGGAATGTCGCCAGAGAAGGAGACTCCACCACCTCCCTGGGCAGCCTCTGCCAGGGCTCTGCCACCCTCAAAGTGAAGATGTTCCTCCCCATTTCCTCTTGTCCTGTCACTGGTCACCACTGAAAAAAGACTAGCCCTGTCGTCCTGACACCCACCCTTTAAGTATTTATAGGCATTGATCAGATCCCCCCTCAGCCTTCTCTTCTCCACAGAATCACAGAATCACCTAGGTTGGAAGGGACCTTTTAAGATCATCTAGTCCAACCAATGGAAAAAAAAAAAAA
>JAOQGH010000051.1:25623507-25751609 GCA_025769975.1 Gallinago jamesoni
ACAGACCCAAGTCCCTCAGCCTTTCCTCATCAGAGAGATGCTCCAGGCCCCTCATCATCTCTGTAGCCCTCTGCTGTCCCCTCTCCACCAGTTCCCTGTCCTTCTGGAACTGCAGAACCCAGAACTGGTCCCAGTGCTCCAGATGGGGGCTCACCAGGGTGGAGCAGAGGGGCAGGATGACCTCTCCCGACCTTCTGGTCACTCTTCCTGATGCACCCCAGGATGCCATTGGCCTTCTTGGCCACAAGGGCACATTGCTGGCAAAAATGGGGCTTTTGGCCTGAAAAGCACTGGGCAGCAGCCCTCGGCTGAGAGGAGCAGCTGCTGCCAAGGTGAGGGCAGTGCTTTGGGTCCATCTCTGCCCTCAGTCCTCCAGCATCTCCCACCAATCCTGGGGAGGGGGTGCATGCCATGCCCTCCCCGAGCTGAGTCCCCCAGCTGCATAGGCCCTGATGCGGAGCTCTTAATGACTAAAGAGGTGGATAGAAGGCAGGTCTCTCCCAGCAGGACAGGGTGGTGTAGTAATTGCAGGCTTCCCTGCAAACCGTTCCTGCCCGTGGTCAGAGCAAGGACAGCAGCGGGGGAGGCTCCACGGCAGTGGGAACCCCTGTGGGAAGGAAGTCACAGCCGAGCGTGGGGCCCTGGGGCCACCTCTGGGGAGAGGAGAGAGAGCCTCAGGGGCTCAGGGCTGGTCCTCCCACCTCCTGTGGTTCAAGTCCTTTACGGCCCTTTTATGAAGCCCAGACAAGTTTTCTGGATCTCCCTAGGACAGTTTCCAGTTTGTCCCTCTGCCTCCTTCAGTCCTGCACAGCCGAGGGGCCACCTTCCAGGTGGAGATCTGTCCCTCATGGCTGTATGTCCTTCTGCCAGTTGAGTTCTGGGAAGCCTTGACTCCCTTGAAAGAAGGAGCAGGGCCAGAGCTTCAACCTGCAGACCATCCTCACCTGCCTGCAGTATGAGCCATGGAGGTGAACAGGAGTCCACCCAAGGCTCCTCACCGCCTGGAGGCTGAGGTTGCCCAGGGCTGGGGCATCCCTGTTTTCACCTCACCTGAGCAAGGAGCTTTCAGTCCCCAGGCTGACCACTGTCCTTGCAAGGGCTGCACACACAGCTCACTCTTGCCCTCCTCCATTGCGCAAGGAGGAGAAGCTGGCGGGCATCCTGGAGAGGAGCTGAAAGCAACAGGACTCCCTGCTGCTGAAGCAGGGCTCCTGAGGTCTTTATGCTCCCCATCTGAGGGGTCTGGGCTCATCCTGGAGGATGCTGATGATCTCAAAGGTCCCTTCCAACCACTAAGATTCTGTGATTCTGTGAAAGGGAAAGGGAAAGGGAAAGGAGAAGGAGAAGCGGAAGGGGAAGGGGAAGAGAGAAGGAAAGGGAAAGGGGAAAGGAGAGAGGAGAGGGGAAAGGGAAAAGGGAATGAGGAAGAGGAAATGGGAAGGGAGAGGAAAATGGAAAGGGAAAATGGAGAGGGAAAGGGGAAAAGGAACTGGCTGGCGGCACAGCTGGGCAGCCAGGAGAGGTGGGAGCAGCTGGAGGTGTTGCAGATGCTGCCCAATGCCCTGGGCCGGGGGGCAGCTTGGTGGGGGGTATTGGAGTGCAGAGGAGAGTTGCCCTTGAAGCAGGGGCACGGCCACCAAGGCCAAGCAGGCAGCTCCGGGTGGCAGGTCTAACCCCAGCCTGCACTTTACCTGCTGGAAGGAGGTTGCCCGGTGCTGTGACCTGTGCATGGGGGCTGTGGGGCCACCCCATGTCCCTTGCATTCCTCCCTGCTGTCCTGGGAGAGCCCAAGCCAGGCACTGTAGGGATGTGGCCAAGGCAGATGCCACCCATCAGGAGGGGTGCTGGGAGGGGATGGCACATAACCCAGCCATAGGCTCAAACGTAAGCACATCTCTGTTGGAGGTGAGACACGGGGCAAAATTTCCTAGCAAGAAGGTCAGGCAGGCAGTGGAAGACATGGCTGGAGCACACAGTGCTCAGTCTGGACAAATCCATCACAAGCCACGTAATGGACAACCTGGGGATCAGCCCATGGTGGAGGGGAGAACTTTGTAGAGTAGGGTAGATGGTTGGACTCGATGATCCCAAGGGTCTTTTCCAACTGAAACGATTCTATGATTCTATGATTCTATGAATGGCCTGGCACTGGCAGAGGGCCTGGGCTGAGTGAGCTAATCGCTCGTTTTCCGTCTTGGCATTTTATGGTTCTATGAGTTTTCACTCCATTAGAAAGAGGAGTTCAAAAACAACCCAAAAATTAGAGCAAAAGAGAGGAAAAAACCTGGGGGCCTGGGAGCACTTGACATAGCAGAGGTGGGCAAGGGGCTGCAGCGAGCCCCTGGTATCTCTCAGACAGCTCACCCCTCCACAGGACACTGTGCAGTGTCACTGCTGAGCCCTGGTCCCTGCAACACGCCACTGCCACCCACCAGAAAGACACGAGGGTTTGAGCCATCAGGCAGAGGCGCTGGCAGGGGACAGGGAGACTGGGATGTGGGAAGTAGGTGATGCTCTGCCCCAGCACCCTGGCTCCACACCAGCCCTGACACCCCTGCGCCCCACGAGCATCCCACCTGGAGCAGCACAGCCCCCAGCAAAAAGGATGGGATTGGGCGGGGGGGAATGCAGGCAGGGGAGGTAGAGAGGAAGGGAGAGTAATTTAACATGACAGGCTGTTTATTTTGGCAAAAAAGGTCTCTTTTCAACAGATTTCAAAGCCCAGCCCCAGGGCCAGGGGGGACCACACAGAGGAGCAGGAGAGCAAGGTGCGAGGGGGAGGGGTTGATGGGGCACCCGAACCAAGGAGAAGTAGAGAGGAACCCGCCAGCTGCTTGGCCACCAGGAACCACCGGGTTTTCACAGCCTTGGGTGTACTCACGTGATCTGGTGGAGCCCCCCCACCCCAGGGTGCCCCCGTGGGCGCCTGTGTGCTCCCGCACGCGCGTGGTTGCCTGCACACTACCACACACGTTTGCACGTTCCCCCAGCCCCTGCTCCTTCCTCCGGGCCAAGGCTCAGCTGGAGTCTTGGCTTCCCCCAGCAACATTTCAAAAGAAGCTGTTTATTATAAAAAAAAGAAAAAAAAATTGCTAGGAAAGAGATAATTATTATAATCACATTAAGAGATTTGGCTGTAAAAGCCCTGCCAGAGCGTGGGGAAGGAGCTGAGGCTGCCAGTGGCAGGGAGTATGGGGGGTGGTTTTCCTGACTTGTGGTTGTTTTTTTTTTTTTTTCATTCCTGGTCCAATACCCCTCCACCCACCCTTTTCCTCCCCTTCATCCTGGGAAATGAAAACAATTTATTTAATGATGGATCGTCCCTTTCTCTGGTCACTGACCTTCTGGGTGAATTTCTGCTGAGCTCAGCGGAAAACATGAGGCTGGGTTGTGGATCCCATCTGTGGGTGGGGGAGGGGATGGAGTGTGGGGAGCTCACCCTCATCCTTCCCAAAACCCACAGCAACAGTCCCGGGGAGTGGGACGGGGCTGACAGAGAGGGTATTCAGGACTGCAGGGGACTTTTCTTCAGCTGCTGTCCCTGCAGCCCTGGGGCTTTGGGAGACGATGTGGGGGCTGCAGCCCCCTCGGAGCCCCCATGCCCATCCCCTTCTCTCTCTGGGAGACCACTAGGGTGGGTGCCCTTTCTCCCAGCACCCATCACCCCCTCACCAGCCTGGCCCAGGGTGCAAGGGCTGGGCCAGGGTACGGTGCCACAGTGGGAGTGGGGGGCTGAGAAGCTGCGCCCAGGATGGGAGATGGAGGAGCAGTCTCCCCACCAGCAGCCATGTCCCTCCTTGCTGCCTGCTGACTAGGCAGCAAAGGGGCTTTCTCAGCCCGGGGTAGCTGCAGGAGGTGGTTTCTGGGCTTGGCCAGGCAAGGGGGCCAGGCATGAAGCCAGGGATGAGGCCGGGGGATGCCTGTGGGGCTGCGTACGGCTCCCAGCAGTGGCCGGCATCGTGCCCTCTGCAGCAGGCGGTTTGGCCCCCGGCTGCCCCCGTGCTTGGCCAGGCTCTGCTCCCAGGAAGAGGAAAGCCAGGGAAGTGAGGGGAAGGGGCAGGATCACACCAGGCAGCCATCTCCCACCCGAGTGGGCTGTCAGCACCCAGTGTGCATCGCCCTGGGGCCGCAGGCATGGGTGCAGCCTGGAGTTCCCTGTCCGTGTCACTCAACCCCCAGCTGACCTGCAGAGCAGGGATGGAGCAATCCATCCCCCTTTGGCCCTTCCTCTGCCGTGACCTGTTGCTCAAAGCATGGTTCTTGTAAAAATGCGTAAATATTTATACAAGAATAATTTAAAAAACATGCTCTGTCAAATAATCAAAGCAGCAGAACATCCAAGGAGCTTTCAGCTGGATTGGGAAATCCGATATTGCTTTCTGATGCCACACTGCGATGCTGGAGATGCTCATGGCCAGCCCCAGCCCTGCGGGCTGCCGGAGTTGCCAGTGTGGGTTCACAGCAGGTTTGAAATCCTCATTAATGTGGTTTGGGGACCACAGCGGGGACAGCTTTCACTTGCATCACTTTGAGCCGCCCGGCAGCCCCAGCTGGGAATGGGACTTTGCCAGGCATTGATTTTAGCTTCGCATCTTGGTTTCAGCACTGTCCCCTGCACTGGGACAGCACCAGCAGCAGGAGAAACCTTTGGGCAAAGCACTGCATCCCTGTCCTCCTCCTGAGCTGTGTGGCACGGCCGGGAACTGGCATGAGGAGTGGCAAGGTGGCAGCTGAGCTGGCAGGGTGGCCCCCCATGCCACAGGGTTTCAGGCGTGCAGCATCCCCATCCCTCCAGAGCCAGCAGCACCCTTAGCATTTCAAAAGCTTGGCTCTGCAGTGGTGGGACGAGAGCCTTGGGCCAAGGTTTCCCCAGGGAATGAGATTTGTATCCGTCTAAATGGTCCCACATCCTCGTTTGCACCAGTGTCACCAGTCGCCAGCACAGCCACAGCTCCTTTCCCACATCCTGATGGCACCACATCCCTCTGTCATCACCAAGAGCCCCCAAGCTGGTGCTCCACAGGGAGGCAGGCGAATGGCTTCAAAACGGTAGCGCCTGGAGCGCCCCAGACCTGTTTCTGCTGACTTGGGGCTCCCCTGGCTGGGACAATGCGGGGGAAGTGATTGCCGCTGACCGGTGACGTAGCTCAGCTGGCTCACACCCACCAAATGCCTTGGACACATGGTTTGGGGGGGTCCCAGGGTGGTGGTGGGAAGTGAAGGGGTGGGAAAGGGGTAGGGCTCCCCCCCTGTTGCCGCAGCCCCATGGAGTTGGAGGGCAGAGATGCAGAGTTGGGTGCTGCCGCAGGCTGGGGCAGCACAGGGGGAGCGGGAGCCACATGTTGCAGTAACCTCTGTTTTCCTGGCTGCCCTCCAGCCCCTTCCCACCACCCACATTTCTGCGCGTGATTCGTGTTCTTGCATTCTTTGAACCCAGGCCAGATAACGAGTTCAAAACCCTTTGTTAAAACCTCGGCTCCCCGCCATACACCCGTGTACCTCCCTGGGCTACCTGGCTGCCTTGCCCACCCTGGGGATGGGGTTCCCAGGGCCATTTTCCCCCTGCACCCCCTGCAGGACCTGATGCTTGTGCCGTGCACATGTTCGGCATCCATGGGGAATACTCCCTGCTCTCAGCCTAATTAGCTGGAAGGGAGTGGGAGAGCCAAATCCAAACCATGTGCTGACCTGCAGGCCCCTCCGCCCGAAAGCATCCATGCTAAATGCTCTCTGGATCATTAATAGTTCCCTGGGTCCTTTCTGCATGTCACCCCCCAAACACGCGGGGCCTGGCCGGGATGGTGGGTAGGGCTTTGTGCTCTTTCCCAATGGTTTTCCAGGTCTGCCTTTTGCAGGAGGCAGCTGACAACCCTGGGGCTGTGATGCCAGGCAGAGACAGGCTTGGGGTCAGCTGAAGGACCTCTGCCTCCATCTGTCACTCCCAGGTGTCTTGCTCCAGTGTGGCTTTGCGGTAGGCAAGCTTGTGGGCATTTCCAGTGCCCGTGGGCCTCCTCCACCCTCTCGCCAGGTGCCTGAGGAGCCCGGGAGGAAGCACCAGGTCCAAACGCTGCTGGGAACTGTGCTGAGGCGCTTCATTGAGGACCAGTCGTGGCGGCCAAGAAGGGCAGGGGAAGCCTGGGATGAGCATCTGGGACACCCCTGGGACCTGCATCATTCCCACCCCAGGGTGACAGATCCACCAAACCTACCTCCCAGGCTGGGCATGGGGTGTCCTGGCCCAGTTTTTAGAATCCACGGAGAAGCTGGACACCTCAAGGGTGGAGGAAAGTACCATTTGCTCATGGAGAGGGAGTGGGCAATGGCAGCAAGAGCTTGGCCATGTGGTGCGGGAAAAGAGCTGCTCCCCCCTGCGCTTCTCCCAGCCTTCCCAGCATGGAGCCTAGCTTTGCACTGGCTCCAGCGCCTGGCCCAGAGGAAATGGCTGCCAGCTGTGGCCCACAGCTGTTTCACCCGCTTGGTTTGCTGCTTTCAATTTAGCATCCTGAGAAGCTGGGCTGGGAGGACGCAGGGGGAGCATCGTGGTGCTTTCCCGTGTGAAGCCTGCCTGGAAGAAAATCCTCCTCCCCTCCTGCTAGGGATGGCTGCCGACAAGTCTGCTCCTGCCTGCCCTGCGGAAACCTGGCACGGCCCCTGCGGGCACGCTCACGGCATCCAGGGGCGGGCTGGTGACCCTTGGGAGCTAAACCTTGCATGTCATGGCGGGGCCGGGAGACAGGACTTTTGGTAGCACATGGCATGAGGTGGGTGCAAGCTGCCCCCCTGGTCCCCCTGAGACCCAGGAGCATTGGGCTTTACGCTCCCAGGGGCCAAGGTGGCAACAAGAAGACACACACACACAGAGTTCCTCAAAAGAGATAGGTCTTGGCCAGCACACACAGAGCTGTGGATGGGCTGCGTGGAGAGTGTGGTGGTCCCCCCGCTGCATCCCCCAGGCCAGGGAAGGGGCGAGGAGCAGCCTAATGCCTTCCAGAAGATCAGCTGTAAATGGCCAGGGAGGGTAATTCATATCAAACTCATAAAGCCTTTATTAGCGTCTCGGGGGAGAAATCCGGATGTGGCTGTTTATTTATTTTGGATTTCGCTTTTTTTTCTCTTTTTTTTTTTCTGTTTTCCTTTTAACATTTTCTTCCAGGAGATTTTTAAAGGGACAGGGACGCCTTGCCATGTTCAGCAGCGGGGCTTGGCAGGGGCTGGCTGTCCACGGGATGGTTGGTCCTGGCGTGTTGGTGCCAGCTGAGGTGCCCTGGCATCTCAGGGGGTACGGCAGATCTCGGGGTCTGGCTTTGGGGCCACCCCGAGGGAGGGCAGATCCTGGCACTGCTGGGGGTGCCGTCCTGCCCCAAGGGCATTTTGGAGCCCTGCAGCTTTGCCCTGGGTGCTGCAGCCCTGCTGTCTCCGAGTCTGTCCCTGCAACAGCCCCCGTCTCAGCCCCCCACCCCACGTCTCAGTCCCCCCTGCTCTGCAGAGAGGCGACAATCCCCACGCCTCCTGGGGCAGCCAGCAGAGCGTGGGCGAGGATTTTGGGAGCACCCTCAAACCCATAGCAGAGCTGGCCCTCTGGTGAGGCAGACTTTCCGTGGCAATGTCCATGGCTGGTCTTAACCCAGTCCTGCTGTTGTTTGCTCCTCTGCTTCACTCTTTACATAATTTGTTCCTTGGCCCCTTTTCAAATGTACCTTGCAATCCTTACAGCAGAGGATATTTGTACAGCGGGGGTGTGGAGTAACACGGAAAACCTCTGCAGCCAGGGACTGGATTCCCGCACCATCCCAGCACTGGGGGCAGGCAACTGCCCTCCCTGGTTTTGCTGGGACCACGAATGGAGCTGACTGGGGGTTCTCCCTTGTCTACTGCCCTGGCTGTACCTGTGCACCCCAGATGCTGGTGCCACAGGCCAGGCTGGGTGCAGCCGCAGCGCTGGAAGCTGGGATGGGATGTGGGCACCAAGCCCCCCGCTCCGTCTGGATCCCTCACCCAGCACCTGCCTGGTGTCGGCACAGGCAGCGACAATCATTTAACTACCAAAACCCACCAGTGCTTGTCAGCGGGGTCCCTCAGGGGCAGGCCCCCAGTTTTCTGGGGGACTTGGGCCTTCTCAACAAAATAATTTGCTTATGATAAATGTAGGGTGGGTGTAGGTTTGGGTTTTTTTCTTTTTTGTTCTCCAGCGAAGACAAAGAAGCCCTTGAGCCTAAAGCGTAACTTAAAACATGGCATTCCTGAAAAGAATTTCCTGCTCTTATTTTTAGCACCTGAAAAAAAAAGGGGGGGAGGAAGAGAAAAAAAAAAGCAAATAACACCATTATTTTTTTTTCTCTTCCACTCTTTTTTTTTGTTGTTTTAAAGGAACTGCAGCTGGGGGGCGGGGGGGGGGGGGGGGGGGGGGGGGGGGGGGGACGGCCGGCCGCCCCCTCTCCCCCCGCCCCCCGCGGAGGGTCCCCTCGCCCATCCCCTTCATTTGCATATCCCCTCCTCCCACTCCCTCCCTCCCCGTGTGCCGAGTGTCCATTGGCTGGCCGCCCCCGGGATATGCAAATCACCCCCTCGCGGGGGCGGGGCTGGCGGGGTGGAGGAGCCCAGCAGCGGGCACGGGGTTCGCGCCCGTCCCCCGCCATGTCGCGGTGGCCGGTGCCGGCGTGAGAGGAGGGCGGGCGAGCGGCGGGATCCCCCCGGGTGGCCATGCGGGGCCTGGCGGGCTGGGCCGTGCTGGTGGCCCTGGGCGAGTGGCTGTGGGCGGGCGGCGTGGTGCCCCTGGCGGACTTCTACCCCTTCGGGCCCACCCAGGGCGACGCCGTCACGCGGAAGCAGGACGACGGCGGCTCCGAGTTGCGGCCCCTCTCTGTCCCCTTCCCCTTCTTCGGCGCGGGGCACACCGGCCTCTACGTGAGTACCGGGGACGGCCTCCCGATGGGCCTCCTAGCGACCGTATTTTTTTCTCCTTGTTTTTTTTTTGCCTGCTCTTTCCCTTTATTTTTAAAATTACTGTCCCGCTCGGACGGATCCAAGTGCGTCTGGATTTCCACGGGCGCCGTCGGAAACGCTCCCCGTTTAACGGGGATCATCGGAGCGCAAACGGTGTGCCGAGGGCGGGGAGGGGTCCGCGGCGGTGGTGGAAGCACGCCGGACCCCCCGGTTGGTGGCACGACGAGGGTCCTCGCCCCACTGCGCTGGGGATGCTAGTCCAGGCGCTCGGCTGCCCGGGGGACCTCCAGGCATAGAGCCAGAAATACTCCCACCTCGGGGGACTGGCCACTGGTCCCAGCAGCAGGGAGCTGGGCACGGCTGGCGGGTGAGAGCTCCGCAGCTCCTGGATGGCTGCCCCTGGATGGTGTCCCTTGCCGGGGAGGAGATGATGGTGGGGCTCTGGGTGTGATGCAGAATAAACACAGCTGCCCTTTGGGTTGCGCTGCAGCGGGCTTGGCTGGCCGCTTGGCACATCCTGATCCCTCTCTTCCCTGCGCCTGCCAGGATGGCTGGGCCACCGAGACCCCTGCTGACATGCTCCCTTGCAACCGCTGAGCCACCCGGAGGGGACAGTGGACAGAGAGCTATAGTCACGCCTGGCATTTTGTGTCCCCCACGGCTGTGGCCATCAGGCAGAGGAGCAGCCACAAGTGCCCGGTTGTCCCTGGAGCCTTTTGGGCGGTGCTGCCACCAAGTACCTGCCCTGCATCCTGGAGTGGGCTTGGTGCTCACCATGCCAGCTCCCACCTGGCACAGTGAATCCTCCGGCATCCCAGTCCGTTCTCTTTTCCCTGGTTTGTTCTGGGCTGACCAACAATCCAGACCTGTTTGGCAGAGAAGAAGGATGAGCATTGCTTTGCTCATCCCAGCCATCTTGGAGCTGGGTTCACGTACTGTCCCACCACCTCAGCTAAGTGCAGGAGTGGACGTCCTTGGTCCTTGCCAGTATTAATTTTTTTTTCCCTAATAAAAGTGCCAGCCCTGCCATTGGACAGCAGAGACCTGGGCTTGGGGCTTGAGCCATGGTGGGAGGATCGAAGAGGCTGGGAGAAGCCAGGTAGTGTGATCGGCAGCACCCCCATGGGCCTCGGAGGAACTGCTGGGGTCAGAGAGCTGTGTGTCCCCCTCCCCTGAACCGAGACCCTCTGGCTCTGTAGGGGCCCCTGTGCAGCAGGACTAGGTGCCACTGTCCCAGTGGAGCTGGTGTGGGGCTTGGCTCACCTGGAAGCCTCTTGTCCTCGAGGGCTGCCTCCAGCCACCCCCTTCTCCTTAGCAAAAACCAGCAACAACAAAAAGCCCTTCTTGGCTCTGGCTCTCTCCCATCTTGCTTTAATCAGGGGAAGAATGTTTCTCCGTGGACACCGTGGGGTTAGGGAGGCTTTGGGAAACAGGAATCCTCTTCCCCTTAGTCACGGCAAGGACTGTCCTGTGTTCACATGGAGGGACTGGGCACCTTCCTCGGGGACTGGGGACCGTCAGGCGTGGCCATCGTGGCCTGGTGTCCCCTCCCATCAGCCTGGCCATGGGGATAGCCAGGGCACAGGCACGCTTGTCTTCATTATGGCTCCTAGCGGGATGCTGGCTTCTGGCTCCTTGTCAGCATGCGAGAGTGATAGTGTTGCCTGTCCCTGCCTGCTGCCTGCCGGGGCTGCTCTCTCTGCTCCAGAGCCTCTTCCCTGCACCCTTTCCCACCCTGCAACCCAGGGGCTTGCCAGGCTGGTGCCGCCAGAGCTGGCATATGCATGCCAGTGAGTTTCGCTAGGGGCTGTGTGCTTCTGCCTGGCCTGCTGTTGCTTGTGGGCAGCACTGCGGGCAGGGGAATGGAACAGCTTGGAGCTGCCGGCCCTGATGGAATTGCCACTGTAGTAGGGTCCTGGCAGCATTTCTTCCCGGAAATTTGAGGGCAAGAGGGTTTCCTTTTGATCCCTGACCCCTCACTGACCGCTCAGGCAGTAGCTTTCCTCCCACTGCATCCTCGTTTCAGGAGGCAGTAGTCCAGGCAGCAGCATCCACTATCTCCTGCTTCCTTCCCTGGGCTAAGGGCTGCCTCTGCCATGCATCCCTCAGCCAGGCATCCCAGGACCGTTCCTGACCCAGTTAATTAGTGCTAGGGAAGGGCTTAGGATTTGCAGTATCTCGCCTGGCTGTCTGGCATCCCCTGCTTTAAGGAGAGCAGTCTGCTGAGGCCCAGCCAGTATCAGTGGCTTTGCGTGGGATGGTGGCACTTGGTCACCTGGGGACCGTGACCCTTTTAGCTCGACAGCTCGTTACCTCACTTGGAGTGCTGTGCACACCGTGGGACAGATCGCTGCCCAGCAAGGCTGCCCCCATTCTGTGCTGGTGGCCACCTTGCCAGGAGGGTGGTGGCAATGCCTGGCCCTAGACCCCAGCCCTGCAGGCTGCGTGCCGGCTGTAGGAGAGCAGGTAGTGAGTGAAGCGGCCCCTTGGTGTGAGCTGGCCAAGCGTGCTGGGCGCTGTTTGTTTAAAGCACCGAGGCCGCCACGGTTTTCTCAGCTGTTCCCCCTTACCCTGGCCCGGCTGTGGTGGAGAACAGTGCTGGGTTTGTTCAGGCGCTGCCTCCCTGCAGCTGCACTCCAGTGGCCAGGATCAGAGGCTATGGGTGCCGGGGCACGTCTCTGCTTCAAGGGCAGGAAGGGGAAACACTCCAATGTTTGTGGAAAGGTGCGGGGGGGGGCAAAGAATAAAGGTGAAATGGAAAGCGCCTCTAAAACACAGATTCCTGCCGGCAGCAGGAATCAACCATGTCCACCTGTTTCTTTCCCTCCCTCTCCGCAGGTGAACAACAACGGGATCATCTCGTTCCTGAAGGAGGTCTCCCAGTTCACGCCAGTGGCCTTCCCCATCTCGAAGGACCGGCGTGTAGTGGCTGCTTTCTGGGCAGATGTGGATAACAGGCGGGCTGGTGATGTGTATTACCGGGAGAGCACTGAGCAGCCCATCTTAGAGCGAGCAAGCAGGGATATTGCGCTGTATTTCCCTGAGTTTCCAGAGTTTTCTGCTCAGTGGGTCTTCATTGCCACCTGGTACCGAGTCACCTTCTTCGGGGGCAGTTCATTTTCGCCAGTGAGTAGCTGGGGCAAAGCAGGTGTTAGTTTAGGGGTAGGGATTTTTAGAAGGAACATCCTACCAGGGCTTCAGTGCCTTCTACGGTGATGGTGCCCTGGCTGTGTGTGGCACGGAGTCATCAGCAGGCTAAGCTGACCCCGGCGGCTCTGTTGTGATGCCCTGCCACCACAGAGCAGCACTGGGCCAGTAAAACCAAACCCTCCTCTTTGCCCTGTTTGGAGGCTGCAAGTCACCGGCATCCCTTGGGCAGCTGCGGGGCAGCGTTTGCCTGCACCTGTGTGAAGGAGCTGGTCCAGGGCTCAGTGCTTTTCTTCCAGGGGCCTGATAACTACATTTCTCCCCATTTTTCCCGTTCCCCTGAGAGGAGAATCAAGCCGTTCTGCTGGCTGGGGTGCTGGGCTGGGGAATTGCAACACCTTAGGGTGAAAAATAATTGAACCCAACTGCCTTTTCTAGCAGAGGAGGACTGGGGCTCAAAGGAACACCCCTTTTCTAGGTCTGCTTTCTGTCCTTTTATTTTCTCACTGGTTTTTGGCTGGCTCACCTGCCCCACTTCTGCCCACTCACTGCGTGCTTCCCCTCCTTGCTGCAGGTAAACACTTTCCAGATTGTCCTCATCACAGACGGCAAGCTCTCCTTCACCATCTTCAACTATGAGTCCATCACCTGGACCACGGGTATGCATGCCAGCAGTGGGGGGGACTTTGCTGGGCTCGGCGGCATCGCGGCACAGGTAAGTGGCGAACGTGGCTCTCGGGGTGCCCAGATAGCACGTCTGCCCCGTGAGCTCATGGCTCCTGGTTTGTGTTTTTTTGGATGTGAAAAGTCTTCCTCTGCTTTTCTTTTTTTTTTTTTTTTTTTTTTTTTTTTTTTTTTTTTAGAAGTTCTTACATATCCGTGTGCGCTCTGGCTCCTAAAGCTGAGACCATACAGGGGGCTTTGTTATCCCAAAACCACAGGTCTTTGGCTTGGCTGCTACCTCATAGTCCCTTTTCCTTCCTAAGCTCAGCCTTTAAGAGCAGCTGCCACAGCCAGCACAGCTTTCGCTTGTGTTTTTATTTCATGTTTGTGTGCGTTGTTGCATTTAAGGGAAAAAAAGCCAACACCTGCACCCGCTAGAACCCCAGTACCCGTTCAGATGTGTGAATTTACCGGCAGTTGATCCGTGCTTGGCTCCTTGCCTGCCAGCATGCAGCAGGCAGAATGCCACAGGTGGAGAGGAAGCGGATGGGTTTTGAATCCCGGGGGAGGGACCATGGAGGGCAGGATGGCCTCTTTGCCCCATTGTGCTGGCCGTCGTCCTGGCGTGTGAACGGGACTGTGTGCTGGCTGGTGGCACGTGGAAGGGGACAGTCAGTCCAAGCAGTGTTGCCGGTGGCACTAAGCGGTGGGTGAGATGAGCCCTCATGCTCCAGCCGCCTTCCCCTGTGCGCTAGTGACATCTCTCCACATTCTCCCTTGTCCTCCCAGGCAGGTTTTAATGCTGGTGATGGAAAGCGCTACTTCAACATCCCCGGATCCCGCACCGATGACATCGCTGACGTGGAGATGACGACAAATGTGGGTATCCCCGGGCGCTGGGTGTTCAGAATCGATGATGCCCAGGTGCAAGTGGGGGGCTGCAGCAATACAAGTAAGAGGACAGCAGTTAGGTTTATTTAACTCCCAACCCAACCCCACACTGTTCTCCAGCCCCGTCTTTCCTTGCCTCAATCCCCACCTCCATAGACTAGAGGAGGTGGCTCAAAGGGCTTGGGGAGGGAGGGGAGGCAGCCCACGGGGGGGCCATCCTCAGTGTGTGCTGTGGCTGGTTCGGCACCCATGGGTGCCTCAGGGCTGGGTGAGCAAATGGGGAGGGGAGGAAGACTTTTGAGATTAAAAGAGACTGTGGGAAGTGACGAGGGAGGCTGGGGAGGAGGTGATGGTGCACAGGCAGGGCAGGGCACGAGGGGCTGGCACCCTCAGGGGATGCACATATCCATAAGTCTCAGGAGGCTGGGGTGAGCCATGCGAAGGGCTGCTGAGTGCCAGCCTCCCTAGCAAGGCCGGGGCCCCAGGACTGGGCCACCCTCCCCATCCTGGTGGTCCTGACACTTATCCCATGGAGCCCATGGCCTCCCATTCCTCGTCCCCGCTCCCCACCCCCAGCCATGTTTTCCCACCTGTGTGTGATCTGTGTGTGTCTTGCGTGACCGGTGGGTTTGCTATCCATGGGTTCTCCTGTCCCCCTTTCCCGCTGCCCTGCGTGATAAGCGAGGGCACTTCCATGTCCCCTTGGCCAGCAGGGCTGACCCTGTGAAGCCTCTCCCCCTTGCACAGGAGGGATAAAACTGCCCTCCTGTCTCAGGGGAGCCCACGAGGAGCAGACCCTGCCCAGCTGTAAAGGCAGGCAGCCCCTGTGGGCTCCCTGAGCACCCATGGGAGCCGGGTGGGCTCAGGGACAGACCTCGGTGCTGGTGTGGTTGGAAGGTGGCGGGTGAGTCCTGCTGGGGTGCAGGCTGACGGGGAGGGCACCGCCTGTCCCCACAGCCTCTGTCTGCCTGATGCTACGGCCCTGCCTGAATGGGGGGAAGTGTATTGAGGACTGTATCACGGGGAACCCCTCCTACACCTGCTCCTGCCTGGCCGGCTTTACCGGGAAGAGGTGCCACGTGGGTGAGTGCTCGTCCTAAGATCCCTCTGCCTTGCCACGGGGATTGGCTCTCACTCCTGGTGTCACCACTGTGTGCTGCCCGTCTGGCTGTCCCTTATCCCTGCCCTGAGCTCCTGCCCTACCTGGGACTCTGTTTCAGATGTGGATGAGTGTCTCTCCCACCCGTGTCAGAACGGAGCCACCTGCCTCAACGGTGCTGGCAACTTTAGCTGCCAGTGCCTGCCGGGCTTCAGAGGTGCCAGCTGCGAGACTGGTGAGCATGAGGCTGTCTGCTCTTTGCCATGCTTGAAGGGCAGAGACCCCAGGTTTGGGGGACACTCTTGGGAGGGGAGAGCTTTGAGATCGCGGCTCCTGCAACAGCTGGCTGGAGTGATTTGCAATGGCCAGCTTAGATTTCAGTTTGCTGCAGGCAAAGGAAATTTTCTCTGGCCATGAGCCCTTCCTGCTGCTGGCAGCTGGCTCTGCTGAGGGCTTGGCTGCCACCGGCACTGCTGCCTCGGTGAGAAAAGAAAAGCTGGTGGTTAGTGCTCAAACAGAAGTCTTGGAGGGCCTGCTTTTTGCAGGTGATGCTGTGGTCCCAAGCCCTTTGAAGCCACTGGGGACTCTCCCAGTCCCTGGCAGGGGCTGTCATGGTCTATTTCCCCCCACCCCTGGCCTCTATCTCCTGGTGGAATTGCCTCCAAAGCATTTGGCTCCCAGCAAGCCTCCGTGCTGGTCAAGGCAATCAGGAAGTTGACTTTCAGGGAAGGAAGGGAGGGAGGCAGAAGTGGCCAGCATGCACACTGGCATCCAAGAGGCACAGGGGGGTTTAAAGGCTGAGCTGCCTGGGAAGGCTTTGGGAAGAGCCACGGCTGGGAATGCGGCCACTGTCTCCTGCCAGAGGCTGTGCTCTCTGCCTGGCCCGGGCGTCACCATGCGTGCAGGGGATTTGCTGCTTTTGTGCCTGCATTGATTCTCCCCCCTCTCTTTTTTTTCGGTGTCCCACTGCAGAAGAGTCACCGTGTGAGAATAGGGTGTGCCAGAATGGTGGAAGGTGCCAGGCAGCGAACAGGACTGCGACATGCTTGTGCCAGCCAGGGTACATAGGGGTGGACTGCCAGACAGGTAAGTGGCAGGAGCAAGTGCCAAGGGGAGATGGTGACACTTCACACCTTGGCAAGCTGCCTTCATACCTTGCTTCACCCCCAGCCATGGTTTTGAGAAGGGAGTGCTCGGCATTGCTGGTGGCACTGATTATTTATTTATTTTTTTATTTCCCCACCCCACACCGGCTGTTGCCTTCCCCCTCCTGAGCATCATCCAGGATGGGAGGACTTGGGTGAACCAGCAGTGCCCATGCATGGCCTGACCACCCCTCCCGGCATCCCCTTGCAGAAGTGAATGAGTGTGAGTCCAGCCCATGCCTGAACGGCGGGCACTGCGTTGACCTGGTCGATAACTACACCTGTGTGTGTCTGGAGCCCTTCGTGGGACAGCGCTGTGAGAAAGGTGCCCATGCCCTGAGATGACCCACACCAGGGACTGTGTCCCTGTGCTCCGCTGCCCATCATGGCCCCTCTCCCAGGGCAGGCTCCGTTCATCACTCGATGTTTGCTTTCCCTCCCCACCAGACTCCTCTTCCTGCGAAGACCGGAGCTGCCGGAACCGGCAGACATGCAACTACATCCGCCCCGGCCGCTACATCTGCACCTGCTCCCCGGGTTATTACGGCAACAACTGCCAGTACGGTGAGTAGAGGGACACCTCGCCCAGCCCAGTGTGGGGGTTGGTTTTGGGGGAGCTGGGTGGGAAGGGGAAAATGGCTAAAAAGGGGCTGCGTCAGCCATATGCACTGCCAAAAGCAGTGTGTGCAGAGGGGTTGTGGTGCTGCCAGGAGGCAGCTCCTTCCATTGGGGCTGCTTGGCCGTGGTGGGGTGTTGGGCGTGAAGCTGGGCTAGACTGGCTCTGTCCCAGCTTCCCTGGGACAAAGTTGTTCCAGCCTCAGGCTGGGATGGCTCTGGCTCAGCCTCCCTCTTCCCCGCAGGAGGGCCCCGTGTGCCCAGCGCCTGCCTCTCCCACCCGTGCCAGAACGCGGGCAGCTGCCTGGAGACAGAGCAGGGCTACATCTGTGAATGCCAGGAGGGCTACACGGGGCAGGACTGTCGAGACAGTGAGTACTGGGGCATCTCTCTGGTGTGGTGTCGCATCTCTAGGGGAGCCCTCATGCTCCTGAGAGGTAGAAGCAGCAGTCCTAGAGAGTCCATTCAGGGCTCCTGGACTGAACAGACAGTCCATCCTGCTGAAGGAGGCTGTGCCTGGGTGTTTCGGGGAGCTTGTGGCTGCCACCCACCTGAGCTCCTACCATGGGTGGCATCCAGCAAGGCTACTGGGTTGTCCCAGCCCTGCAAGCAGGAGGGGTCCTGGGAAGCTCTCATCTCTTCTCTTCCAGAGCTCTCGGAGGGCTGTGAGTGTCGCAACGGTGGCAGTTGTCTGGAGGGGAACGTCACCATCTGTCAGTGCCCGCCTGGGTTTTTTGGTGTCCTCTGTGAATTTGGTGGGTGAAGGCTTCTTGCTCACCGTATTTGTTCCTTCTCCGGGATGCTTGACCCAGGCAGGCCGTGGGCAAGCAAGGAGACACCCTGCCCATGCCTAAGCCTAGCACAGTAGCAGGGGCATGCACTGTATTTGAACCTGGAAATATTGTCCCCTGGGGAGAAGGCAACACTGCTTCCCCTTGATCCATACCTTTCCCAGCCTCTGGCCCCAGCCTGGCTCCCCTGGGTGGGGAGGGAACCGCAGCCTTTGTGTGCTCCCACTCCGAAGCTTGCTGGGCATCCAGGCTGGCCCTTGCTGGTTGTGCAGTCTGTAGTGTGGGGTACAGAGGGTCCCTCCTGTCTCATCAGACCCTGCAAAGTTAGGAGATCCCTGTTTCTGGCTAGGCAGGCAGCTGGGTGTCCTCCTGCTGCCAGCTGACGGAGGCCAGTGCTGGCCTTGTGTTTGCAGAAGTCACCACCACGCCGTGCAACATGAACACGCAGTGCCCAGATGGCGGGTACTGCATGGAGTATGGTGGGAGCTACCTCTGCGTCTGCCACACTGACTATGGCACCAACCACAGTAAGTCTCATCTGTGGGGATGTGGGACCAGACCTGGGGAGGGATGAGGCAGGAACCGGGGCAGTGAACAGGGATACCGGGAGCAGCCCTTGCACCCCTGCTTAGACATCCTCAGTGATACCCCATGTCTGGCTTTTCAGCGATGCCATCCCCTTGTGATTCTGAGCCCTGCCTGAATGGGGGGTCCTGCGAGGTTCACGACGACTCCTACACCTGTGAGTGTCCTCGAGGCTTCCTTGGCAAGCACTGCGAGAAAGGTACCTGTGCAGAGCTCTCTAACAACCTTGGACCTGGCAGGGGGTGGGAGAAGAGCTTGAACCCTTGTGGGAGATGAGCAGCTGCTTGCTGAGCTGCAGCTGAAAGTGGGTGCAGGTTATCCCATCCCATTCTGCAGGGTAGAGGTAGGATTGTGGGGCTCCCTTCGTGGCCCCTGGCAGTTTACAGCAGCTAATCCAGTTGTGTTTCCTGCACAACACCATCAGTGTTGGAGTTTTTTACGTGCCTGAGCTTCCACCAGTTCTGTGACATTATGTGCCTGTGGTCCTCTGAGGCCCTGACACATGCCTGGACAGTGGTGTTGCCAAGCCCAGGGCTGTGAGGCTCAGGTGCGCTTGGCTTTCCCACAGCAAGGGGTTTGATGGGATGCTGGTGGGTGGCAGTGGCTCTCAGCTTGCCAACAAGCAGTGGGTGACCCCCCAACTCTTGCTGCTCTTTCTTTAGCCAAACCACGGCTCTGCAGCATGGGGCCCTGTCGCAACGGGGGCACCTGCAGGGAGGTGGATGGCGAGTACCACTGCACCTGCCCCTACCGCTTCACCGGCAAGCACTGTGAGATTGGTATGATCCCCTGGTCCCCAACCCGGGCAGGAGAGGTGGCAAGTCATCCTGCTTGCTGCTCAGCTCCTGCCTGCCCTCTGCCCCCAGGTAAGCCAGACCCCTGTGCCTCGGGGCCCTGCCAGAACGGGGGTACCTGCTTCCACTACATTGGCAAGTACAAGTGCGACTGTCCCCTGGGCTACTCTGGCCGGCACTGCGAGATTGGTAGGTGTGAGCAGGGCGGGCTGGTGCTGGGGAGGTGTTGGGGCTGCTGGCAGAGCTGACAGCCGCAGTGGCAGCAAGTGAGCCCTCCCTCACTGCTTGCTTTGAACCCCTACCCTGTAATTGGAAGTGCTTCAACTCTTCCTTGCACCCTGGCTGGATGGCAGGGCTCCACTGCCAGAAGGGGAAAAGGGGATGGCTCTGATTTCTGGGTTCTGCCGGCTCCAAAGCAGTTGCTCTTTGCTCCCTTCTTCTTCTAGTGTCCTCCCCATGCTTCCCCAGCCCCTGTGAGAATGGTGCTACCTGCGAGGACCTTGATGGGGGCTACACTTGCACGTGCCCTGTAGGCTATGTAGGGAAGAACTGCCAGTCTGGTAAGGGCCTTGGACTGCCCCTGCCAGCCGGGGGCTCGGGGTGCCTCTGCAGGCCCCACTCACCCTCGACCCCCTTCTCTTCCCAGAGGTTGACTGCGGCATCCCCAGCGAGGTGAAGCATGCCTGGGCCTCTTTCAACTCCACCAAAGTGGGCTCACTTGCTGAATACCAGTGTGAGCTGGGCTACATCCTCAGTCAGCACAACCACCCCCGTGTCTGCCGCTTGCCAGGGGTCTGGAGCGACCCCCCCGAATGCAATGGTGAGGAGTGCTGGGGGGTGGCCCCAGCCCTGGGGCACTGTCCCAGTGGGCTGTGGTCACAACTGTGCCTTGGTGACTCCAGGGTGCGTATCGCAGTCCTCTTCCGCCCATGTCTGCGGACAGAGCCCCTGGGGACTCACGTCTCTCATCTTGTTTCTCCCCTGCTCAAACGCCCGCAGAGATCGATGAGTGCTGGTCCCAGCCCTGCCTGAATGGCGGCCGGTGCAAGGACCGTGTTGCTGAGTTCCTGTGCCTGTGTGAGCCAGGTTACACTGGCCATCGCTGCGAGTCAGGTAAGAGACTGTGCCAAGTACCCCCCAGGGCTGCTGCAGGCAGCTGTGGTAAGCCCTCCCTCAGCCCCAGGGAAGGACAGTGGGCGAGGACACAGCAGCCAGAAGCCGAGCTGGTTGTGTGCGCTGGCTTCAGTCTTCTGTCTGTGTGCTCAAATCAGCCTGCAGCAAGGACTCCTCTCCTGGAGCACCCCTGCCAGCTATGGGGTGCGCTGGCGGGGAGGTGCTGCTCCCATTCGGGTGGAGGAGCAGGCAGGGCTGTGGGACATGTGTGCTACTTGTGTTCCCCTGCTAATGGCTGCTCTGTGGGCATCTCCATCATTGATGGGGCAGTGACATCTTCTGACTGGTGTTAAGCCCATACAATAAGCCCCAGATCTCGGGAACTGTGTGGGATGTGCCCTGCATGGTTCCAAAGTTACTGGTCAAGAGAGGGGAGGGAAAGCAGCTTGAGGTCATGCATTTTTGGCTGTGCTCCTGCTCCTGTGCACAGACATGGTTGTAGTTGTGTGTGGGCACTGGTTGAAGGGGGGCTGGTGTGACTCTGTGGCAGGTGGCACTAGCCCAGCTTCTTAGGCCCTGGCAGAGAACAGTGGTAGGAGAGGGTGGGAGTTACAGGAAGGGACATGCCACAGGCACCCTGTGGGACCTCTTCTCACAGGCCCACGCTGCCAGGTGTCCCTATGCTCATGTCCCCATGCCTGGCTCCCACCACAGCCCCTGCACAGGGTCAGGCTTGGGACATTGGGCTACCAACAGCCTCAGGAGTGGGGCTGTTCCTGGCTGCTGGGCCTAGGGGTAGTGAGCTATGTGGGGAATGTCCTTGCCCTGGGGCAAGGCTTCTATGAGCCCCCCATCCCCAGTTGCTGTGCTGAGCCGGCCCCTCTCCTCCCGCTGCTCCCCAGATGTCGACGAGTGCCAGTCAGAGCCCTGTAAGAACGGCGCGACCTGCCAGGACCTCCTGGGGTCCTTCGTTTGCTACTGTCCCGAGGGCTTCGTGGGGACTCAGTGTGAGACAGGTAGGGACTCATCCTTCCTGGGGTGGTGGAAGGCTGGACTGTGGGCACCGGGATGTGGCCAAGACTGGTACCAAGCCATGCAGCTGGTTGCCACCTTGGACAGCTGGAGCCATCACCCCGGATGCTCACTGCCTGTCACACCTCCTTGCCTGTGGTTTTGGGGGCTGAGCCAAAACCGCTTTGGCGGGGTGGGAGCAAGGAACAAGGTGTCCACCGGTGATGGATCCCCTTCCCAAGGCGCCCACCCCCTGCCAGGGAATGTGGCCGCTGCGGTACTTGGGTGGGATTCTGAGTCTAGACCAGCTGTGCGGAGCCCCTGGGCTGCATGTCCATCCTGCTGTCCTTGGGGGGCTGTCATTGTTGCTCACCTGCGGGAGCTGGCTGCTGACATGCTGGGGCTCCCCTTCACTGCTGGCCTCCTCCCACCTCCAGAAGTGGATGCCTGTGAGTCGGGCCCTTGCCGAAATGGAGGGGAGTGCGAGAGCTACGGGGGCTCCTATCTCTGTGTGTGCCCAGAGGGTTTCTTCGGCTACCACTGTGAGACAGGTGAGGCAGGGAGGGTGGCTTGGTGTGGGGTGGCCGTTTGGCTGGCCAGCACTGCTAATGCCGCTGGGCCTGGCGCCTCTCCTGCAGCCAGTGACCCGTGCTTCTCCAGCCCCTGTGGGAGCAGAGGCTACTGCCTACCCAGCAATGGCACCCACAGCTGCACCTGCAAAGTCAGCTACACAGGCAAGAGCTGCGAAAAAGGTAAAGGCCCTCAGCAGTGGCACCAGGATGTGGTGTGGGGCTCGGTGCCAGCCTGGCACTGGCCACCACCTGCAAGGGGCTCAACGCCATCCCAGACCAGCAGCTCTTCTTGAAGCAGCCAAGGCTGGGGCCTCACCTCAGTGGGGCGCAGCCCAGGCCCCACCAATGCCACGGGTGGGTGCTGCTGTGCCGAGCTGTGCCAAGCTGCTGGAGCAGGGCTCAGCATGAGGATGCTGGGGTTGGGTTTCCCTGGCCTTCTGCATCAACAGCGATCCCTGGGATGCCCTCGGGAGCAGAGGTCGAGGCATCCGAGAGAAGCCTTTTACCACTGGCACCAGCCTCCCCGAGGCCCCTTGCCCTGTCTTGCTGCTGCCCTAGGCCTGGCAGGCAGTGGCAAATGCTTGGCTGCCGGTGCTGCCAGGTGACAGTGGCTGGGAGTGCTCCTGGCTCCTCCTGTGCCTGCCAGGCTAGTGGCGGCTGGTGCCCTCAGGGCCCCTGCCAGGCATGCTGAGGGAGAGCACAAGGGCCCCATCCTCCATTGCTGCCGCTCTGCCTCTTGCTGCTGCGGTCTGTTCTCTAAAGATTCATGGCGTTACCTCTCCCCTTTGCTTTTGCCCACACCCTGAAGATTTGCTGCCACCAACCTCATTAAAGGTGGAAAGGGTGGAGGACACTGGTGTGTTGATTTCTTGGCACCCACCTGAGGACGCAGCCGCCAGGCAACTCATTGACGGCTACGCCGTGACGTACGTATCCCTCGACGGCTCTTACCGCAGGACAGATTTTGTGGACCGAAGTCGTTCTGCCCACCAATTGCGGGCACTAGCCTCCGGCAGAGCCTACAATATTTCTGTCTTTTCAGTCAAACGCAACGTGAACAACAAGAATGATATCAGCAGGCCCGTCATGCTCACCACGCGCACTAGTGAGTAGTGTCCCCGGGGGGATCGCGGTTGTGAGCACGTGTGGCCCCCACAGGCACCAGGGCTTGTGCCGCCTCCTCCCTGCCGCCGGCTCCAGCCACAGTTCAGGCCTGTGCCAGACCCTGATGGGTTTGACAGTACAGATCCTAAAATCTAGGCGGGGGCCTTCAGAAAGCACTCGGTACAGAGACTTGCTATGAGTAAAAAGGTACCAAATGCCCTGCAGCTCACTGGACCCGTGCCTGTGGGCTGGTAAGGGAGCTGGCAGCAGGGACCGCTCCTAGATCCTATTCATCAGCACCAGGGTGCCCCCACCACATCAGTTATGCCTTGTCACTGGGCCTACAGTAGTGCGGATACCTAGTGCTGCTTGGTTGAGCTGGAGAAGCCCCCATGCCAGCCAAGCAGTGTGTCTGGGTGATCTCTAACAACAGTGAGCCCTGTGGGCGAGTCAGAGGGGTGCCAGAGTAGGCAGAGGCTGGCAGGGACCTGTGCACCACAGACAGAGGGAAGGGGGCACAGTGATGCCTTTGTGGGGGTACAGACAGGTGGAGCAGTTGTGGTCCTGCTTTCTAGGTCGTGCGGATGTAGAAATCAAGAGCAAACTGACGAAGGAGATTTAGACCTAGAAAAACTGCCCTTTAATGAGAGGGGAATGATGGTAGGCCACATCCTCCCTCTCCCTCCCCCCAGTAGGCTGAGACCGAGTGAGGCCAAGGGGAGGAGAAGGCAGGCATGGGCACAGTATGGGACTGCACCCCCAGCCATGGCATCTCGGGAGGCCTCAAGCCAGGGAGAACTGGGCTCAGGATGGCTGCTTGGGCGTGCAGTGGGCCAGGCACAGGCACTGCAGCCCCTTTGGAGCTCATGGTGGGGACTTGGGCCAGAGAAGGACAGCCCAAGGAGTGCAATGCACAGCAGGAGGTCTCGCAGGCAGGCAGACAGATGTGCCTCCTACCTGATGTGCCTGCACCTCAAGGGAGGACAGGAGAGCGTGAGTTCGGCAGGGCAGGTAGCACTGAGCTGGTCCTGCTGGGGAAATGAATCCAGAAGGGCAGGCAGGGCTCCCCATGTGGGGGCGTGGAGAAGGGATGAGGTACCCCATGATGACCAGTGGCTGACCGCAGTCCTCTCCACTTGCTCTGGCCAGGACCGCGTCCGGTGGAAGGCTTTGAGATCATGAACGTGACGGCCAGTGCCATCACGGTGCAATGGGCTCTCCACCGGCTCAAGCACTCCACTGTCAGTAGGGTGCGTGTCTCCATCCGCCAGCCTGGGGACCTGGCAGACCGCACCGTGGAGCTGAACAGCAGTGTGGCCAAGTACACCTTCCTGTGAGTGGGGCAGCAGGTGGGTGCTGGGCCAGCTGGCCCCCCCCCCAGGCTGCTCAGCTTACCCCTTCCCACCCTATCTTCCTCCTCTACAGGGACCTGCAGCCAGGAGAGAGGTACATCATCCATGTCACAACACTGAGCGGCCTGGGGACGGAAGACCATCCCTCAGAGAGTCTGGCCACAGCCCCCTTCCATGTTTGGACAAGTGAGTGAGGTTGCCTTCACACCCCCTGCTACTGCAGGGACCCTGGGGCTTGGCAGGCACGGGGCAGGCATGGCTTGTGGCCAGCGGGCAAGCTACAGGGGGGGAAGGTGTGAAAGCTGTTAGCTGGTCTGGCCAGCACAGCGGGTGCAAGGCGTGCGGGCAGCCCTCGGGAAGGCCAGGTGAGGCAGTAGTGTGTCCTCCCCTGCCAGATGTTGTTGACTGCCCAAGACCAGCATGAGCTCAGCCCCGTGTGGAGCCTGCATGGGCCCGATTCGCTCCCTGCAGTATGGCAGCTGGAGGATGAGGGCCAGACCCAGGTGCTGTGGAGCAGTGAGGCTTTGCCCACCTTGGCAGGGACCCGGTGCTGAGCACCTCTTCCTAGTGCATTGCACAGCTGGAGCTGGGCTGAGGGCTGGCTGGGGCATAGCCAGGAAAGCTGGAATCCTGGCATTCTGGGTGTGTGAGCAAGTAGGGCAGTTGCCCTTCAAGGACACTAAAGCTAACCCCTTTTCTCCCCGCTTCCTGCCTGCCCCAGGGCCTCTCCCTCCCCAAAACCTTACCGCCTCCCGTGTCACCGCCACCTCCGTGTCCATGGTGTGGGAACAGCCACCTGCTGGTGCTGTGGAGGGGTACATCATCAATGTCACCACCACTCAGAGCGTGAAGAGCCGCTATGTGCCCAACGGGAAGCTTGTGTCCTACATGGTGCGGGACCTGCTCCCTGGGCAGCGGTACCGCCTGTCTGTGACGGCTGTGCAGAACACGGAGCAAGGCCAAGTGCACAGCGAGCCCATCCACCTCTTTGTCACCACCTGTGAGTGCCTGGCTCGCCACAGCAGGGGGGCTGCTGGTTTGCTGCAGCACGAGGGAGGCAATGGGCTAGTGGGGAAGTGAGGCAGAAACAAGGTGACTAACACAGTAACAAGCCCACGGGGACTTGCTACCCAAGAACCAGTTGCCTGCAGCAGGCTATGGGGACAAGGACACGGGTCCTATGCAAAAGGAGGTGGGTGTTGCAAGGTGCCACCGCTGTTAGCGGAGGGCAGATGCAGAGTTGCAGCTCAGTGAAGCTGGACGGTGGCTGGCACTCACAGCCCTAAATGGCAGCCTGGAGATGGGAGGGCCTGGCTGGGAGCTGAGTTGCTGTGCTGACTGTCAGCCTGCCTCCTGCTAAGCCTAACCCTTTTTTTCTGTAGTGCAGAGGGATGGGGCTCCAGAGAGACGGTGGAGCCCAGCTGGACAACCCTGGGTCCTGCGCAACAGGCTGTCCCCAGCTTTCCTGCCTGAACTCCGCTTGTTAGCAGATCATGACACAGCTGAGGAGCCTTCACCAGCCCCCAGGTAGTCACTGCTCCAGCACTTTTGGCTCTTCCACTGGCACTCAGTCCAAACATCAGGCTGAGCACAGCCCCTTTTCCTAGCTCCTGTGTCTAGGTACGCGCATGGTCAAGCCATGCTCCTGCTGGGTTGCACCTCTTGCTCACCCACTGGGGTCCTGAGCCAGGCAGGCCCTTGCCCTGTGAGCAGGTCACCCACACTACTCACAGCTGAGCCCATGGGACTTGCATGGTGCCTGATGCTGCCAGCGAGTGCTTTGTCCAGCTGTCCCAGGCCTAGTGCATGGGGTGGCTGTGGTCTGGGGGACCTGCAGTGCCCTGTACCCTCACGGCTATTCTGTCCCAGGTTCACTGAGCTGGCAGATGGCAGAGGGAGGATCAGCAGTAGGTTTGGCACTGCACTGGGCAAATCCATCACTGTGAAGACACGTAAGTGCTCCACTTGCTTTTCTACCCCCTTCTGTCACCCAGTGCTATCTTCAGGGTGGCAGCCAGGTATAGGCTGCTGGGGGAAGCTATAGAGGAGGGGAGAGCCCTCTTGCCTTTCCCTGGGCAAACACCTGCCCTGCTTGCTAGACCCCTGCCTAGGGAGAGGCAGAGGTGATGCGCAGCCAGAGGAGCCCAGAGAGGGACCCCGCTGGTGGGAGACAGTGCTGGCTGTGGCATGGGCTGGACTTCTCCCCTGCCAGTACCAGCAGGAGCCCAGACAGTGACTCTGCAGCCCCCCAGTGCAGCCCCTGCATGCCCAGCAGCCTGACCCCCAACTGTCAACCACAGCCTCACACTCAAGGAGGGTACCTGGGCAAAAAGCCCCTTGCTAGCCCAGGACCAGCCCTCCATTTGCCATCCTTGGAACACCAGGGATACAAGTGCCAGCCCAAGATATCCCACCAGGCCTGGGAACCCCATGCCATGGAGTGGGGAAGGAGCCCTACACACCTGGCAGCAGCCCTGGGCTTGCTGCACATGCTGTGTGTCCCACAGCCCTCCAGATAGGGTGAGGCGGTCCCCCTAATTCAAGGGGTGCCACCTTGGCTAAACCACTTGCTTCGGGCTTTACTAACCCTCTGATGCTTCAGGCAGGCTGGATCCCCTTGGAGGGGGCTGCCTTTGGGTCTGGCCCTGGCTGGAGGTGACATTTGACCCTCTCTTTGCCCAGAGCCAGAGGCACCAGTGAAGCTGGAGAATGTGGAGGTGTCCATCCAGGGCAGTCTGGCACTGCAGCTGCAGGAGGCAAAGAGCAAGAGTAAGTCCAGGGGGAGAGAGATGAGCAGCAGGAACCCAGCAGGCATGGCACTTGGCACCAGCCTCTTTTGTTGCTGCCCTGCCAGGAGGCATGCGAGGGCCACAGTCTGAGCTCCTGCCAGCTGCCCCATCCCTGCTCATAGCTCTCCCCAGGAACACTCTGGCATGTCGGAGGAGCACCCTGAAGCTGGGCTGCATCGTGGCCCTGGGGTCTGATGGTTGTACTTGTTTTGCAGGTGAGGGGCAGAACTGCTCCACAAACCCCTGTAGGAACGGAGGTATCTGCTCCAGGGATAGCAAGTCTTACCACTGTGACTGCCGCCCAGGATTCAAGGGCCGGCTCTGCGAGCTGGGTGAGTGCCATGCTGCTGCAAGAGAGCCACACTCCCTCCTGCAGGTGGATGGCATGTGCACAGCCTGGCCAGCCACAGGTCCCCAGGTCACCAAGCACACCTTGTCAGCACCCGGCTCCTCCTGACTGAGGGAGCTCCTGCCATGCCCAGGCGCTGCTAGAGAGGGCTGTGCTGTGCCAACAGTGGAGAGAAGGGCCAGGCACTGCTTATGGCAGTTTGGGCAGATCTGGTAGCACATGTCTGCTCCCTGCTTCTGGCCGAGCCCTCTGCCTCCATCAGGCAGCCTGGCAAGCCAGGCTCCTGCCCTGCCCACATAGTTATCTGGGCACCGCAGGGCTGGGGGCTCTGCCTCTCCTGAGGCGTCAGCTGAGCCCAGCCTTCCAGGACAGCAGAGGGGAATCCAGGGGGGCCTCGCTGGCCCCCTGCCGCAGGGTACAGGCAGGCAGGGCCAGAGACAGGCTTGTTGATAGCTCCCCTCTCCTGTTCCCCAAGCAGCCTGCAAGAAGGTGCCACACTCGTGCACACGGCTGTACTCGGAAACCAAGTCATTCCCTGTGTGGCAAGGAGGCACCTGCCACTACCTGTGAGTACTGCCTGTGGGTTGTGCTCCCCCCTTCCCCTTGTGCTCAGAGCCAGGGACATCTCCCTGCAGCTCAGCTCTGGGGAAGGGAGAGCCAGCGCGAGGCCGTCTCAGACCCCATCTGGCAGCTGCCCCCTCCCCAGCACGAGCTCAGCAGCCTTGTCTGCCCTCGAGCCCCCAGGGCTGCCCTGCCAGCGGTGTCGCAGGGAAGGGTGTTGCTGAAATGACAACCCTGTAGCAGTGTTACCCACCTATGTGGCAGCAAGGTTGGAGTTGGTGTCCTTGACCTCCCTGCCAGACCAGATCCTAGCTGCCTCTCCATCTGCAAGCAGAGGGCTGGGGCCAGCCCTGCTGCAAAGTCAGGGTGTGGGCCGGGGGGGGGGGCCCTCTGCCCCTTGATGCTCCCCAGCCTTCCTGTGATGGAGGGACAGGGGCCTGGGTGTGTGGGGCCAGCCCTCAAGCATAGCAGACTCAGCCCTGTTCCTACCAAGGCCAGTTACTGTAGCCTGGAAGGAAATGGGGAAACCCCTGGCTTCCCCTTCACACTCATAAAAGCAGATCTGCCCCTGTTTTTCTAACAACTTGCCCCTCTGCTATGTGTGCAGGTACAGGAGAGTCTACAAGGTACACCAGGGGGTCTGCCACAAGGAGAACTGTGAAAGCACCGGTTCCAAGGAGAAAACAAGCAGGTAACAGCTTACCAGCGGCACACAGCCTTCCTGTGGCCCAGGGCAGGAGAATGCAGCTGGCTGGTGTCACTCGGCATGGCACAGGGGTGCCTAGGTTGGGGGTGGACTGGGAGAGGGGTTCGGGCATCCTGTGAATAACGGAGTGCGAGGCTGAGACCAGCTGTGTGCCCTCCCTCCGTGCGACAGCCCAGAGGCTGCGGGGCAGGGCTGACTGCTCTCTTCCTTTCCTTTTCAGAAAATCAAGCAACAGTCACACACTGAGGAAGCCGTAGAGTAAGTACCTGCTCCAGGACCTCCTCAGCCGCAGGGGGGGAGGGTAGAGGTGAGAGCACAGTCCAGGCTCAGACCATCATGTCGAGGGGCTGTGAGGGCTCTCCAGCTGCTGCACTGGTTAGGCTTGGGCACACAGCTAAAGGCTCCTGGTTGTGGCCAGGGTGGAGGAGCAGAAGGCAATGCCCTGCTTCCCTGTGGGTCTGCAGCCCCATGAACAAGAGGCTCTTGTGCAGAAAGGGCCCAGGTGCTGCCTGCCTGTGCAAGGCAAAGGCTGGGTCAGGTCCCTTTTTCCCAGCCTGAGACAGACATGGAGTGGGAAGAGGGAGCTGCGGGGCTTCTGGAGGGCTCTGCACCCTAGCTCATTCTTCTCCTGCTCCTTCATAGGGTTCAAAGTACTAGAAGCTTTGTCTTTCCACATCTAAGGGCTTTTGAAACACCAGGAAGATAGATCTGCTCACTGAGTTGAACACAGCAGGGGAACCTTCCTGCCTGGAGTCAGCCTCTCCCTCTCCTCCAGCCCATTAGGGACATGCAACCGGATCGGCACGCCGAGCAGCGTTCCCTTCCTCCTGCTGGACCAGCACTGCCTTCGCTCTGGCTTGCCTTACTCTGGCCACCTCTTTGCCCCCGAGGAGCTGAGCGGCAGTGTACCGCAGCGCCAGGCTGGCTGCCCCCCACCCCACAGCGGACTAGCCCCGCTCGGCCCCCCCAGCTGCTCTGCATGAGTGCTGGGCTCCCAGCTCTGCTCAGGCCCAGCTCTCTGCCAACAGCATCTGCACCTGCCTGTTTTCGTAACCCAGGGTTATAAATTACCAATAACCCCCAAAATAAAACAGTTTAATGCAGACCAAAAAGACTTAGCTATCACCTGAAATGTGGCCCACAAAAATCTGGTTGGAGGAGACTTTCCCTGTATAGGTGTTAGAAATGGTGAGCAGCTCCCCTGAGCAGCAGGGCGAGCGCCGGCAGTGGAGGCAGGTCCCTCTCTCCTCTGCTCTAGTAGGGGAAACTGAGGCAGCTTCTACTGCCTGCCTTTTTTCTTTGCTTTGTAAACACTCCCTATTTTTTTACCAAATTTCAAATTCAGAAAGCAATTTTAAAAGTGATCTGTAGGGTGAAGTTTGTCAGCTGAGGTGTAATGCTGCAGTTGTTCTGATGCTAATCATCTCCAAGCCGCTCCAGGGCACGGTATGGGTTCAGCAACGAAGTGAGCTCTGTGTGCCATCCCCCTGAGCTGTTCACAGCATTGGTGTTCCCCGTGGCACCAGCCCAGGTCCTGAGGCCAGCACTGTGTCATTTGCAGAAGACAGGACTAGTGCACGGCTGCTGCCCGCAGGGGGGGGCAGGAAAAAGTATAGCTTAGAAGTGTTCCTAGTTTTTGTGAGTTTGTATGACAACACTAGTTAAACATAGATTTGTGTATTAAACTACACAGTATATATTATAAATTAATACATACCGGAGATATATTGTAGTTATGGTATAGGGTGTTATTTCCCCAGCAGCGTGGGGGGCAGCCTTCCCCTCCTGCCAGCGTTGCAGGGTGCTTTGTTCAGCCACAAGTGTCGAGCTGCAGCCCTGAAGATGCTCTTAGAGCAGAACCTTTGGTGCTCCCGGCACCACCCTCTCCCTCCTGGGAGCAGGGCAGAGTGCTGGGCCTGCAGCAGCAGCCTGGGAGCAGCAGGAACGATGTAAAGCCGTGACCCAACCAGCTAGCCAGCACGATGCTCCCCTCCTGCACAGGCTCTAGCTCCGCTCCTGCACTCAGAACTGGAGATGGCCATGCCTCGTTCCCTTCCGAGGCTGCCTGATCCTGCTCCAGCCCTACTGCCGCAAGGCCGCTACAGGAGCCCTGCCTCCCCAGGGCATAGGAAGAAGGCAGCCCTTGTCTGAAAACGCAGGGCAAGGGCAAAGCCAGCACACCCTCTGCTATCCACGGGGCAGGGGGAGGTTTGGGGCTGTGGTCAAAAGATGTTTGCACCCCTGCCTTAACAGCCACGAGACCAGCGCCAACGTGGGCTGTGAATGTGGAGGTGGCCCTGCCCTGGGACGGTCCCCTTTCAGTGCTGCCATGGGGTCTGTCCCAGCAGCCATGGGAAGCGTGGTCCCTGCTGTGACCCAGTGCAGTAGCTTGTTGCCTCCTGCCCCCCGGCCAGCAAGATATGTAACACAGCCAGAAGGTTTTAACATAGCCTTGGAAATAAATTAGTTATTTTGGTTTCTTTGTGTTGTGGAAAGTGGATTATTTTTTTTTTTTTTAAGTAGCTAGTCAATGAGGAGGAATGGAGGTTATATGGGATTTATTGCTGCCCCTTGGTGGGGCCCTGCAGCCACCCCAGTTCCTGCGTGTGTGGGGTGGGGACCCCGAGGAGCCAGGAGAGCAGAGGGGCAGGGAGTGTGCCAGCATGGGAGAGCCTGGGCCACCCTGGAGCCTCACCTCTTCACTCCCTGGCCGTTTTACTACTTTCACTCTCAAAGTCTTCATCTTCCTCTGTGTACAGTGCATCCCCGTCCTCCTCCTCCTCTTCTTCCTCTTCCTCTTCCTCCTCCTCCTCTCGAGCCAGCAGCTTCTTAAAGGCCTCGTACTCCTCCGGGGTGGCGTGGGCCAGGCTGGCCAGGAAGTCCTTCTCGGGGAGGTGAAGGATGTCCCGCAGCTTGGGGTTAGTGCTTTGGATCTGGCCTTTGTGCGGGGTCTGGTAGAGCCCCCGGCGCTCCAGGAAGATGTGCCGGTTCCTGAGCTCGGCAAAGGGCGTTCGGAAAAGACGGGCCCTCACCATCTCCTTCTGCCGGACCCCCATCCTGAAGTAGGCGTACTGCGGGCGGGACAGGCGGCTTACCGCACGGCCTCGCGCAGGACCCCCAGCTCCCCGCCGCGGCCGGGCCCCCTCACCTGGAAGTGGTGGTGGAGGCGTCGCGGCTCCTCCAGCAGCACGGCGGGGCAGGTCCCCAGCACCTCCCTCAGCTGCTCGGCCGTGAAGAGACACTGCTCCCGCAGCAGCCGCACGGCTGCCGCCATCCTCCTCCGCGGTAAGGTGAAGAGCTGGGGACAGCGGCTCACCGCCCGCCCCAGCTGACCTGCGGGCAGCGGGGTGAGCGGGCCGGGAGGCGGTCACCTCCGCTCGGCCCCCTCCCCGCCTCGGCCCCGCCGCCCGCCGCCGTACCTCCCTCCAGCCCCAGGCGCCGCAGCTCCTGGGCGCGCTCCCGCAGCCGCTCCGTCGGCATCCGCAGCAGCGCCGGGCTACGCTTCAGCAAGCCCAGGGCGGCCTCGGCGCTCAGCCCCAGCAGCAGCAGCTCCGCCGCCGCCTCCTTCCGCCGCGTTGGACCCAGTCGGGGCTGCAGCCCCAGCAGCTGCCGGGCCTGCTCCTCGCTGAAGCCCATGGCCCGCAACCCCGCCTCCTCCCCGCAGCCGCGGCGGGGGCCCGGCCCGGGGGCGGCGGGGAGGCGGCGGGGCACCGGGGCCCAGGCCGCCGCGGCCGCCCGCCCGCAGCCACGCAGCAGCCGCCCCGCCATTGCCCGGCCGCCGCGGGGAGGAGCCGGCGGGGCCCCGCTCCGCCCCCGCCGCGGGTTTGCAGTGCGGGCGGTGTTGGGGAGGATGGGGGCGTGTGGGGTCTGACTGCCCCCCCCAGCGGCTGTGCGTGTGTCTCTGTGTGTGCGTGTGTCTCTGTGTGTGTATCGGGAGCTGGCTGGGTGGCCACACTCAAAGGATTGGGTCAACAGCTCAATGTGGAAGCCAATGACCAGTGGTGTTCCTCAGGGATCAGTACTGGGACCAGCACTGTTTGACAACTTTGTTGGAGACACAGACAGTGGGATTGAGTGCACCCTCACCAGGTTTGCTGATGACACCACACTGTGTGGTGTGGTTGACATGCTGGAGGGAAGGGACCTGGACAGGCTGGAGAGGTGAGGCTGTGTGAACCTCATGAAGTTCAACCAAGCCAAGTGCAACGTCCTGCACGAGCACAAATCCCAGGCACAAAGGGTGGAGAATGGATGGAGAAAAGCTGTGAGGAGGACTTGGGGGTGCTGGTGGGTGAGAAGTGCAGTGTGCTCTGGCAGCCCAGAAAGCCCCCCACACCCTGGGCTGCATCTCCAGAAAAAAACCCAACCCTACACAATGCAATTCTGTGCAGTTTTTGAGGCGTCTTTGTGCACACGAACTCCAAACAACAGGCAGAGCAAAATCAACCAAGACTTTCCTTTACTTTTCAGAAAGAGAGAAACTACATATAAAAAGTCAAAACAGCCAGTAAAAAATATGATCAATTTAAACAAGCCATCAAAATCTCTATTTCACAGCATTAAAGCAGATCCTGTGTAAGAATAATTACAATTGCTTATTAGGAAGGAGCTTTTCTAGAGGAACTGTGCCCAGGCTGAGCTGCCAACCGTGTGGTGCTGACCAAGAGAGAAGAAGTTGCAATCATTCTTCAGGAGAGAATCACAATTAACTCCTGCTGGTTCCTGAGTGAGGTACATGTCCTGCAGTAAGGGAGGTAGGGTTCCACAGGTGGGGCCTGTGCTGTGGAGAGGGACAGTAGCGATGCCTCAGATTCCAGCCCAGGCACTCCCACGGCCACTGCTTCTTCCCAGCAGGGATCTGCACGCTCAGTCGGGAGCATTCAAGCGTGGCTCCCTCTCCACGCAGGGAGCTGGGAGCCTGCCTCCTTGTGCGCGCTTGCCAGGACTGTTTCTGAATCTGCTGCTTTCTAGGGAGAATGATAAACAGTGAGGGGTGAGGTCCTGCTGGTCAATGGGCGTATCTTCAAACTAAGCACTTTTGGATTAGTAGCAGGTGACCTTCAGATGACAAGTACCTTGCTAACAACTGCTCGGTCTCATACATCATTTCTGTGTGCTTGGGGGGCCTCAGGTGGAGGAGAAAGCCTTCAGAACAGCATCTCACCTGTCTCAACAGAGATGTATACCTCTTCCCAGATATAATCACCCAGGTTCACCGGCTGCTTCAGCCAACGATCCTCTGCTAACATCGCTAGAGTCATGCGCTGCTCTGGAACAGGATGCAAAAGCCCAGTGATGAGATCCATGAGACCTGAGGAGAGACAGGAGTAAGAGGAATGACTCAGGCTGTATTTTAGGCATGCTGGGAATGCAAGATATGGTTTATATTCAAAGAATGCAGATTTTAATTACAATACGTCCCCGTTAATCCCTTGTGCAGTGCTGTTACACCACACTCTTAGTCACACACGCTCAACTCTGGAAATGATCTGACATTTCCACGTTGTGAAAACAGAGAACAGAGTTACAACACGAGGAGGACAGAAGTAGAAGCAAATGCCACAGAGGCAACCCTGACTCACTGTTTCCAAGCCCAGTCTTGTCCTGCAGTCGCCTCATGTTTGATCTATGGTTAAAGGTGCATTCGGGGCCCAGGGAAAGCTTCCAGAACTTACCAGTTAATTGCAGCACCCTGAAGCCTTTTAACCATAGTGCTCCTAAGGACTCCAGAGAACTTGTTGATGATTTCTTTAGCCTGACATGCAATTAGTTTTTTATACCTCCAACAGAAAACAAGACCAAGGTACTTTTCCTGTGAGCTCAAGCCATACAATTAATCCAGAAATTATAAATTAACGCACTATCATCCACCCTAAAAATGACACGGCATTGATTTGCAATAGTTCAAGTGAGATAAAACTTGTGTTAGTGTTACACACGTGTCATTATTGACCTTAAAGTTATCTACTAGAGTGAACCTTCCCATTATTTGTTCTGGATTTCTCAGATGTAAACCTCACTGAAGTTTCATAAGCTGATAGGTTGAGTGATCATAATAAATGGGAGATGTGGAATTTGAAACTAATAGGGCAGATAGCTGTATTCATGATAGACATGAAGAACCGCAGAATTTACCTGGAAAGAATACTTCAGATAGCTCTGCTTCAACAAGCAGCTTTAAAAATCATTGCAGAGCACACTTGGAAACATTTTTTCAGTCTTACTCTTTATTTCCAGGGAATAAATACCACTCACATTTTTCCAAGAGATCTGCTCCTTTAGAAAAGCAAATGAGAAAAATTCACCTTTTGACACAGGCCGAGAAGGATTCAGGACAGCTGCCATGGCGTCCTCCAGCTCACAGAAGGGATTCTCTCCAAAAACTAAGGTATAAAGTGTGACACCAAGTGACCACATCTCCAGCTCAGGGCCCTGGTACCTGTGCAGAGATAAATTTGCTTAATACGTAATTGTGTGCTATAGAAACTAAAAATTAAAAAAGGCAGCTGACAGTCCTTATTTCCAATTTTTAACACAGAAAATTTTTGAGAGTCCTAATAAGGTTCTCACATGTTTTTGAGAAGCCTGTATTATCCTTCTCCATGAAAGAAAAACAAACAAAAAATGGCCAACCAATTTCAGTTGATGAGTATGTGTAACATGCACCTAGATTTCCACATGTGTAAGATGGTGACGATAACTTAAGACTCCTCCTCTCCAACGTAATCCAAAACTATCAAGTAAATATTTAAATGGAAGATTAGATACTTTAGTGGAATTCCATTTTCCCCCTCCCATCCTTTCAAAACCAAAAAATATTTGGAAATAAATATTAAATATCTAAGAAAAAGGGTCAGTTTGTTCACACAGTGACAGTCTGAATTCCCAGGGCAGCACTGCTACAGCTTCCACCTAGTTCCCAGCAGGGATTTCCTCTCCTCATTGCATAGCTTCCCCCCTGCCCTCCCCTCCCCTCTTAAGAGGAGTTGCCTGAAGGATCCACGAAAACAGCTATGAAATGAGAGCAAGATAACATACTTGTATGTGCAATTAATGTTTACCACCCTGTAATGGTAAGGCTTCCCTCCAGCAGTGGGTACGAGGCTGCCAGCCTCCAGGGAGAGAGCACTCGGAGAAAGAGAGAACAGGGAAAAGACAGTGAAGATTTGGGCAGCACATCCAAGATAGCAGCAAGGCAAGCTGCCAGGGAAGAATCCTTGAGTCCAGAGGAACAGAAAAATCAATGGGGAGATGAACATTGATCAAACTGCAAAAAAATCATACAGGGAAGCAAGCAGGAAAGAAGGGAACAGACAAAGTGAGAGTGGGGGAAGTACAAAACCCAGACATGGTAAGGGATAGACATTATACAGCAATACTTGCGTATATCACCTCTCTAAAAGAGCAGCTTTTAGTAGAGACACGTCAGTGTGTTCATACACAGGTATGAAGAGAAGGTTAGCAAGCTGATGTACATATCATGAAAGATTAAGGAAAAAGGACACATTCAAATTGCAGCACAACTCATCCAGGCTCTTTGATTATGATCTTGTTCTTGAACTTGGCTCTGCAGTAGGACAGACATTAGCACAAGGCTTTGCAAAACGTCTGACCAGAATAACAAAGCCTGCCAACAGACTTAGCCAGAAACAACTTTGTATGTATTCAAGCCTTTACAAATAATTTCTGTCACCACAGTGCCCTACTTTATAAGCATTCAAACCTTTACAAGTAATTTCTGCCACTGCAGTGCCCTAAATCTCACTGCAGTTTTCTGCAGTTAGATATAGCAGAGCACCAATGGCACAGCAGCTTAGCGTCTCTATCCCAGCCCTAGATGCACATTGCTTTGGTGCGACAGACACAAAATTATTTTTCAGAAGGTGACATACGGTTTGCCAGACAGCACTTCTGGTGAGCAGTATTCAATTGTCCCACAGAAAGTATAAAACAATTTGCTGGGTTCCAGGTAGGCAGCTGAACCAAAGTCCACTAATTTAATTGTGAAATCTTCAGCAATGACAATGTTTTCATCCTTGATATCTCTGTGAAGGATGCCTCTACAGTGGAGATACCCAACAGCTGATACAAGCTGAAAGAGGAAAGAACTGGTGTTACTACACAGAGGTGTCCCGTATAGTCTGTGTGGCTTCTCAGAGTTCAAATAGCTGCATTTTGGCACTATATGAACAAGACATAGATCATAAGTTTGGTAACTGGAAACTACCTCAGGCACGCCTGTCAGCATAGCTGCAGTGGATATTACAATGGTCTTGGGAGAGAGACTTAAAGCCTTTGCTTGCTTTTCTCTCACAAATGTGCAGGAAGATGGCATGCTATAGTCATGATGTGCCTAGGTTTTTTTTTTTTGTTAGAAGCATCAGAGCTTACTGTTATAATCCTGCAGGTTACTCTACTTTTATCCCAGCTTCATTTGAAGGGTCCTTTGATTTCTTCAGAAGGATATTATTGTGTACCTCCAATACTGCATTTCACAGTGAAGTTTGGTATAAATAATATAGTCACTCCTAAATTCCATTCTTCTTCCTGCATGATTCATGCTACAGTGCCTTAATTAAGAATAGCATCAGAATTATGTCACCTTGGAGACAACTGTGATCCCTGCTAGAATACATTTCAGGAAGAAAAGCAGATGGCTGAGGGAGAAAAGTTTCTATTTATAATACAAAGCTCCCTGTGCAGAGAAATACTGTGCAGGTCTGAAGAAAGAAAGCACCCTGACAAATGCAAGGTTGGTTTAGAAAAAGGGTTTATCCATCAGAAATCTAAAGGGACTGTAGACGGCAATTTGTGAATGCACACTGCACAGCAGACACAGAGAAGGTGCATTGCTTTGGCTACCATCTTCCATCAGCACAACCAGGTGAGGGAAGTGTGGACACAGCGTGGGTTACCACGTGCAAAGTAATTCTTGCATACCTTAGTGCAAGCAATTTACTCCAAAACACGTGAGGGCAAATTACCTGGGGAATGTTGTTGTGGTTAACTGAATGAACAAAGGACAATTCAGCTCTCAGGCAAATTTCTGACTCACACTAAACTACCGTGAGTTATTTTGCATTATGCCATATTAAACTTCAAAGCAATTTCTTGATTTTAAATTTCTAAAAAAGAGGAGAGCCCTTTACCCCTGTCACCATTCTAAAACAAGCATCACTCTAAGTGAAAGTGTGGCTTTTAGTGAAGCTTGAAACATCTTCTACATGCTTTACTCCTTCTACAGAGGAAATGTCTGCTACATGAATGGGCATCCTGCTGCTACAATCACAGCCAGAAGCTCTATAGGAAATCCTCATATGAAGTTAGGCCCTTGAAAGGTTTTGGTACAGGTTTTGAAGTAAACCTTAAAAAGATTTCCGCAGGTAGAACTTCAGGTAGCCATAAATCATCCCTACAGAGTAACAAGGAAAAGTTCTGCAGGTATTGAGCATGACTCCAATTCAGCATGCCCGCTGATTAGCCAGTAATTCTTTTAAGAAAGATTGTGATAGTTATATTAACCAAATCTTACCGGCATCTAGCAACTGTACATTCCCAGCTCTCACCTGTCTGAATATATAGCTCGCTAATGGCTCATCCAAGTTGGGCTGATTATCAATGAATGTAAAGAGATCCAGACCAGATCCATGCTTCTCCATTACCAGCTGGAAGAAACGTGCATTTTCAAATACATCCAGCACCTATAAATAACAGACATTTTAATCATGTGCTTAATACACAAACTGCCTTTTTTTTTTTTTTTTTTTTTTTTTAAGACCACTGCTCTCCTCTTGGAGAATTCATCAATGTATATTAAAATCTTTGAAGTCTCATTTCAGTGAGCATAAACGTTTCTTGAAAAGACAGCAAAATTAAAACTGAGAACAGAATTAAAACCAAGAGAAACTCTCTCTCTGAGAAAAACACCCCAAACAACACAACAACCCCAAAACAAAGAAGAGGAAGCAAGATATGCATGCATATGATTTAGTGAAGTAGTACATGTTTCAGATGTGACATTATACTTCCAAGATATTCTTCCTATCATCTTGAAATAACATATAGCTCTTTTTCTGTTAAAGTCACACCTTCAGAGCTATGTTTACATCAATTGTTTGGGATAAAAGTGTCAAAGCAAGCAATAGTCTGCTGTAACATACCCTCCAAAACAAAGCACGATAGGTAGGTATCTTTCTTTCCTCATAACATAGATTTAATAGAGGACACTTTGTCACTCCTGAACAGGAACAAAAGACACCAAGTATTCAAAGGAACCATCTGATGCAGTTCAAAATGCAATCGTTCTGAGTTCACTGTACCTTAATGATACTGGGGTGCTGCAGCTTCAATAGGATTGCAATTTCTTGAGTAACTCTCCCCAGATCAGGATCATCTACCCAGCAGTCCTCAAGCACCCTCTCCTTCCAGATGAACTTTACAACAACCTACACAGACAACAGCATTCAGCATCACCTGCAAAAGTATGGCTTTAAGTGCTTGGTAAGTTAATTTCCAGGAAAAGGGCTAGTGAATAGTATTACTAGAAGGACAGAAGTAAGCAAATGTGCATTGCTTATAGTATCTTTAAACATATTTAAACTAACAGTCCTAGAAGCCAAACAATGCACAGAAATTGAAGTTATTTTCTTTTTATTAATGCTCCAGATTCCAAAGCATTGACAGGGCAGCTCTCTTATAGACCCAGTTACAGCAGTGGTGACTTCTGGCACAGAGGTACAGTGGAGGGAAATGAGCACTTAATATCCAAATGCAGAGAAACACCAGAGCTTGCCTCTCAACACCCAAAAAAAAAGAGGAGGGTCCCATAACCTCAACACGTCTACTCTACATTCTTGCGTTGTAGCATAATAAAGACTTTGAAGCTTGTCATTCTCTTTAGTAAAGCAAGACTAAAACCTGTAACTCTGTTAAGCTTGATGTATACTTCTTTCAATGGGTTAAATTAGCTACATGGTCAGTCTCATTCTGCGCCTGTTGTCCTCGTTAACAATCATATACTACATCAATGCAAACACTTTGCTATCCTGTTTCCATGAGGTTAGTGATTCCAGATTTCTGTTTAAACAAAGGAAAACCTCAAACTACCAAATAGCAGCTTTTAATAGCGTAATGTTGACAGCATACGAACACCCTAATCTTTCAGTTTTCATCCTAAATAATTACTTATTGCAATGAGAGCTAAAATAAATATTTAACCTCCTGGTGATCTCTCTTGCTCATAGCAGTCCAGACAAAGCCAAAAGATCCTTTGCCAATAAGACTGAGAGTGTTGTAATTTTTTGCATATTCTCCCTCACATGCCCTTAATTCTTCAAGCTCTTCAGCTCTTTGGGAACTCTCAAAAAGTGAAGTTGATCTGATGGCCTAGGTACAGATTAAAAAAAGAAAAAAAAAAAAGAGTAAGCAACAGAATCATGTTTATAAAATGAAGCAAATACTGAAAAGAAAGTACACATCTGCAAAAGTAGCTAATAGGAGCTTCAGGTTTTGATAGCCAGAACTGTATGTTAATGTAACCATGGCAGACAAATTAAGTCAACAGCTACAAATACTTCTTAATTCAGAGAAAGGTAAAGAAAACAGACGCATATGCACCGTAGACGTTCACACAAAATTCCCTGCACGAGTAGGAAAATTAGTTCATTGTGGTCCATCACCAAATGATAAATTTATTTGGTGAATAAAAAGTGGGGTACTTTCAATGTTGTAATTTTTCCAGGTAAGTGTATTCTAGATGGACAGAACTAAAAATGTGCTGCCTTAAGCCCTGTCCATAAATTTGGCGATTTCCATTTGCCTCAGTAACTTAAAAAGAGTTAGCATATAAAAGATAATAAATTACCAAACTTTCTGGTAAGACAGCATTTTAGGTCTGTGCATTGGTCTCTTACCAGACACGAAGAGCAAACAAGTTCAAGGCATACCCTCCTAAATTTTAACACTCCAGTGAAATCCCTAGTAAAGAAACATTGTATACCTTCCTACCAAGGCCTGCAACACTACACAAGAAATTAAACACAACAGAAGGATAGGGCTTGGGGTTGTTTTTCCTCAGAGATTATTAGGTTTCTCCACCAAAGATGACATCTAAAATGCACAGTAACAGAACAACTTTATGACATACACAGTATTCTGTATGAGAGGAAACACAAGAAATCTCATGGGGGCATTTGTTTTGAATAGTAAAATTTGGAGTTATACATGAAACCGTCAGAACTGATTATATTTCAACATATCTGTGCATATACACTGAAGATGATCTTCTAAAAGGAAAGCAAGAGTCACCTTATTACTTCACTCTCAAAGGTCTCATAAACCATACCCAAGCTTTTCACTCAAATATCTACTTTATCTCCCAACTCACGGATTAAAGGCAGGGGAAGGAAACTACATGTTTAATCTTCTGTACATTTCAATAAACAGCAGCTCCTCAGAGCCTCCTGGAGTTAGGAACTGTCACCACTGTACATTACACGTGTGATATCTAAATATGTATGTACTTCTCTGTTAAGGTCATCATAAAATCCAGCTACATAAAGATCTAGGGAATGCATACATTTATTCAAGGGATCTAGAAGACCACCATCACCTATTTAAATTGATCAAAAGATAACTATTTTCCTCTACAACCTTGGTGAAAGTACTCGGTTTTACATCCCACTACTAACCAAAAACAGGCTTTATGGCAGTGATATGTACCTACTGTTCAGCTATGCGGTGGTAGCTTTGTGTACACCATCCTGAATGCAGCCTCTCAACAGGCAGCTAAAACCTGTAGTTTTCTTCTGTTGACACAAGTCAGTCAATGATAGTTTTCAGATTGTATTTCCTTTTTTAATAGTACTGTGTCATTGGTGCCAGTGTGATTACATTGATTTAAAAATTAATCTCAACACACAGGTGCAAACCTGTATTGTAGATGTACTTAAGGAGGCCTAAGAACAAATTTCAAATTAGGTGGTCTCATTGTGCAGCTGGAACTAAGCCAAACACACACTACCAGAACTGTTACAAAGTAGCAATTTGTCCTTTTTACAACAAAGAAATATTTCTTTTAACATAAAAATAGGGAAACAAAGAAACAGCTGTATCTGCCCACCATCTCATGAAGTCATTTTAATCTCAAAAACTTTTCAACTTTAGCTTCAGTTTAACAATCAAGCAATGACAGAAATGCTCAGTATTAAACAATGGTAGAATTTCTTACTTCTCCAAGACTATGTGTAGAAATATCTGCAATGGATTGGGCAGAGCTTGCTAGACTGGAGAGCGAAAGCTGAGTCCTTGCTACAGCTTCCTTATGGCTCTGTAGAAGGTCTTTCACCACCCAGACACAGAAAAGTACGTCAGGGTCCTGCAGTTCTACACGTTTCACTTCATACAATATACCTATAGAAACAGGAAGTTAAAATGGTAGAATGAAACTTAAGTATTGAACAAGACCACAGGCATTTTAGGACAAAATTCTGAGCTCTTAATCCATTATTCATTTGGGGAACACCTACTCAGTAAGGAATCATCAGAGGGGCTGATAAAAGCAGAGCTATTCTAGAGATACTTGGTGGCTACCTTCATACTTCCCACTCCCTGAAAGAAACTTTTGTCAGCATCCAGTTATTAATTTCACATTGTTATTCTAAATTACAAAAAAAAATAAATGGGGATTTTATAGAAGCCAGAGAATCCAGCTGAAGGAGTGAATAAAACACTTTCCATTACAGAACTTAAACATGAGCTGTACAATGGAGCTTATATTTTCTGTTCAGAAGTTATCAGGTTCAAATCTTTTAATTGTGTTTTAAGAAGATTTCTGACTATTCAGTCTGGCTTAATTTCTTAGTAACTGTGTTTTATACCACCTGCTTTTCCAATACCCTCTGAGTAGACTTAAATGCCATTTTTCCTTCTACATGCTAGAGCTTCTTCTTTTCTCTCCACTGTGAACTTCTAACTAGAATTGTCTGCCTTCTGCAAAAATGTGAGTGAAAAAGAATATCCCAGTAAGAGTTTTGGGAAGAGGAGAAATAGGTTTAACTTACTTAATTGTGAACCATCTCTGTGACAGCAATTCTCAGCGTAGCTGCCTTCCAGAATCTCCAAGGTCAAAGGAGCTGCTGGATTCAGCCTTCCTTCAAACTTCACTGCTTCTTGTTTCACTGGGGTCGATGTTAATTTTATCTCCATATTTTGCTTCCCGTGAAACTGACAGTCTTCTTCAGGACTACCTTTGCTTTTCAGTGGATTTCTGTTGAAGTTGTCCCCCTCAGTCTCTGCAAGAGTTTTATGCTTCTCAATAAATGTTTTGGAAGATTCTTCAGAGTTTTCTAAATGCCTTTGGGAGGCCAGCCACCCCGAATCATGTTCTATGGCAACGCCTTTTGACAGCTTCTTTTCTTGCCCAGTTGAAATGTCACTGTTTTTCTGAGTTAGCACGTTGCCTACAGCTAAGTCCACTGCATTAGAGGAGGATGCTCCTACAAGAGCTGCAGTAATATCTAAACAATTGTCTGAGCTTCCCTTGACACCAACATTCAGATGCAGTACCTCAAGACCAGAGCAAATACAGTTCAGCTCAGTGTCAGATTCTTTAACCTCTGCAGAGTTTGTGGCAGCTCCAGGTGCAGAGGCACTGCAACCCATTTTATTTCCTGAGCAAACATCATGGATACTATTTCTTCCATTTGCACAGAAGGACGAAGCATCATTTAGCAGGCAGTTCTTCATGACAATGTGCTCAAGGCTGGAATGTTTTGCATCACACATCAAGTTTGGTTTTGACAACTGCCCCGTAACCATGTGGCTTTTAAAGTCTTGTCTGCAGTCCGGATTTGTCCCAGACCAGGGCTCATCTATTGTTGGTGTTCCAGGTGAGTTACAAGTAACATCAGAAGGCAGCTTAATTGGGCTATAGGATGCGGTATCTAGATTGTCTTCTAGCCTACAACAAAGAAGTGACAAGGCAACATTTACTGAAGAAGCTTGTCCTCAGGCATCAGCAGAGTGCTGATGCTTCAGCATTTCATAGGGTAACCTACAGATCTGCTGACAATTTACTTCCTTGACATCTTGATGATGATCTTGCAATTGGTTGGGCAAGATACTAGTCTCACTGGCATTTTGAGTCCCAGATGCACTAGATACTGCACTAACACTGCTTCTTATGGGAATCTTCATGTTCTGTCCTAAATCCAACTGTTCTGAATCAGATGACGTGGGAGAGAGCCTTGCAAAGAACATCTTTTGAGAATTATTTGATCCCGCAGTTTTCACTGTTCTACACTCTTCCACTGCTCTGATTCTGTCAAGCCAGGTTTCAGGGTAAGGCTCTCTATGGTGGGCTGATAGCCCATTGGTAGCAATGCTGTCTTCATTGCAAGGATTCAAAGTTATTAGTGATATCATGATGACAAAAAAAAATATGCAAAAACCATCATACTGTATACTACTCACTCTTCCGTTACCATGATCATTATTTAAAACCTGCACCAAGTGGTTTATATTTGAGTTTAAAAGAAAAAGCCAGAAAGCCGTTGGCATAGTCATACAAAATCTTAACAAATTTCATCTTGACCAAAGAAGAGCAGGTACACTCTTTTCCTACGGATTACTTCCTCCTCTAGCTTAATTTCTAAATATATATCATAGGTTGTTTACAACAAAAAGCCAATACACACGGCAGGACACTTCCAGTCCTGAGAAGATGGTTGTTCCCATCCATCAGTTTAACCAAGGTTCACTGACGGTAACAGCACAAGGTATTTTATAAACGTTTCTATTAGTGAAAACACAGAGTAGGAAAACAATCCATGCAGCAGAACACTTACAATCCAAGTATGATATTAGAGATACAAACCCAGGAAAGCACAAGGAAACAATGAGACTATCAGTCTCTTTAAAAAGCAGCAGGAACTGTGCTGTAACAGTCTATATATTAAAAAGGGTAGTAAATATTTTCCAAGGGTTAGAATTGTTAATGAGGAAGACTTAAAATTTGATTTAAGATAAACCACATGCATCTTATAGGTATTTGTGCAGAATTTCCAACAACAGGTAAAAGACCAGGAAAGGCACAATAAAAATGGCTGGACTCTAATAACAGAATACCCTGTTTCAATGGATGACCTGACAGTTACACTGAGCACCAGAAGGAATAACATTTAGGATTCATTCCAGATAACCTGGCTTCAGTGCAACAGAAGCTGGTGGATACCATGAAGGAGATAAACATCCACTTCCCTAGCACAGGTGAAGCATTTGGTCACCTATAGAGATGGAACTCCTGTAATTTTACAACTATAGGTCGTACAGATCTAAATAAAAATCTAAGGTAGGCAAACCTTAGCCTGTCTTGCAATCAGATACTAAAGAGAGCAAAAGGCAGAAGGCTCATTACACCTTCCCATGGACATCATAGAAGGTGAAGAAACAGTTTTTGCTGGTGATTGCCACCATAGCTCTTATTTTTTCAAAGTGAATATGCCATGAAATGCCTACCTATTAGACAGTGTGGATGTCACTTGAGGAAGTGAGGGAGTAGAACATAAACCAGTGCCATTATTTTGTTTTGTCTCATCATGTATTAATTTGTCAACTTTGTGTCGTCTTTCCAATTTCTGCTCTTCAACTCTTGACAGAAGGCTTGCTGAAGATGCAGTCAAGAAGCTGCTCTCTGTACCAAACAAGAAATAAAACCATACCAACTTAGCCTTTCATGTTTAGGCTCCAGAGACTACAGTGATTAAAACAAATCTTGGAACTGTCTTGTTTGTCCTGAAGGAAATGAGTATAATACACTTGATTAAGGCAAAGTGATCCAAATATGAGTGCTCCACTCTACTTTGGCCTGAGAAGTCATCAAATGCAGGAATCTAAATGTTTCGGGGCTGCTGAAGTTTGCCTTCCTATCAAAACTCTTGGACAAGTATTAGCCTCCTGGTCTAGCTTGGATTGAATAGTTCAGAGACCTGAAAAAGGGCCAATGACCATACAAAGTCTGGAAATAAAACAATCATATGAATACCAGCAGAAAAAAACCCAACAAAACAAAACAAAAAACCATACCAAAACACAAACACACTCCCCATTCCAAACACTTAAAATGAAAAGGTTTAGACTGCATTTATATAACTCTCAGAAATTGCAAGACAAAAAGTATAGTCTAAACATGTTTAAGAGAAAAAATAAGACAAGAACTTTTTTTCTTCCCCAGTGACAACTGATCAAAAGAGAAAAACAAGAGTTTGTAAGATGAAACAAACCAAGTATTGCCAATGAGTGAACAAATCTAGATTTGAATCTAGAGCAATTCTTCCATATAATAAAGACTGAGTGCCAAAAAAGCTTCCTCACTGAACAACTGAATTACTCCTAGATTAGAGGCATCATTTCATCAAAGAATTACCTCAGAAATTGCACCCTGTCTACTAACTCTTCTTTGTTTTGGTAGCGTGCATTGGTTTCAATGCACATTTATAGCAGTGCATTTCTAAGCAGAGAAAAGAGAGAAAGAAAATAGGAAGGAAATAAAAAAAAACCAAAATAAGGAGACAAAACCAGCATAGAAGATTTCTTCTGGATGAAAGTGTGCATGTGCTCCTATCCTCTGTTTTGGGCAGAGCTAGCTGGGAAGACAGATTTAAGGTCCCTTCCAACTCTTACCATTCTATGATTCTATGATGTAAGGCTTCCTTGCTTCTCTTTATTCCTCTTGGGTTCAGAGAAATTGATAAATTTGATAAATTATTTGTAAATGCAGCGAACTGCATCAGAGAAATATGTGATGCATCCTAACTGAAACACCACAGCAACATATCATTGACTATTAGCCAGCAACATGAGCCAATTCAGAAGAATATTAGAACTTTCTCTTAAAATATTGTGCTAAGTATCTACAGCTCTGCTGCAATACTGTCACAAAAGCTCTATTTTACACGTCTTAAAATACTGAGAGATTCTAACAAGAGAGGGAGAGAAAGGGAAGTGCTCATTAAGGAGAAAGCATGCTCTACTAACAATGTCATTTCCAACTTGGATATTCAATTTCATCTTCTTAGCCACAAAGAGAAAGCACAACCTTAGGTGAACAATTCTGTTCACCTTAGGTTATAATGGAAATCCAATTTAAAAACCGCCTGGAGGCACATCGCTTTTACAAAGCAAGTTCCCATGTTCATTGGCAAATCTCTCATTTCTATTCATTTTACCTTTGTTACAGCAGCCAGAGCTGCTTCTACAACAGGCAGCAAGGTCTTCAAAGATGCACTCGCTCTCTGTCCCTGTGGAGTCATCAAGAGGAGGTAATGGCAAAGAGCAGTCACTGCTTCTCTCCATGTTGTTATAGAAACCAGGGATCAGGAATGTAATGTTCTGAAACACAGAACGAAACCTTATAAAACTAAGCTGATTCTCACAGGTTGTGGTCAAATGCTAACAATCCATGTTTGTGGACCTGATTCTGATTAATAGCCAGGCAAAAATGACCCGCATGACTGATGGAGAACATATTCTTGAAATCCATACTAGCATGACATCCACACTTGCAAGACCTAGCAATTACAGCAAGGGAATTTGCCTGTCATCCTACAATTCACTCACTGAACACATGGAACACAGAGCTTTTGTGACAGAGAAATGACCGTAAAAGACACCTTTACAATTCCAATAGATATGCTGCCAGACATAGCAGTCTTTGGGAGGGATTAAAACTCCTGTCTTACCTTTCCCAACAGTTCTTTCTTTTCATAGCCAAAAAGCATTAAAGCAAAACTATCCTTGATGCCACAAATGGTTCCGTCTGAATGGACAGTAATAAGACCACTGATGGTGGAGAAAACCACAACTGTAGCAGAGTAATGATAGCCTGTGAAAGAGCCTTCTTTTTCTGTCTGTGGAACACCATCTTTCTGCACTGCCACTTGGTCCTCCTCCAGAAGGTTTACTTGCAGCTTTAAACTGAGAGGAAAACTGTTACCCTCTCTGGATTGGCCTACAGCTTGCTGGATCCTGAGGTTCTAAATTAAGGCAAAAAAGAAAACCAAATCAAAACAAACAGAAAACCTCTAACTAACCAGATGTATTGATTCTATTTCAGTATTCATATCAAATTACACAGGAGTGTTCTGCGGGAAAAGGTGCAGGAAAAGAGAAATGAACCAAACCTGTGAATATCAAATTGTGGTTTTCTAAGGATTTGAAATCCAGTAATGAACTCCTGTATGAATATCCTGATGATGAAGACCAGAAAGGTCCATGCTGCAGCTTTTCAGCAAATGAGTCATTAATAAGGTCCCCTTCTAGTGGCTCGTTTAAGAGTTCTGGATATTCTTTAGACTCCTCAGATAGACATAACAGAAATCAGCTAAAGAATTCAAAGGATTTTTAGGGGACTGACATAGACAGCATGGTGTCTTAAAAAGCCAGGATTGGAGAAAAGTTTCTTTCATCAGGACAGACTCCACAGAGAGAGGTCATGGGTTGGTCTTGTTCCTATTTAGGAAATATTCAGGCAGCAGTTCCGTAAATAAGCAGAATAGAATCACAGAATTGTCGGGGTTGGAAGGGACCTCGCAGATCATAGAGTCTGACCATCAACCCAACACTGCCCAAATCATCACTAACCCATGTCCCTCAGCACTACATCTGCCCAGCTTTTAAATACCTCCAGGGATGGTGATTCCACTACTGCCCTGGGCAGCCTCTTCCAACACTTGATAACCTTTCATTGAAAATTTTTTCCTAATATCCAATCTGAACCTCCCATCGTGCAACTTGAGGCCATTTCTTCTTGTCCTATCACCTGTTCCTTGGAAGAAGATACCGACCCCCCCCCCCCCCCAGCTACACCCTCCTTTCAGGGAGTTGTAGAGAGTGAAAAGGTCTCCCCTCAGCCTCCTTTGCTCCAGTATGAACACCCCCAGCTCCCTCAGCCTCTCCTCACAACACTTGTGCTCCAGATCCCTCACCAGCTTTGTTGCCTTTGTTTTTCTGGACCTGCTCCAGTCCCTCAATGTCTTTTTTTGTGGTGAGGGGCCCAAAACTGGACACAGCACTTGAGGTGGGACCTCATCAGTACCGGGTACAGGGGGGCGTCACTTCCTGAGTCCTACACACCACACTGTTCCTGACACAGGCCAGGATGCTTTTGGGCTTCTTGGCCACTTGGTCACACTGCTGGGTCATGTTCAGCCCACAGTTGACCAACACCTTTTCTGGGCAGCTCCAGCCACTATTCCCCGAGCCTGCATGAGGCTGGTGTGACCCAAGTGCAGGAACCGGCACTTGGCCTTGTTAAAGCTCATCCCATTGGCCTCAGCCTATCCAGCCAGCCTGTTCAGATCCCTCTGCACCCTCCAGCAGGTCGACACTCCCACCCAACTTGGTGGGATACCCTTTTTCATACCTTTCATATCAGCATACCCCTTTTCAGGGGACATATGCTTCTCTCTGAAAAGGTTTTCTTTTGTTACTTAAGGAGGTAAACCAGCATGCACTGATGTTCCAAATGGCAAGGGTATGGAGAACATATACCTTTGGGATTTTTTTGCCAAGAGGAGGGATCCACACAGAAGGAATCAGGTCCTTTATGTGGAGTCCAACTACTTCTTCCAATGTTGGGTAGCCATGGAGATGAGCAAAAAGGAGGTCACATGATGTAATCTCTCCCTTGGGAAGAAAATTTACAAGACTATTTTAATTTTAGGATTTTAGCCACCGTCCATTCAATCCCTTAACAACAGTTCCTGCTACTTGTTTAGATATTTGCAGAAAGTTTCATTCTGCACTCGCTTTGTGGATACAATGACCTCAGTAAAAGCAGACACGGCATAATGCAAATACTTCTCTGACATTATCATGCAGAGAGCCTGCCCCTTGCTGTGGAGGAGAAGCAGGGGAGTCCAACGCTCCTCACAGAACTTCTCCTCAGCAAGCCAATCCCTTCACAAGGGCATCCCTGACATGAATGACCAACACTTTGCCAAACCATCACTGTTCAAGTCTGAGATTTCCCTGTGTGGCAGTGTATTTGAATGGAACTTGTTGAATATGTCAAGGTGGGCTGCACGGAAGAAATAAGCACAGGTCCTGCATGTGCAATCCCAGTTTCACACAGTGCTATGTACACACTTCACGTTCACAAAATAGTAATGTGCCTACTAGCTTTTCGACATGTTTCATTTGCATAAACACTCTCACAAACTGTGACCTCATTTAATCATTAGGAAAACACTCACATCATCTGTGAAGGAAACAGAAGCTGAAAGTCTTTCCACTGGTTCCATCACAACCACACAACACTGGTTGTCCTTGCTGCTTATTCGCCTCAGCCAGATCGAGACAGGGATCTTCTCTTTGAGACAGCGTATCACATCCACCTTTCCGTAAGATTCGGAGATGTAGTTGTAATTTAGTAAGACTATGGTTACTCAGCAAGAATTTCAAACAAGAATAAGATACTGAGCCAAGATACCTCCCCATCGTTGTTAGAAAAACATTGTTTCTTGGCTACTTATTAGTTATTTATTGGAAGAAATACAGTTTTTTCAATATAGACATGAAAAGGTTTGCAAATAATTTACTGATCATACACAAAAAGTCACTGTTGCTTTTATATTTTCTTGCCCCACCTCAGGAAGGCTAAAGGCATTTCCTTCAGCATAATAAATGTGCCAGTCTAATACTGTGCCTTCAATGAGAAGTACCTTTCAGAGATGTTCCATGGTGCTAATGAATACTCCACATTAGAACACAGTTCTTATTTAAGCTGCAAAACCAGCAGTTTAATTTCTTATGGGATGAGATTCTTCTCAAACCAGAAAATGCTTATCTTATAACCTGCAGTGTTCGTATCAAGCCTTCTATAATTTTTATGTGATCTTGACAGAATGGGTTTATGAATTACACAGTAACTCCTATAATGTACTTGGAATGGCTGTAGCTTAGAATTAGTGCCTTTATCAGACATTCAATTTTAATCCTGGATTTCACTGCATCAAACTTAGATATTTCCACCCCCCTTCCCATCCATCCAATTGAGGATCTAGGAAGATCAAGCTCTGAGATGCTGAAAATTTCAGTACAAAAATAACATACCAGGAAGAACAGGAGCTAATTTTCCAAATATTTTCTAGTGACAGCTCACGACGGCAGCAAAAGAAAGCAATTTTCAGACATTTCTCATACAGTTCTCTTATAAATGCCACCACTATAGGCAAAATATCAATTCCACGTTTTTGCACCAGCTAGGGTGCTTTGGCACAGATGTTTTGGACTGACTTGTAACTTTATAATATGCACAATGCAATTTAAGATAATTTTAAAAATATGTTAAAAGACTAGACAATTGGGAACTTTTCCATAATAGGCTTTGCCACATTAAGCAATCTATATTAAATATTTTTCATCTAATGTCCTTTAATTTCTGATTTAGTCAAGCCTTCATGACTATACATTTTGGCAGACACAAGGCTCTCACGGGTGCTTCCCAAACCATCTTTTGTCCTTTGAATTCCCACATCTGCAAACTTTTAAACAGAACAGTCCTACAAATGACAGAATTGCCAAATACCCATGAAATTAAATATATCGGGAAATTATATTGAAACAGTCAAAAAAACCCCAACCCCAAATACCCAAACCAAACGCTATAAAAACACTGTATATGGTGGGGAACATTTGCTTGAACATTTCACATACCACTGTTCCTGAAACCACCAATGAACATTCATCAGTTTCTAGGTAGTCCTCACCCACAGCTTCCCATACTTCTTGACTGGATTTGGATATCAAATGAGACAGCTTTTGACCAATCAGTTCCTGACTACTGCAGCCAAGCAGCTTGCAGGCTGTGTCATTAGCCACTAGGATCTAGAAAAGCAGGAAAAAAAAATAAAACACCAAAACAAAACAAAGCTGTAAATTTTCTTAACAGATTATCACCTCCTCAGGTTGTTGCTTTAATATCTTATAATATCCCTTTCTCTTGGTGGAAATAGAGTGGTTCTTTCAAAGTTTGAAATTTTCAAAAACAGTTCACTAAAGCTTCTTATTCTGGGACATCTCTTGCCCATGTGTCCTTTTGGTTAGGAGGGTTTGAGACACTGATTTTCTTTTAAGTTTCCTGCTTTCTTTTAACTGCTCACCAGCTCCAGCCTCTCGTGTTGTTTAAACAACTACGTCCATGGAGGCAAAACTACAAAGTTGTATTTGCAAACAAAGTCTGGACAGACCACAAAATTTTACCCACACCTGAAGGCATGCAGTGATCATACCAGTCTCACACTGACATACTTGAGCCTATGTTACAGACCAAGTCAGAATTTGATGCCTTTAGATAGGTAAGCCCAATCTGTCAGTTCGAGCTAAAAATGGCACAGCAAATAAGTTTGCAGCACTCAATTTTATATTAATGCTTACTCTCAGAACAGAAACAAAGACATTCTCTCCTTCCCAATGCAAAAGGCATGTTTAATGCAGTAGATAAAGAGACCTCATGCCACCAGAAACCCATCCCAGGGTTGGCACTTAACAGACAGAAGGCTTGAAGCATATTCTGCTTCTCCTTTCTTCCCTCATGCCACATCACAGCTGCATTCTTCTTTATTCCATGTTTTTGTCTGAAAAAGAAAGTCTGAAGGCATCTGTGCTTCTGCTATTGTCTCATATATTTTGCTAACTACAACCTGCAATGGAAATACACACATTGCCAGTCTTTACAAGCCTACTGATCTTGAGCAGAGTACAAAATGCCTTCATGACGCTCTGACTGCCTGCAGATACACGTAAGAATAACAGGCATTTTAGCCTGTCTGATGTCATACAACCTATGCAGTTACGGCCTGCTTAGTTTAGTAGTTACTGCTGCAAATACCTCTGTTGTGTTGACATCCACGGTGAAGACGGCTTTGTTCAAATTGTGTGCAGCAGTTAGGAGGTGCTGGCTGGATTCCTTCCCAGTGAGGGCATGCAAAAAGGAGCAAGAAGAACTTCCAGTGGAAGTGGAGAGAGAAGCAGAATCCCACTGAGCCCATGAGCTACCAATTTTGCTGGTACAAATGTTATGAGCTGCCAGTGAGGATAAACAGTAAGAGCTCCATTTCTCCCCTGTGAGAAGATAAAGATCAGCTATGTAGCTATAACAGTCTGCTACAGGAGTATTGAGAAGAATGGATAAAAAAACCTAGTTGTCAACTGAAGCAACTGTCAATTCCAAAATATATGCTTCTAGATTACAAGAAATTACAAGAAAATAAAATAAATACAACTAAAGAAAATAGAAACAATATATCGTTTTGAATTACAGCCACTGGAACAATTAAACTCAGTTGGCAGGCTAGAAAAAAATAGCCAACATAAGTAAGATTCAACCAGACTAGTGAACTTTTATTTTTCACTTAAGTTAACAGAGTTTAAAAGGTTTTGAATTCTCTCAAGTCAAAACTTAAACTATTATTAAATGTGACAGTAAGTATTAAAACACTTAGTAAATACTGCACTAGTCAGAAGCCAGTGAATTAACTCCTCACAAGATGTGACACTGAAATACCTGTGTGCACACCAATGTTTTAGGTTACACAATGATTGTACTAAAATTTTCAGAAGTTCTGCCTCTAAAAAGTGTTTTCCTGGGAAGTGGCGTTAGCAGCCAAATGCCATCGCTCCACTCCCAAAGCAGTAAGCAGCTTTGAAGGTTTAGCAGTACTGGAAGGAGCATTATGAACAACTCATCACAAGGACGTCTCTGCATTTACGCACCACGTACAGTTACGAATATGCTCACCGTGATAAAACAGGGACCTGTATCTGGATACACTGTAAACTCCAAAGCTCTTGCCCTCCTAATAATATAATAATCTGGTATAACAGATATATAATAATAATAAATAATAATCTAATAACAATAATATAATAATCTGGTGTAACAGATTCCCCCCGTTGGAAATTTTTTGTGCTTTAGATAATAGTACAAAATGGAAGGGTGATCCAACAGCAGCCAATGAAGGTTGCCCAGGGACAAGCCCAAGGGCAGAGCACCTAGCCAGCAACACATCCCCTTAAAACTCTCCCAGCCTGCAGTAATCTATAGCTCAGATGCTTATTGAACAAGCGCTTTCTGGCAGCTACTTATTGCTACCACTTCTAGGTATGGGGAAGAGGAAGATCTGAAAGATATCATCTTAACTAATGACACATGAACTCAATCTCAAAATACTGTGCTCACCAGACAGAGATGTTCTAAGCCGACCGAGTTCAGAGAGCTGACTTTTCCTGCTCCTGTTGGCCCAGCAGTATGATCTATTTAGCGTATTGGACCCATTCAAATGAGCAAGGTTTACGCCTAGTGATGAAGGCTGAAGTAGGGACCCTTCAGAGGGACTATAAGCCTTGGCTGCCATGATGACACTCTGGTTGCCACACCACGTCTAAGTGAGCCACCATCTGTAACACAAACAAAAAATTCAGTCAGCCTTACAGTTAGGCACTAGCGCTCAGATAATGACGCCTTCTAGGCCAAAGCACAGCCCTGTAAGTTACAGCCAGACTGCCGCTCTCCTTCCCTGTCCCCATCAACATTTGGTCTGCGTTGTCAACACAGAGGGTACTCTATTGATTGCTGTCCTGCCCTGGCATCAGAGGATACCTGTGACTGACAGGACGCCTCCACTATATTTCTGTAAGCACTACAGCGGCCCAGCAGCCACCCTCTCCCCACTCCTGCCCGTTTTTTTAAAGCAAAAGCTTTGGTAACTTGGGAAGTAATTCCCGGTTTTGAGTCAGCAAGAGTAGCGCAGCCTCCCGCCCGCGCCGCCCACCATCCCGGGGCTGCAGCCCAGACCCACCAGCCGCGGGGCCGCCTCAGCCTCAGCCTCAGCCTCAGCCTCAGCCTCAGCCTCAGCCTCAGCCTCAGCCTCAGCCTCAGCAGCACTGACACCGCCACCACTCCTCAGAGCGACCGCCACCCAGCCGGTGGGCGCGAGGAAGTAGGGGGCGGGACTCAATTGCCTCTCCGCCCAATAAACGAGGGCAGTCGGAGAGCGGCACGGAGGAAAGCCAATAGAACGCCAGCGCGGGATGGCAAAACTGATGCAGCGTCAGGGGATCCGCGGCTCCCTCCGGCCTCTCGTTCCCCCTCGCCCCCCGCCATCGCACGTAATGCCCTGCTTCGAGCCGCCAGCCCCAGGCAGCCCCGGCCCGGCCTGCCCTCGACTCTCCACTCCGGGGTGGGCAGCCCCCCCATAGGCTAACAGCCATCCTCTGAAGAATTTGCAGGCGAAACGACGAGGCCGAGAGCAACTAGCAACGCCTCAGGCCCGAGGGACTGGTGGGGAGGGAACAGCTGCAACGACCTCCTGCCCGGCTGGTGGGGAACTACGACTTCCAGGGGGCCGCGGGCGCGCACATGCGCACGAAGGGCTGGCGGCCAGGGCACTGTCCCGCCCTCTCGGCGCAGCACCTGCAGCGATGATTGGCTGAGACCGCTCGCCACTGGTGAGCTCTGATTGGCTGCGGTGACGGTTGAGGCGGTTTCCGGAAGGGGGCGGTGGGAGGAGAGGCAATATGGCGACGGGGAGCGGAGAGGGGCCGCAGGAGATGATGGAGGGTGAGAGCTCACCTCGGGGGCCGGCACAGCCGCGGCCGCTGAGGGGGTCGGGACGGCCTGAGGGTGGCTGCTAGCTGCGTGCGGTGGGGCTGGTGGGCCCTCCACGGCCGGGAAGCCTCCGGGTGTCTGCCTGGGGGAAGGGGGCCCAGGCTGGCCGTGAGCCGGGGAGGGCCACCCGGTCCGGGGCGGCGGTGGGTGCGTTATGTGGGTCATGGCGCGACGCCTTCCACCTCTCCGGGGTCTCCACGCGCCAGAGGTGGAAAAAGTGAGTTTGTGGACATGGCCGTGACGTAGAAACTTAAAGATAATAAGGAAGCAATCCCTTGTCATGGTGGTCTTTTTCCTCCGTCGCACCGTGAAACGAGAGGAAATACTGAGGGGGAGACCGTGGATGTGCGAGGAGTTTCAGGTCCCCGGGGCCAGGGTGGCCACCAGAGTTGTGTCTGGGTAAACGGTGAAGGGCTCTAGCAGGTTGTGCTGGGGAGATGGTTGCTTTTACCTGCAGGGATCTTTTATTTATTTTTGATGCCTTCGCTACCTTTGTGTCATATGTACATATGTACATGATACTGATTTTTTTTTTCTAAAAGCTTTTAAAATGTAATAGTACTGATTCCATCTCCGTAATCTTTGGAATTGCACTTCATTGATCTAAGAAATTTCCTTTTTCCTCCAGTCTTCTTCCCAGATTGTTGGTTTAGGAAGATGTGATGGGAGGAAAAAGTGCACCCAAAATCAAAGTAGAAACAAGGGGTAAGAGGCCTTTTATTTAAGACTAAACCTTTCATTTAGTTAACTTAGGATTTCTACTAACTGCATAGTGGTATATGTCAATCCTGGTTATTATATCTGCTTGTTACTTCTTCTCCCCACCCCACTGCTGAAAATAGCCTAATTCTGCCATTCTGTATCTTACACAGTTGATAAGCGGATTGAATCGGAGGAGTCTGGAGACGAAGGAGGGAAGAAGCAAGCAGTTCGCTTAGTAACAGACCTCAGTCAGCAGAGCCTGAGAGATGAGCAGAATGGTGAGAACGCAGGTACTTTGCCAACCTAAGTGATCCTGTTATGAAGTGTTGTCTCGCCAGCGCTTACAGTAGCATGCACATACCGGTCCTTTATGTTTCTTGTGGCTATGTGATGGTTGTATCAATGTTAGTGAGTAATGTGAATCTGCCCTAGAGCAACCTTCTTTAAAAATAAAAAAATGATGGTGTTATCATGGCTAAAATAAAACTGCCTTCTTTTTGTGGAACTGCTGATATCAGATCTCTGTTTTCTTCTTACTTATATACCTATCCACATTTTATTTTTAAATAATTAATATCAAAATGCAAAACACTTTTATTCTTACTTTTTTTTGGAGACACATAGTAATTGTGGGAAGATGCAGGAAATGTTTGTTAGAAAAAAAGAGAAACAGTTTTCCATAATTATGCTTTAGTGTATATCGGTTTTTACCTGAAGAGTTGCTAGATTCCTTTGGAAGGCAAAGAATACTATTTCCAGATGGACTGAAAGAAGATATATCTTTTTTTTTAATTTAAAAATTCAGAGAAATCAAAATTATTTGTTTGAATCCTCTTGACTTTAAACTTCAGCAACTATTTTTATTGTTTTGCTGTTTATATATAGAACATTGGGTAGAAATGTTGACAGATGATCTTAAACCTGTGCGTGTTTAGTTGAAGGGTTTGCTTTTCAGTAACTTGCATAGATTTTTGTCAGAGCAGATCCATTCTGAAGACCCTAGCTCACAATCTGAGGTGTAATAGCATCCTTTTGGTAGATGTGTTTATGTGACCATTATTGGTCTGGAAATGGAAGTGAAATAATAAAGCAAATATTCTGCAGCAAATTTTAATCTTTTTTGACTGTGCATCTATTGCAGATCTCTCCTAATCTTAACCTTGCCCTCTGGAATTTACAAATGTATTTTCCAAACTAGAAAATTATTGTCAGAATTTTAAATCTTGTCTCCTAACTATAGATGAACTCTGTCTAGGTATAATTTGTTGTTGATTGTAAAAAAACACCCCTACATATTAATCAAAAAATGTTGTGGTGAGGTCTATAAGAGCCTACCTGGCAAACTGTGCATTCCAAGCACTATATGATCAGTACAACCATGCACATCAGTCGGTCACAATGTTTGTTTGCATGCATGTAACACTGAGTGTTTGTTCAGCTGATGTAATTTACCTGTGCATTTGAGGTTATATTTTGTATGTTGTTCCCCTGGGAGTTACAATATTAGAGACAGTACTTTGTGACGTATTTTTTATTCCAGTGAAAGCAAGAAAAAGACATTCAGATTTGGTGGCTGAATTATGTTGGATGCTATTTGACATAATGACTATGTTGTTACTTTATCTTCTTCCAAACCGAATCCAAAGGATTCAGAACACTTCTAGAGCAGAAACCAAGCAGAGGAATAATTTTGGAACATTTGAGTTAGTTTCCATAGCCAGCTTTTGTTTCTCTGCTGCAAGGAAAATGAAGGGTATTCAACATTCACGGAGTATTCACAGAAAATCATAAATACAAAGAGCTCAAGCAGTTGAATTTTCAAATTTATTATCTCATTAATTCTCTGAGGAATAGCGATTCTATTCAGAAATCTTACTTTGCTATTTGTAATCTTTTTCATGTATGTGCAGTTAAAAAGTGTAATTAAGCTTTTACTTGTTTTAAATGCTTATGGTACTGTCAACTTATGTAATTTGGTAACTATTGTTCCATACTGTGGAATTCGGGTTTCCTGAATGTCATATTTTTTTCCTATGTCTGTAAAGCTTTGTAGCTTGCAGGCACAGATTACACAAAAATTTGCTTAAGTAACTTTACTGCCAGAGCAATGATTTTTCCCCTTGAGAAACCTGCTGTGTTAAAAATTGCAGGCTAAAGCGCTGTTTGTATACTTACTGTAGAAGGGTCAGTTTAGGGTGCTTTAAGTCCACTTGATTCGTAAATAAAATGTTAGTTGACAATTGGTAGGACTGTAAATTCACTAGAGCTGTTTTTGTTTCTCTTCTTTGAGAGAAAATGTACTTTAACATTCTCATACTTATATTGATTTATCAGTGTTGTGAGTATATGCATCTCAGACTGTCGTGGAGAGTGTTTTATATACAGTACATAAAGCTGAGTTACCGTGTTACATAAATGCTAGTGCATCTCTGTTCAGTTTTAAATTGCTTTTATTTCAGTGAATTCAATACATATAGCCTGTTGTGCCTTCAGACTCATGTGCTTTTTTTCCTCACACTAGCTCTGCCAGGACTGGTCACTCAACGCCATATGACAAAAATATGAGGAGGGGATGTTTTTATATCGATTAAGTTAATTCACTCTCAGCTACCCTTTGACAGATCCCAGAACAGAGTATTTAACACATTGCCAAAAGTGTATAAATGGTCTCTAATGGATGCTGTGATGAAAAATGTAATTTTATAGAGAAGCCTGCCAGCCAAACAAGGTTGAAGGATTTTTTTATATTTTTTTACTTGATTTTTTTTGCTTGACGGATTATTTTTTTTTTTTTACTGAGTATGTGGCTGACTTTACTGTTGGACAACTTTGAAGTCTCAAAAGGAGAAATTCCCTCACCGTGTGCACTAACTTACTCCTAGTACAACTTAATACAAGGGGAATAGTTTGATTTACTTTTTTTAATGTGATATCTGAAATAACAGTTGTTCCATACTTGGGTTGTGTTCCTGTTGGCTGTAAATTCAGCAAGGGTGCTTGTTTGGCTCGGAGCACTTTGTGCTGGCAGCCCTTTGCACCCTAGAAACAGGTCAAAGAGAGCAGCCTTGGTAGCAGCAGGGTAGGGTATCGTACTCCCCTGTTGAAGTGCATAGCTCCTGATCTGGAAGAAAATTAAGAAAATTCAAGTGTTGCCCACTGCGAAAATCTGACAGACTTATGTATGCATGTCAGTTTTGGTGGCATTTCTGTACCGCCATTCAATGTCACCAAGCCTACTAGGTCATTTTGCATTCCGAAAATATACTTTATGCTCCCTCCTGATTTGTGCTCTAAAGAACATTAAAAGATGAGGGTTAGAATTTTCCTTTTCAGTCTTACTTGCCTTCAGTCAGTTCAGTTAGTGCTCTGTCCTGTTTGAATGTCCAGGCAAGAGCAGTAGCCCAAATACAGCGAAGAAAATGGTGTGGGAACCTGTCAAAACCTTAGAGTTTGACGGTATTAAAAATGGTAATGGTGTGGGAACCTGTCAAAACCTTAGAGTTTGATGACAGTATTAAAAATGGTAATGGTTGTACTGATCATCTTTACAATACTACAATGCCAAGCATCAGTAGGAAAACCACTTGCTGAGTGTAGAGGACATTTGGCATTTACAAGAATGTTGCAACCATGCTGGGCTATAAAAATAGGCATTGCTTCTGGGTTAATGGAATGAGCTTGCATACAGTAATGCAGGAGTTAATGCAAAAGCCTTTGGGATTTCACTGTAAAGTTCCTTGGTTTTTTGGTAGTATGTACATGAAGTGGAAAAGAGGTTGCATGTTGTGTGTCTGTTTTGCATAGTCAAATTAGACTTACTTTGGAAATTGATGCAACCAGGACACCATCTTCAACACATGGGAATTGAGCATAAATTATTCAGCATGTATCTATCCAGTAAACTTTACTCCCTCTTGTGCTGTGATAGAAGCACAGCAAATGCTGGGCTGTCTGCCAGAGTTCTAAAGGCATTTCCCAAGAAGATGTATGCAGAGTGATTATGTTTTCTAGCATATTAGTGAGTTCAGCCCAACAAAAGAAGGAAGATCCGTGCCATAATGTGCCATTGACATAAACTGACAGTATTTATGAAAGAAAAGCTAAAGGGTGGTATTGCTGAGATGCTTGGTCATTCATTGCACTATCAGTAGACAGTTTAGATTCCTTCTTGGCAATGTTGTGTTACCTTATCGGAGGAACACCGGCATTTTGGATAGTGTGTCTTCAGAGGGATGATGGCTCTAAACGTAAAGAAAAGGAATCCTGCCCACATGGGTTTTCAGCCAGCATTATTCAGCAGCCACACAAGCGTGCTGGGGAAGGTGCTATTCTTTCTGTCTTTTGCATCTAGACACGGAATTCTGTTGATAAGAAAGTTGTTGGTGGTTTTTTTTCATTGCTATCTGTCATGATGAAAGCCAAATAGGTAAAGTGTATTTTTTAATGCAGCAGAATATCTGATCTCATGTGTTTCTTCTTTTGAGGAGTGTTTGCTCCCTTTGTCTCTCCAGATGTTAGCCATTACTATCTTGCCTTTAGCTATCAAGTAGCAGAAGTTTAATAGATTTGCTTCTACTGCAGGAGAAGCAGAGACACCAGTGGACATGGAGACAATTAACTTGGACCCAGAAGCTGAGGTAAAGACAGATTTTTGTCCTTATGTGCTTTATACAGCAAGAAGAAAAAGTAGGCAAAGGCAAGTATTGAAACCTGGTTAAAAGATCTAATTCTTCTGAAGGTGCTGGCTATTACGATCTTTTCCATAATTGATCTATAGCCTTTAGACTAGAAGTAGAGGAGTTTTATTCTTTGTCAGTAGCCGAAATGCTTTGTTAGTAATTTAGAATTTTAAATTAAGCACGGAGGCACTGAAAGGGGGGCAATGCTACAGCATTGTTCATGGGCTACGAGCTTTTGTGGGAATATACTTAATGAAATGATTGTTGCTGTCAGATCCATGATTTGTAATAGGCATAGTTACTTGACCAGTCTTGTGCCTTGGCGTTGGCTGCCTCGTGCGCCGGTTAGCTAGTGAGTTCTTGAACTTGGGTGAAGTGCTCTGTTTCTCTTTGGCTGACCGGCAAAACTGGAACACCTGGGGTTGGGCAGCACAGATGTGAAGCGCATCAGCTGGTTGCCAGTACAGAGTTAATGTCCTCAGAAACATCAGATTATTTGAACTATCAGTGGTTTTGCCTGGAACTGGCAATAGCAAGGTATGCTCTAGCAAAGCGGGTAAGAGAATTTTATGCAACACTTTATTTGTGCTAGACAGCAGAATTTGGCTGTCTCAGTAAGTTCAGAATTTACTGCAAAAGACTTCTAATTTTGGCATAACATTACTCAGGCTCGGGAAAGGACTGTTGCCTTTTTGCAGATACTGTGTTTGCAATTGACAAGCTGTGGCCACGTGCTTTACCTATAGCGGTAGAATCATGTGCCAAACCCAATTTTCACAAGGCCTTTGTTCTAAGGAAGATTATAGTCTTACAAAGTGAGCAGCTTGTTAAAACTTTCTTTCAAAGTATCACATAGATCTTTAAAGAGTATTTTGAAACAACTGCTGAATCCCTCTGTTTCACTTTTAGGATGTTGACTTGAATCACTTCCGAATTGGGAAGATTGAAGGATTTGAGGTGCTCAAAAAAGTGAAGGTAATAGCCTTAACGAATTGGAACTGGAGATTTTGTGTACCTAAGCTGTAAGAGGATAGATAGAGGAGTCCCTTTGGTTGAGATCTAATGATCCACTTCACGTTTAACTGAAGGAGGTAGTGGTTACCCATTTGTCAAGTAGTAATAAAAATCCTGGGGTTTTGCAAGTAGGTTTTGGAAGTGAACAACAGACAATGCCTTAGGGTTCATCCTAAGAGATACGCTCTGTATTCACACAGCAGGCTGGAGAGGGCCTCTGAGGTCTTCAATAAACACCTGCTCAAAGCAGATGCAGTGGAGTGTGTTGCTTAAGATCTTCTCCAGTCAAGCTATTCCGTATTTCCAAGGATGAAGATTACATAGCCTTTCTGGGCTGAGGTTCTAATGTCATCTTTGTGGTAAAAAAATTTCCTTCTATAGAGTTGGAATAACAAGAAAAGATTCTATTTTTAAAAAAGCAAAAAACCAAACCCAAACTTATTGTCTGTATGCCAAAAGGCACTTTGTGCTGTTATTCATATCTATTTTCCTGTTTGTTTTTAAACTTTTTCCCAATTGTTAGACTCTCTGTCTCCGTCAGAATTTGATTAAGAACATTGAGAACCTGGAGCAATTGCAGACCTTGCGGGAGCTGGATCTCTATGACAATCAAATTCGGAAGATCGAGAACTTGGAGTCTCTAGTGGAACTTGAGTGAGTCCAGGGGAACCATCAAGATTAGGTTGAGGGTGGTTTGCCACTCACTGCTGTACGTATTCCAGTCTTTATCACCCAGGCCTTGATTCATTTGGTTGCTCTGTGAAGGACAGGATAACACCTGTTTTTCATTGCTAAAAAGGATTGGGTTTTTTTCCCCCCTGATGCACCAGAAGTATTTTGAAAGTTTTATTTGTTGACACTTCTGATTAAAAATATATTACACTTATGACTTAGGCTTGATCTCTGAAGATAGTGAGGTTCCCCACCAATTTACAAGTGTCTCTTCCAGAATCACCCATGCCTGATGAACTGAAGAGACCTTTGTTTTGTTTTACCTCAGGATCCTGGATATCTCCTTTAATGTTCTGCGACACATTGAAGGACTAGATCGGCTTACCCAACTTAAAAAACTCTTCCTCGTCAACAACAAAATCAGCAAAATTGAGAATTTGAGCAGCTTGCAGATGCTACAGATGTTAGAGTTGGGATCCAATCGAATTCGGGTAGGCTTGGTCTTCAAGATGTTAGCCAGAGAGTTTTGAGCTCTTTGGCTTGGGGTTAGTTTTTTCTGAAAGTGCACTTCATTGAATTTTACTTGCAATTTTTTCTTTTTATTGTTCCAGTCATTTAATGTGTAATTGCTTATTGCTGCACGTGCTGAATTCTTTAATTATGAATGCATGTAGTGCCTGGCTACTAAATTGCTATTTATGAATTTCTTTCTTTAATGAAGTCACACATCTGCTGTGTGTTGCCTTTTGCAGACGATGGTTTCCTCCTGCTAGAGAGCCAAGCCTACCAAAGCTAGCAATTACTGTTTTCTCTTACCTCCCTAGAGGCTGGTGCAGTGTTGATAAAACCTATTGAACGCGAATTTAAATCTAGTTGGATTTGTATGTGTAACTGATGACCAATGTAGCAGGTTAGTTTCACTTAGGGAAAGAAGACTTTCTTGAGGCTTTGCTCTGAAATACCTTAAAAACCTGGTACTGTACTGCTGATTACTGGGGATTTTTTTGTGTGTGTGGTTTGTGACTTTTTCAATTTAGGTGATTTAAAATCTGTGCCTCTTAAAAGGAAGGAGTTCTGAGTAGTTTCTCCTCTTCTTATGGAGACATTAAATTAACTATTATTTTTTTAGATGTTTTTTCGATTATATAAGTTTTAGAAAATACTTGTAACAGATGAGTGCATTTTAACCTGAAAATTGCTTAAGTTGGCACTCCCCATTTACAGTCTCTGAAAAATTACTTGTTATGCTGAAAGAGCAAATTAGGGCAAAAACTGCTTGCCCTCTGTATTTCAAGCCTTGTGGAAGTACAACCAGAAAAGAAGGAAACTTCAGCTATTATAAACAGCCTTCTAAAGCAGAAATGTGTGCTGCTTTTATGAACTGGAAAAAATGTATTTTGTTCATAAAGCTAAACTGAACCCTTTTCCATCCAAAGGAATTTCTACTTTGCACATTAAGTTACTTAGGGTAATAAATCTAGATCAACCAGATCAGATAAGTGATTAGGAACCTTAGAATTTGAATTGCCTAGAGGAGCATGAGTTAAAAAGTGATGTGTTTTCCTGTATTCAGAAACAACAGGCCAAACGTACTGATCCTTATGATAAGCAAAACTATACTGTATTCCGTATCTAAGCATCATTACCTTCTGAGAAAAAAATCCAGCTAGTTTTCTGAATTGATACTTACAAGGTACATCGGCACCAATATTGTCAAGCTCAAGAATATCTTTTAAACAATGAGGTTAGATTTATTTTATGTGTTTTCTCAGTGTTGAGCCTGAGCACGTTAAAAAACAACCAAAAAATCCACAGTTATTATTGTATGGTTAACACGAGCTTCTTAAATTACTTTATTGTTAGCATTTTTTCTGTTCATCTGTTAATTCTATTCTGGCTTCTTCAAACAGCACTCGTTTTGTATGAATGGTGGGGAAGCAGAACTTTATGCTTGAGCTGATGCATTTCATGCTTTTTTCTCAAAGCTGGACTGAGGCAACTGTAAGGCAATCCCTTATTTATTTGTTCCTCAGGTTTTTTTCACCCTCGTGTCCATCTGTTTCATACTGTCCCTTAAGTGTGGGTTTTCATAGCTTTAAGTGGCTTTTTTTACTTATTTCCTCTTAATATCCTGCGAGTCACAAGTATTTTCTCCTCAGAGCTGGGGGAGCTACCAGTGAACAACAAATCTATCATTTTCTTGAAAGGTCAGAACAGGATTAAGTCCACAGGCTAGAAAGAGGGAGAATCCACATATGAGCTGAAAACCACCTTATGTTGAATCTGTTGGAGGTTGTGGGATAGAGCTTGAAGAGCTTCTTTCCTTTCCAGAGTGTATCTATAAATACATACTGTGTGTGTTTGCGTCCATCTTTCTCTTCCTTCCTTTGTACACACGTGGATAAATGCACATGCATGCACACACAGAGTAACTTAAGTGGTGCTAGGACTCAGTGGCCTGTCTCACCAGCACTACTAGTCCCTGAAACTCTTGCAGGCAAGAACTGAGATGTCACAAGGTACTTGAGCACAGATGCATAGCTCTGTGTGTATCTATATTCATATTACTGTTCTTCTGTGAGCTGAAGTCTGGTTTTAAGATTCTTGTCTCTAACTGCACCATTTTTTTAATTAAAAGACTTTCCCCTGGAAAAAAACAAAACAAAACACCATTTTAGTTTTTTTTCCTTCCTAAGCTCACCTTTTATCCCTTTTCTTGCCCTTTTTTTCTGTCTTCTGTTCATGCTTTATGCATGTAAATAAAGAATATGGTTCTTCTTGATGCCTGAGAGGTCCTTATTTTCTCCCATTGAAGGCTGAGTTCAGGACTTTAAACTGGTATAGGGTACGTGTTCTGCCAGTAGCATGTATATTTAAAGCATGTATGTCACTTGGTATGTGTGTATTCTGCCAGTAGCATGAATATATAGCCAGTAGTTAAATATATTAACATATATACCCATGAGGCAGTTAACCTTCTTTATGCAGAGAAACTGTTGTGCAAAGGAAGCTAAACAGCTTGCCTCTTGTCTGTGTTATGCAGTCACTGATGGTCAGGACTAAATTTGCAAACTGCATTTTCTCCTCCCAGATTCTCTTTCCATTCACTAGTGACAGATTTTTTTCTTGCTTCACAAATGAGTATCTCCTAACATACGATACACTTCATGGCCCAGGGAGTGGCACTTCAGTGCTTCCCAAGCCTTTTGATTCTCTGCTCTTGCTGCCTGGACCATGGAGGCCACAGCTGGGACAAAGCAATGTAACCCTTGCTGAAAATCAGTAATAATAGTGCCATGAGCCAGCTGTCACATGGGCTGAAGTTCATTGTCACTGCACAAAGTCCTACCTCGTGTGTGCTTTGTGTTGTGGAATTGGCAGGCTTTTGTTTTGCAGGAGTGTATCTCCATGGGTCAAGGCTATAAAATGGCAAATTTTATAACTCCTACAGGTCGGAGTTTTTGCATTACAGCAATAACACTGTCTCCTTTGGTCATTTTGCAGGCAATTGAAAACATTGACACTTTGGCTAATCTTGACAGTCTGTTCCTTGGAAAGAATAAAATCACCAAGCTCCAGAACCTGGATGCACTGACAAACTTGACTGTGCTCAGTATACAGGTATTGGTTCTACTTTGTTGCGTTCTGAACAGCCCCAATTACCTGAACCACCTTGTAATTTATGATAAGCTCTTCTGATTCAGCAGGTCTTCAGCGTTTGAGTCAAACTCCTGTAATGGAATAAAATGTGATGTTCTCTGTGTTATCTTCTCATGTTTTCATACTAAACAAGTCTCATCGTTTCATACTAAATGAGATTAACAGACATGGATAAAATGATAAAAAAAAGTTTGATTTTTATGGAATAGAGAACAAGAAACGAGTGTTATCCCCTATTTCTTTCCTGAAATACTCTTTCCTAATATATTGCAATAACATCAAATGAGTTACTCCAGGGAAGCCATTATAATGGCAGTGGGCTCAATGTTGCTACTCTCTTCTTGAACAGAGAAGAAATGTGAACAATCCTGTGTTAATGAAATCTGTCCTTAATGAGCTTATGGAAAGTTCTTCTTTTTTTTTAAAAGATACTCAAGTAATTTCTTTCATTGAATCTCTTTCTCATCCACCTGACAATGCTGCTGCATTCTAATATCTTACAGCTGCTGGTAAGAAAGCCATACTCCTGTTGTAGTACCTGTATGTGTCATTATTCTATAGGATGTAAAGAATTAGGTACAGCAGAGTGTATTGGGGTTGAAGTGTTGTGAGTTCTGACTATTCCACTGAAAAGACCTACAAAATGAATGCTATTTATTGATGGCTTGTTTCTAAGGACACCAAGAGGAAAACTTTTAGGCTACAACTTTTAATGGGAAGATCAGAGTCTGATTCTTCTAAGCTTTGAGACTTTGTCTCCCATGGAACTTCTTTGTGCATTGGTGGTACAGAGATCAAACGAGCTGAGCTGATGAAATGAGTGTGGACCTAAGCAGACTGTTTCCCCTTCCCATCCATGCTTCAGAGAAAAAATGCTTTTTCTCCAGTGACTCACTTGCGTTTTGGTTTGTTCAAAGTGGACTTAAACTGCTGTTACACTTCCAGAATAACCGTCTGACCAAGATTGAGGGGCTGCAGAGCTTGGTGAATTTGCGAGAGTTGTACCTCAGCCACAATGGCATTGAAGTCATCGAGGGACTGGAAAACAATGTGAGTAGGCTTTTGCTAACTGTGTGACAGAATTGCTGCCCTAAGCTGCTCCTGTTAGTGTCTGTGCTTTTCGGGAAGCTTTTGTTCCTCACCTTCCCCAGTTATGTGTGGGATCCTGAGTCTCTTGAAAAGACCACAAAGATCCAAGTATTTTTTACGTTTAAATATCTTGCATGGGTGAAGCTCCTCTAGATCTTTTGGAGTAGAATTGTGCTTCCCCTGCCCAGGTCATGAAAACAAGTTACATAAGCCTGTAGCATTTTCATTTTCACCCAACAGTAGATGCCATTGTCAGAGAGCAGAGACAATCTAGAACTTAGTTGGCTCTGTGCAAGGCAGAAAAAAAAGCCCTTTCTTAAAACTGCTGAGTTTCCTGCATCAAAAAGTTTGTTCAGCTCTGCTGCTTGAGAGGACACTTATGATCTGATGTTTAATGGATTCCTTCTCTTAATGTACTATGAGGAAAGCTGACTCTTTAGGAGCCCTTGGCTGGCAGTTGCCATCCAGCCAGTAACTGCTTTCATATTGTCACATGGCTCCTGGGAGGTCAGTAATCCAATTTAATTAAAAACAGTCTGTCTTTCTATATTTAGGCAGTGAGAGTTCTTGTGCTGCGTGTAAGCAGCTGGCAATAATGTATCTTTGCTTCTGACAGTTTCCATCTCTGGGCCTGGAAAAAGTGGGACAGAGAAGATGAAAGGAAATCCTATGTAATGTTCTTGTGTTTGCTTGTCTAGAACAAACTCACAATGCTGGATATTGCATGCAACAGGATCAAGAAGATTGAAAATATCAGTCACCTAACAGAGCTGCAGGAATTCTGGGTAAGCGCAAGCTGGAGCTGAAACATCTGTACAATAGTGAAAGAAACCCTTCAGATGGGAAGCAGTGGGAAGGGGATGTACACATGTCTTGTTCCAGTGACCAACTTTAAGATCTTGACAGTCTGCTGGATAGACTATACGATGGTTTCCGCTAAGGAAGGAGTTGAGCTTTAAAAAAAAAAATCTTAGCAGGGCTTTGCTTAGTGCTAAAGAGCCTATTTCTATCCAGGAAACAAACCTTGCTTTCACGCTTGTGATTGTTATGAAACAACCCTACTGTGACTTATTTCTGCAGATCTCATCTTTCTTTAAGTGCGTATGCCAGTGTAATGAGGGAAGCTGATACTGGGTCACCACTGCTCTGGAGCACAGTACCTGTTTAGAACAGAATTCATATGTTCAGGTTATTATAAATATGAAGATAATGAAACCATCTTCTGGTTTACTTCCATTCCTGTGAGGAAGACAACTGTTCAGGGTTGCTTCTGTTTGTTTCTGGCACCCTAAGTAGCTAAGCCCTTTGTCATTCATAAGTCTTGTCAGGAAATATGCAAGACACCCCCTCCTGAAATATCATATTTGGGAGCTGTGTACATATCTGCTCATGTTTTGGGGGAAAAAGCAGCAGATGTTCATGACTTGGCACGTGCTTTAGCTCTTGTAGAGTTTCTGTATGACAACGCTGAGAATAAGAGTTGTACTGCTTAGTGTCTGTTATTTGGAGTTCAGTTATTTAAACTTTAGGACAGAGGTTGAGATAAAAGGAGTGGAAAGCAGCTGCAAATGAAACCAAGGTAGAGGCTGGAGTCCAGGCTACTTAGCCTGTTTTCCTCATCTTGCAGAGTGGCTTAGCAGATGGGTAGTGTTGTTACCTGGCTGTGCCTATTCCATAAGGAACTCTTTAAATAACAGGAGCTGAGAAGCCCTGTTTACCATGGCATCTTTTGGGTGGTAAAAATAAGCCAGTGTAGTGTGGTCAGCTTGGGACCTGTTGTGATCCTTTGCAATTTCCTCTAGTCTTCCTCTTAGCTGTTGCTCTGCTCAGAGAAGGTGGTGTTCCACAGCTGTTTCCACTTTTTATCCAGAAAGCAAAAGGAAGATCTTAACCTCATTGGACTTCCTTTGAAAAAACACTAGTGCATTTAAAGATATATTTTTACTTCTTTTTTGTCAAAGCAGACCTTTGGCCAACGTCTGTTAGCTGAACCTGGAAAATGCTTTCCTGACTTTTTTCCACTTTAACACTCTTTTTAAAAAAATAAAAAAGATAGTGTGCTTTTTGATAAAGAGCAGGGCAGAATTTTCTCTGATATGAACAAGTGCTGCATCTACCAATTTATTTTTTTTTTTGCTGACTGTACAGCTGAAGCCACGTAACAAAGTCCTTTAACACCTTAAGGAAGCAGAATTTCAAATCTTAGATACTTGTTAGAAGATTCCCACAGTATCCCAGTACCACCTCTGCAGTGGAGGGACTGAGACATCCGAATGTCAAGTGACTTGGCTGAAGTAAAGTTGTGACGAGCTGCAGCAGAATGAAAGAGCTGACAGGGTTTCTTCAGAGTTTTAGTCCAGGATTTTAGCACTGGAACTCTGGCAGTCCCAGGCAATGAAGCGGTTTTCTTTCATTGAACTTTCATTTTCGGGAAGAACTTCTTTGCTGTGAGGGTGGTGAGGCACTGGTCCGATTTGCCCAAAGAAGCTGTGGCTGCCCCATCCCTGGAGGGGTTCAAGGCCAGGTTGGAGGGGGGGGGCTTGGAGCAACCTGGTGTGGTGGGAGGTGTCCCTGCCCAGGCAGAGGGATTGGAATGAAATCTTTTAAGGTTCCTTCCAACCCGAACCGTTCTATGAACAAGCTGGAGTGAGGCAACTGAAGAAAATAGAGCTGCTGATCTGCCACACAGCAAACATGGTGCACAAAGTTTCAAGGTTACCGTGAGTGCCCGATGTGAGGAAGAACAGTTGTTGAGGGGTGCCAGAGCCAACCCGTTGATTATTTTTTTTATTATTTATTTTTTATTTAAAGGTGGTATTGCTGTGGTGACTGCCTCTATATCCAAAGGCAAAGGGTGGCTGCAGTCTCTGTGCTGGACAGTAAGTCCAGCCTTGCACACTTGGCTTCCTTGCAAAGCAGCTGAAGCATTCCCCTCTCATGGGAATTCCTTTTTGGTGCCAGCAGTGGGGCAGCTCCTGGGCTGACAGGAGGAAAGCCTGAATCAGAGAGCTTAGGGCTTTCTCTGGAGGGCAGAAGCAGTTTTTTGTGGGGAAGTGATGTCAAGGGAAGAGGAAAATGTCACTTCTCAGTTATCAGTTCGGGACCTTTTTTAATGTTTCCTGGGAAGCCATGAAAGTAAGGTAGATGTTAGAGTGGAAGAAAATCTTGATATAAAGATTTCTACCCTTTAAATGAGCAGTGTATGGGCTGGAGCACTGTATATAGAGACCGTCTCGGTGTCTTGCTGGGACTTTTTCAGCATAATAGTTGGACTGGATACACTGTCTGAAGAGGGGATCATTTGACCGGAAACTTGGGAGAGTGTGGGGAAGTTGGAGATAGTTAGTGAAGCCTGCAGTGTGAGACAAGAAAGCACATCTCAGGAGTTCCAGGGGTAAAAGGATTGTCTTCTGTACATGAAGACCGTACAGCATTCCTGCTCCTGAGCAGCATTGGGTGGCTCGGTTCCTGCTAAACAGGCTTATCTTGGGAGTGTCTGTGTGAGTTTGCCTGTATGTGCTCTGCAGATGAATGATAATCTCGTCGAGAGCTGGAGTGACCTGGATGAGCTGAAAGGAGCGAAGAACTTGGAAACTGTGTATCTGGAGCGAAATCCCTTGCAGAAGGATCCCCAGTACCGGCGCAAAATCATGCTCGCCCTCCCCACTGTCCGGCAGATTGATGCCACGTTTGTTCGATTCTGAGCCACCTGCTACCCTCTATCTCCTGTCCTCCTTGGAGACATGTCCCAACTGGGATTTTTTTATCCACTTACCACTCCCCAGGTCTTCGGTACACTGACACTCACAAAGCAAATGGTCAATGAAAAGCACTGAATACCAGATCTTGTGTACAATGCACTCATTGTTTTTGAAATGTTGTTATTAAATCTTAACACAAGAGTTCCTTGTGCTTGTGTCTATTATTTATGGGTGAGGTTTTTCACAGAAATTGCTTGCCAACAGACTGGAGCCACTTGCTGACTTTCATTGATTCTGTGACACACCTTCAGGTTAGTAATGTCCTAGCAAATATCACTTCCAGATCCAGGCTCAGTTGTCGTCTGTAAAAATGTGAAAAGACAGCGACAGTGCTGACTTGCAGAAGAATCTGATAGAGATGCCCATCTGAGTTACCAGGTGGGAGTCAGTGCTAAGCATCTGCTTGTGAAACTCAGGGAAGGAGGGGGAAGCCTTTCCATAGCAATTTTAATGGTTGGTTGGTTTTGTTTGTTGTGTTTGTTGTTTTTTTTACGTAGCTGCAAGCTCATAAGAGGCCTGAGGACAAGTAGCTTGAGGTCTGAAAGCACCGTGGGGAGGTACGTGCCTGGATGAGCTACTTGCCTTCACAGAGCCACTGCGCTTAAATCTAGTGCTGTCAACTGGAAAAGGGGTTAAAAGGAGAGATGGGAGGGACGATGGATTCTACGCTTCAGGAGGTGAGGGCTGTAGTTCAGTCTTACAGGTTCTTTATTGATGGTTGTAGCTTTGTTTGCCACTTGATTTCCCAGGATTTGTCAGAGCAAAGTACAGCAGGTGCCAAGGTGTATAATTTCTCCTTCCGGGGCTGAAACCGAGACTGCTTCCACATCCATTCCAGAACAGGGGAGTGATGGATGTGGCCAGCAGGTCCTTGGTAGTCACATTGAACTTCTCCACTGCCTGAAGTGAAGCTGAAAGACTCAGTGGACATTCTAATCTTAATGGAAATGAGTGGAGTGACTCTAGAGGGAGCCATTGATTTAGTATGACTTCAGGTATGTCCTTCATCTTAAAAATGCTGTTCAGGTACCTCGGTATCTTGGGCTCCTGACAAAGCCCACCTGCCTGGAGTGCCACATGGTTGGATTGCAGTTTTGGCAGCATAAATCTGGAGGAGAGCAAGACGTGGACCTCTCTAAAAGGGCTTCAAAGCGGCGTTATACTGATGCGGGAGGAGGCAGTGAGATCACTGTGGTGCAGTGAAAGCCACTGCTTGTGTCACTGCCATATCTCTGTTGGTCGTGATTTGGTACCTGCTGAGTGACAGCTGTCAGCTCCAAGCTGTGGGTGCCTGCTGGAGTAGCCTTTATGTGTGGTTCAAGTTGCTGAGCACTTTTGTGAATACGGCCTCTTGCAATATTTAGGAATTGGGACTGTTTTGTAGCCAACGTACTCAGCATCATCATTTGCTTCTTACTAATACTAAATTAATATGACTGATGCTAATATATTAATGCTGCTGGTCAGTAAGGTAAGGGTTTGGTGGTACTTTGTTACAGGTGGTGTTTGCACTCACGAAACAATATGAATCCTGTCCCGCTTGCGCTAAATACTGCAATGTGGCCTTGCTGTCCCCCTGCACTTATGTTTAATGTGGGCAATTGGACTTCATGCCCCCAGTGGCCGGAGAACCGCCCTGTAAGCGCTTGCCATCTGCCATCATGTTAGTCTAATGACTGTGTCACCGGTGGGGGGAACAGCTGCTGCCCAGCTGGTGCGGGTGTTCTGAGCTCTGCTGCCCTGGAGGAGGGATTGCGTGAGTGGGGGTGCCGAGGCTGCAAGGGGAGGTTTCTGTGTGTCCCGACCTAAGGGATCTATAGGATCTTTCTGCTCAGCGGACCTGTGAGGTGTCTGGGAGACATTTCCAACACAGTCTGCAGCACTTGCAGAAGAACATAGCAATGTATTTTAAATACGCAAGCTGTTCAAAGGATATGTAGGTTCGCAATTTCTCGGCGGGGAGGGAGGAAGAAAGTCAAACTTTGGCTTTATTTAAGGACGCAGATCCTTTCACCCTTTTAGGGATTGGACCAGAGCTGATAGCGGGGCAGGGGGGGCACTGCTTGCCCGGCCTGGCTCAGCCCGGGGCTGGAGCCAAAGCTCCTGTCATAGAGGGAGGGAGAGAGTCCCCAGGGGCTGGGCTGCCTGCAGTTGCCTGGGTCCTGGCCAAGGGCTGGGGTTCTGCTTGCACCCCATATACTGGGCTGGGAGACCAGAGAGTGCAGGCAGCAGCACCCAGGGGTGACACCTGCCCTGGAGGGGACAGAGGCGGCAGCACTTTGCTCCCACAGGTACAGAGCCTTTAGGGACCGGGATGGCAACTTCACCTCAACTCACTGGCAGCTGCTGGCCATACGCTTGGGCTTCATCATTGTGTTTGAGGCACCAGCTGCTGAGCCCTGCAGGGTGGCTCAGGGCACAGGGCTGGGGGTGAGGACCTGCCACCTTGGCCAACCTCTGCCTCCCTGCTTGCTTCCACCACGGCCTTCTCTTCACCAGACGTGTGATTGCGTGGCTGGTACCTGACGTTCCTGAGTCTGTCGAGGTCAAGGTGAACGGTTCCTGGCCAAAGAGGCCCTGGCTGAGAACAAGGTGGGCTGCAGAAGCTCTTCCTCTAAAGCCTTTTCTGATTTTAACTTTTATAGAGGCACAGGCTCAGCAAGAAGGCAGCCATGTAAGGGGTTGCACAGCTCCTGCTACTGCAAGCACCATCTCCCTTTTTCTGTTGTTCAGGTGTTTCTGGAGTGATGGGAGACAAGAAGCAAGGCCGGTGTCATGGACCTGGCTGCAGGCAGGGACTGGGAAACCGAGCAGTTGGCCAGCAGCTGAGTGCTGCAGCATGTCCCACAGCCTGTGGCATGGTGCCAGGTCTAAAAGGCTACCGACCGGCTCCTACTCGGGCACGCTGTGACCCTCCGACAGGACAGTCCCTGCGTCAAACCTGGCCTGTGGCAGAGCAGCAGCATGGCGCCAGCCCGTGGGTGCTGTGCAGGGGTGCCTGTCGCAGAAGGCGGATGAGAGGTTCTGATTCTGGAGGAGGTAAGCAAGAGGGACCATGGCTGGCTTTTCTCTCTTTCCCTACACCAGCAGTGTCCCCATACCTCCCTCTGCTGCTGTGCAGTGGTCTTCTCGCCTCCTCCCACGACACAAACCCTGCCTCAGCAAAGGCATCGCTGCAGCAGAGGCTCGCGCGTGCAATGGGAACCCCTCAGACTGGGTACACCCAGCTAGGCAAGGGCTGCCTTGGATCTCAGCCCACCAGCAGAAATAACATCCGTGACACTCCAAGCTGTTTCAGGTTTTATTTTAGAATTTATAAAATTCCAGTGTCATCCATACTCATGAGCCTTTTTACATGTTTGCATATAGTCTCCAAATTCCAAAGTTAAGGCCAAGGGATCATTGCTATGGAAACGTACAATATGGAAGACGTCAAAGAGAGGAAATGGACACATGCCACAGTCTGCTGCAGGAGGGTGGTGGGGGGACAGTACTAGGTACAATCACTTCATGACCTTCTTTAGAGTGGAGGGTCGGGCTAGGGGGCACAAGCCCAGATGGTGGTGCCCCAAATGTAACTCAAGCCTAGCTGTGCAACTGGTAAGGGCATGGAGCGGGGCATAAAGAGGAAGAGGGGGGCAATAGGCTTGTTGACCTAAACTACAGGGTAATAACCATTTTTGGACAGACGCAAAGGGGAGGGTGTTACCCTAGTTCTGTCTGACCCACCCTCTCTCCTGTGCTGGAGGCAAGGCCACCCTGTCCTTCGGGGACAGCCAGGTGTCCTGCAACAGGCCACGGTCAGCTTCAGTCAGTTCTCAAACTTAAGGAGAGCACTGTGAGGTTTTGGGTCAACTTCTGCATAGCAGCCTCTTCCAAGAAGAGCTGGCTGGGAAAGAAGTGTCGGCATGGCAGGCCTGCTGGGCAGAGGGAAAGGCAAAAATGCAGGGCCCAGCTTGCTCCGTGAGCAGTGCCAGAGAATAGAGGCTTCGGGACTCCTGCTTGTCTGAGAGCTGTAGCAGCTGGGATAGAGGAATGGCTCAGACTACAACCTCTGCAGGACTGAGGTGGGGATGGAGGGAACACAGAAACTCCAGGCTCCCTGCCTCCCTCCCCAAAGATGAGGCTTTCCTCTTACTGCCTGGAGCATGAGCTTGGATACAGCCCCCTTCGAGCAGGCTGTGGCAGGGCCTAGGTGCAAGGGGCCCGGAGTACAGAGCACGGATCACCCTCTATCGCCCATACAATGGAGGCCTCGGGGAGAGCTCAACGCACCACCCTGTCAGCCCCCCATCAGAGCAGAAGCCTGGCTCACAACCTCTGCAGTCGAGGGCTGTGGCAGGGCAGCGCCTACAGCCACGGGGCTGAGCCCTGCTCTAGCTCAGCCAGCAGTCCTGCAGTTCTCTCTGATTCACAGCATGCCTCATCGTCACTGCGCTCAGCTTCCCTCTGGAAAAGCTCCCACAGCCACTTGGAGGCAAAAGGCTCGTCTTGCTTCTCCATGCTTCTGCTCTGGGTGCCAGGGCAAGAACTGGAACAGCTGCTTACCCACTTACTCTAAGAGGCCACCATCATACTGACTTTTGAGGTAGAAAGAAGGCGATAGTAATAGGTGTCCCTACCGCTCGTGCCTAGATGCTACAGCCCTAGCAGATGATTACAGCTCCTCAAGGCTGTGCTTTCCACCAGCTTCTCCTGGGCCATGCCACTGCAGCAACCTTGCCCAACCCAAATCTGTCCCACCCGGTAATATTGCCCCGTGCTGGCTCGCCTGCCTGCTCACCACGCCGGCTGTCGGGAAGGGTGAACGAGGGAAGGCAGGGAACTAGAAGCGGGGTCTGTCATCCATCACACGCTGGAAGACTCAATGAGCGTGCAGGCTGGGCTGGGCCTGGTGTGGGGCAGGGGGGGTGCTGGCTACGTGCTGCGCTCAGAGGTGTCCACCTGACCAGGGCAGCCATACGTCATTCTAGTCCCTGCCATCTCTGCTGCCTCTACAGCCTACTGAAAGTTTTGTTCCTTTAAAAAGCAAGTTTCTGACCTTTTAGATTATTTTTGAGCTCTCCCCACAGTCAGCTATCAGCATTAAATGAATTTTTGGCAGTTAAAAGGAAAAAGGTTGATTGCACTCTACAAAGGTAAGGTAAGGCCTGGGATAAACACAAAGGAAAGAGGGCAAACGTTTTGGCTTTAGAAAGTCAAGGAAATTTATTTCCTGAGGTCATGAGACAGGAAGTAGATTCCTAGCCACAGTAAAGGAGGTCTCCTAATGAAGGCGAGAATGCCTAGTAAGACATGCTCAAGAGAGCAGATTGCTCTGCTAGCGCTTGGGAAGCTGCAAATCTTAGCCACTTTGAGTCAATTATGAAGTTTCTAACAAAAACACACACACTTAGTGTTTGAATCTGAGTAGAAGTCTTGTTCCAAAGGAGAAAAGAATATCCATCCAGAGATGAGGGTGGGTCCTAGCCACGGTGATAGCTGAGGGGAGCAAGATGGGGTCTAGCACTCCAGACACCATTAGGAGACCTCTTGGGGCAATTGACTTGTGCTCCAGCCGCTGGGTCAGATTTCAGACAGGAAATATTTGTGGCAGGTTAGTGTCAGGTCAGCGGGCTGGAGGAGTTTCTGCTTCTGGGTCATTATCGTTTGGGTCCCCAGGGAAGAGTCTTGGGGGCCACTTGAGCCCCAAAGCTGGGGAAGTCTTCAGAACTGCTCATATCAGGGGCCTAGAGCAAACAAAAAGGGAACCAGTTAAGCTCCTGCCCCGCTGTGAGCCTTCATGGTGCACCCCTAAGCTAAGCAGCATTTCTGATGTTCCACAAGCAGTGACAATGGCCAAGGGTCGAAAAGGATCACTATGTCCTTAGGACTGCCAGCACGGACAGTCAAGTCATCTAGAGATGACGTGTAGGAGGGTGCAGATAGGAGCAAATGGCAGGTGGATAAAGGGTTCCAGTCTCAGTAATGTGGTCACTGGAGTAGGGTCAGGCCAGTCCTGCAGCAGCATTGGGGCAGCTGAGGATGGAGCTGTCACAAGTCCCAGCTCACCGCTCCCAGCCAGAACACAGAACAATACATCAAGGTGGTTCTGCGCTGCAGCAGGAGTCAGGAGTCCTAGGACCACCATCCCTAACCCTAAAAACCACAGGACTTGGTAGGACACTTTCTCGTAAGGGCCCCCATTCCCCAACAGGTCCACAGTGGGGTTGTCAGTGTGGACAAGATGCTTAGAAGAAAGAGACAGCAGTGCTTTGGAAGCTGGAGAGCCAGAGCCCAGGCCTGCTCTCAGGTTTCATGAGCCAGAAGGAGCAGGAGGGCCCTTCACTGCTTTCTCTGACACCAATGGAGAGAGAGTGCTCCGTTTCCCCAGCCAAGGAAGGAGGGCCAGACCTCAGAGTAAGTCTTTGGCAGAGGGTGCCACATGCCCTGTGCCCTCAGGCCCACAGCAGAAGCAGCACTCACCTTTTCATTGTTGACATTGGCCCAAGGGGCATCTCTCACCACAAAACCCTTGGATGGGGCCTTGGACTCTTCATGTGAAGAGGGCTTCATATAGACCTGCATTGCCTCGTTGTCCACCACATCTGCAAGCTGTAGTGACATGGCCCAGTTAGGAGGGGATCTTGATAGTTCCTCAAACTGGTATAACACACCTCCCTCCCACCATCTCACCATGCTGCAACCCATCCAAGGTCACCAGCCTGTTCTACAATGACCAAACACAGTGTTTCTGTACTAGTCTGAGGGCCACAAACTCCTAACTGATGCAGCAACTCCTAACTAACTGCAGCAAGGCAAGCATGCGCACATCCTGGTGGTGCCCAGCATGCTTATTCACTGTCCTCTCCTGTACAGTGGGGCCAGTCCTTGCACAGCTCTGCACCCAGTTGGTCTGAAGAGCAGTTGCATATAGGGGCTGACTGCCACAGACACAGGGCTCGAGTTCTCCTATGCAGTGGTAGAAAATACCACATGGAGATACTTCAGACATCCAGCTCTGTGGCAGAGAAAATCCTTGCTAAGCCCCTGCGGAGATTAGCTGAACACTTACATATTCCTCCTCCAAGTTCAGGATGTGATCAATAGCTTCTTCCACATTCTCAGGGAGTCCTGTCACAGTCACACAGTTGGGGTCAGGAGCTCCACTCTGGGGAAAGCGAATATCCACCTGCAACACAAGGAACAGGACAGGACTTAAATGTGCACATCTGAAAAGCCACAGACTCCCCATGACTCTCATCATTAGATTCACAGAAAAACCTTGTTGTTTCCTGTTTAGGGCTGCAAGTCTATTTAGGACCTCCATAGTTCTGATGCAGGAGAGTGTGCACTAGAACATATCTGGCCTCAAAGCCTGTCCCGTTTACTGTGAAGGAAGGCAGAACAGGGTCTGCAGTAGCAGCCTACCTTCCAGCAGTCCCTGCTGTTCTCGCTGCCCAGAGGCCTGCTGCTTTCTGTGCAGCCCTTGCAGCAGCAGCAGAAGAGGGCTGCATTTCCAGACAGTGTCCTCATACTGCTGCAAGCATTTTCACTATCAAGCCCTTTGCATGACACACAATAAACTTTCTGTCTCCTTCACAGATAGGTAATCCTGGCTGACTGTCACTCTATGGAGCTGGCTTAGTATACCCCACACACAGCCACTGAGCTCTCTCACAGCTTGCCTTCCAGATGAGTGCAGGGAAGCCACACAAGACTGGACCAAAAACTAAAGGCTCCTCCACTGGAAATTTGTTTCAATAGCTGTTTTCAACAACTGAGCCCAGCTGAGATCCAAGTCTCTAAAGTCTCATCACTCTGGATCTGTATTCACTACTGCCCCTGTGGTAAAGCACCATCAGGGGCAAAGGCAAAGTCTTTCCCAAAGTCAGCTGACTTTGCCAAATCTGGAGCCCTGACAGTGTGCCAAGATTCCCAAAGCCAAGTGAATCAACAGTGGCTTACAGAGACAAAGAAATCCAGAGGATTTCCTTGAGTTAAGCTCAAGCTGAAGGGCTCAGGGCACAGTCCCCCAGCAACAGACCTGGCTATCCACTTCCAGAAATCAGAGTAGTGGACATAACCACCTCTTCCCTCTGAGGACCATCCGGGACCCTGGCTGCAAGAAACTCACTAAACAGGCTGCAGAGAGACAGAGCTCCGTGCTGTTTGCAGGGCTAACCCAGAACACCAAGAAAGCATTTCCAGGTTCCTCTTCTGGCTTTGTTACATCAAGAGAGGAAGAGCTCAGCCTCCTCCCCACCTAGCTCCCAGAAGGATGACTCACAGCTGAGGTTGTGTGGGGATGCTTCAGCTGGTGTCTGGGTGTGGTGCCCAGATAGCCCAGCTGCCCAGAGCACACCAGAGTGCCCTGGCCCAGGGATTCTGCTCACATGCTTGTGATGACAGAGTTGGAGGTGAGCAGGACAGCACTGGCTTTTCTTTTGCACCTGCTCCAGCTGAAGGCATTTAACAGGAACAAGACAGAAGGACCACAAGATGTCAGCTTCAGGCTCCTGAATTCAGCCCCTAGCACCGAGCTGCCACCAAGCTCTTAGCACAAGAGCAAGCAACACCACTGGCCACCCAGGGCTGTGCTGCATCATCCCACCGCTCACCTTGAACTCATCCATGATTTTGCGGATGGCTTTACCACGTGCACCAATGATGCGTGCATGAACACGATGGTCCAGAGTCACATCCTCAGAGATCATCTGCTCCAGCTCACCAACGATCTTCATGATGGCATCCCGGGCAGCCTCAGCATTCTTCTCATAGCCAGTGATGGTGATCTGGTCCTGGGCCTGGGGTATGGGGAAATGTGTGAGAGACCAGACTCATAAGCAGCTGAGGAAGCTTTCTCTCTGCTAATTCCTTTTACCCTCTACCTTATCCGAAGGCAGCATAGGAAGTTCAGAGCCCTAGAGAAGATGCTGTGCTTCCTATGCTCAGAGACAACCAACAGCCTTCCCTGTACTGCCTCTGACCTCTTACCTGGCTTTCATCATCCTTGTCAGGGAACTGGATGTTGACCTCATGCTCTGTGCGTATCTGCGTGATCACTGCTCCCTTCCGTCCAATGATTTTAGGGTGATACTTGGGATCCACAGTGACTGTCAGCTTGAAGCTTCGCAAGGCCTGGAGTAGGAGAAGCAGAGTCAGATACAACAGCAGGGAACACACTATGGCTGGTCCAGTGATGTCCATCTAAGTCCCAGTGTTTTCTTCTGCTTTCTGAGATGTGGGGAACAGATTCTGCAGGGTCATGCTTGAGTGTACATGGCTACACTGATGAAAGAAAAGCACCCAAGACATCCATCTGCTGGGGCCTTGTGCTCTTGCCAAGTTCAGCAGGAAATTACAAGTAGCGAACATCCAACTCATCCCTCACCTATTTTTGTTCAGAGCTATGATGAGGATTCAATGAGAATAGTTACAGAGAGACTCCTAGCACAGTGAGGTTGCCACCCTGCAGTGTCTTGAAGGTCCATGAAGGTGTGACAGAACCCAGGACAGTTCAAAGTTACCTAAAGTAGAATCTCAAAGCTCTCTGTCAGTTCATGTTAAACAAGTTACATTTGTGTAATCCACCTATAAGCACTCCACACCTGCAGAGCACCTAAGGGTGCTCTTAAAAGGTGAGGGGTTCCAGGAGTCTGCACAACTTTTGAACGGAACACCCAAAGGCTGAAGCCTCATTTGCCTGAAGGGAAGGACAGGCATAGGCCTTACCCGATCCTCTTGTTCAGCTTGTAGCTCCTTCACTCTTTCCAGCAGCCCAGCCTTGGCACGGTCCAGGTTGGTAGCCAGCCCAGTAATGGTGATGATATCTGACTGCAGTTCAGGAGCAGGGACCTGGATGTTCACCTGAGTAACAAACACCAATTATGGTTTTGTATCACTGCTCGGTTTCTATCGCAGTGATGTCTATCACTGCAGGTTGGCTCTCGCTGATCTCCCTGGCCGCCAAGAGCAGCTTCCACTCAGACAGCCTAAACCACAGAATCACAGATTGGTTATGGTTGGAAGGGACCTCTGCAAATCATCTGGTCCAACCCAGCCTGGGACTGTGTCCAGACGGTTTTGGAGAGAACCCTAGTTCTTTAGCCATTACCAGACTGTTTGGTGTAGGGCTTCAGCCCCCAGCAGTCCCTGTGCCAGCCTGGACAGGGTAGGAAATAAATACATGTTCAATAGTACCGTTTCCAGCCAACCTGCATCAGCCCCAAGAGTCCCTGTGGGATTCTGGGGAATTCTCTGGAATGGGCAGGCACAGCAGAGCTGTCTCCCATGGCCTAGGAGGAAAACAACTCTCACCCTGGTGAGGAATCCCTCCAGGCACCAAAGAAGTCATACAACACTCACAGCATTAACACTGATCATACAGCTTCAGCATGAAACCTACCGAGCCCTGGAGCCAGGGACTAAATCACACAGGTCTCATTTTCTTACTACAGAACTTATATCCCACAGTCAAGTCACTACAGCTCTGAGTACGTCACAACTGATTGCCACCACCACAAACATGGTAACTTAGATATTCTCCAGGACAGAGGAGATGGAAAGAAGGGCAACAACTTACTTCAAACTCATCCATCATTTTGCGGATCCCACTTCCTTTCTGGCCAATGATATAACGGTGAAGATCAAAGGGAACTTCCACCTCAATTGTGACAGGAACCAGAGCCTGCATGAGAGGGAGCACAATTTACCAGTTGGAAAACTTCTCCTGTATTCCAGCTTGCCATATACTTGCCCAAAAGAATGTGTTGCTGAACTGAGATACATTCCCTTGTAGCCAGGATACAAACTCTATAGGAAGAGAGAACAGCCGTGAACACCAAGATGACCTGTTGGGTGCTAAAGCATTCTTTCCAAACAAGCCATCTTAAACCTCTGGGGACAAGCTGTTTTCATACCCTTGGCCTCCATCTAGCAGAGACTTGGAAAACAACACTAAAGGAGCGTGGCAAGGTCTGCTACAGCTAGAATGATTCAGTCTCAATCAGACTCCTTCTCTTTCCCGCTGTGCTCCATAAAACAAGCATGTAGTGCTTTTATGGCAAGTAACTTGGGGGTCCTTACAAGCTCTAGCAACTGTGACATCAGGCACTATGAAGCTGCCAGGTTAAATCACAGAGAGAGGACTTCCCAGTCCCAGAGCAGTACAGACTGCCTCTGCAGTTAGCACCAGTGACCACCTCCTGGAAAGCAACCTTGACTGAGTAGCTTTTGTTACCACCACAAAAGCCTGTGGTGAGCTTCTTGCATCAGGGATTCACCACATTATAGGGCTAAGGGGCTTAGAAAGCCATATACCTGCAGTGCCTCCTTTGCTGCCTCACACTTCTCCCTGCGGCCAGAGATGATGATGATATCGCACTTCTTTGGAGAGCTGGGATCTGCATCCTTCCCATCCTTGCCTTCCCCACCTTCCTCACCATTCTCCTGCACAGCTGGTTCTGCAACAGGGGCTGGAAATATGGAAAGTCTCGTGTTAAATGCACAGAGCCCCCTCCTTGCTCATTATCTCCCCCTCTGGATCCTGAAGGCTCAGCCCGGGCTTTGCCACAAGAGATCAGACACTACAGACTGCTATGGAGGAGGTCACTCCTAGCAGAGGCAGCTTGCCACGGCTTAGCATGGAATGAGCAGAAAGAACAAGAACATCCACAGAGACAGTCTGCTCCATGCCTCTCTGCACAGCACTGATACTGCCTTTGCCTGCGCAGAAAGGACCTGCAGAGGCTGCACTGCTATGTTAGCAGAGGCAACAAGTAAGACTGGCAGTTCCTTCCCCAACAGGGAAGTTCACCGGCACAGCACTGGACGTTACAGCAGGATGGTTGGTGCTAGGCCTGAGTACCCAACAGGCCCCAGCTGTCCGAATTCAGTAATGAGACCATAAATGCTCATATAGACCTTGGTAAGCCTGTAGAGCCCTTTTTGCCGGGGTAGGTCCTCGTATTCCCTGCACTCTATGGTGAGAACACATTCAGAACATCCAGGTCTGGGGATTTACCTTCTAAAAGCATCCCTTTTTCCCGAGGGGGCATAGACTGACGTTAAGCTCAGGCTCAAGGACACTGCAGGGAACACCTGAGGTCACATCTCCACAGATTTTAAGTAGAACATCTTCAGTGATACAGAGCACAAGCTACACTACACTAATTTCATCACCCCAACTACCACACGAACATGCATCTATGGGTGTACCTGGGTTCTCCTCCCTGTCAGGGAATTTGATCTGGACACCATAGTCCCGGGTGATCTGCTGGATTCGGGATCCCTTGGGGCCCATAATGGAGCGGTGGAACTTTTGTGGGATGGTGCATTCAATTGTCACTTGAGCTTCCTGTGAGAAAGCAGAGTTGCTCTATTGCAATGCAGCCTCTTTCACACTAGAAAACAGGATGCTTGTGCATGGTGAAATCCATAACGGACATGGAGAGAAGTTAGAAAAGATAACAGCTGCTGGACAGGGGAAGAACTGGAAGTTTCCTACAATCTTCCTCTCTGAGAGAGTAGCACAAGATTTCTTAATAAAGGTTGCCTCCAATTTTAACCCATTATGTTACAGGCTTCCAAGATCAAAGCTCAAGCTCTCTATTACCCTGAAAGGGAGGAAGCGTTAGAAGAAAGGAAAATGATAAAGAAGGAAGGAAGGGAAGAGAACAGGTTCAACATTTGGTTCTTTCCAAACACCAATACTAACAGTACAGGAAACCCCAGAGAGCAACCACTGCCCAAGACCAGACATGGAAAGGCACAAAAAGGCTCCAATTTTTTAATGTCTAGCACTATATCAAGGAAGGGTCTCCTATTTCCACTCCTAAAAACCAAGAAGATGGTCAGAGGATGCAATTCCTTCCTATAGCATTGCCATTTTGGAGCCAGCTGCCATTCCCCAGGCTGGGATCTAAAGTCTGCAGACCCTATACGTTGACAGGAAAGCTTCAGATCCCACAATTACTGTGGGACTTGTTCACATAAAGCTTGGCTGTACAGCAGGCTCAATGAGGGCACTGCTGAAGCAACAAAGTGTAGAAGAACACTGTTACATACCAGGTCCTCGATGATCTCTTGGATGCGTTTCTTGGCTGCCTCCACACAGTCCTTGGCTCCCTTGAGGGTAACTTTGTCACTCTGCGTACCAGAGCGTGGGAAGCTGACCATCACACCACCATACTCATCTGCAATCTCACGCAGAACTTGCCCTCTCCGGATGACAAAGTGGCGGTGGTGCTTGGGGTCAACAACCATGGAGTCTTCAACCACATTATCCTGTCAACAGGTGACAACCGGTCAATCCCGCCTGTCCTGGTGACAAGCACTAGTTAGCTGCACTCAACATCAATCAGTTTACTACCTCACCCCAACAAGTGACAGCAAGGAGGATCTTCTTCCTGAGCTCCCATGAAGGGCAGCAGATGGTTTTAGGACAAACAGTCCTCCATGTTGACTCATTACATCTTGCTACAGTGATAGACAAGAAAGTAGAAAAAGTAATTCATACCAGGTTCTTGATGAGGGCCTCCAGCTCCTTCTGCGCCTCTTTGACAGCCTCCTCAGTTCCCATGATAGTTATCAGCTCCTGGTCTTTGTCCTCAGAAGTTGGGAAGATGATGCGAGCTCCAGTGTTGTCACGCACCTTACGGATGTTGCCACCACCCTTACCAATAAGGAATTTGTGGTACTCTGGCTTTGCACGGAGGTCCACGGTGTAACTCTTTGTTTGCTGAAAGAAGTCAGATACCCATGGGAACATGTCAATATATAAAAAATACACATCAGCATCAACAGTAAGCATGTAGGTATGTTACCTGCACCCACATACTGCATCTACCTTGCTTTTGCAACACTGTGTGCTTTAGAAGTCAAAAAAGTATACAGTGTACTAAAATTAAAAACACTACCTGAAAGGTGTTCTTAGCTAACTCTGCATTCAGAATGACTGGTGAGAATACGAGCAGAAAAGACTTCCCTAGGAGAAAGCTCTGACACTCACACAAGGCAGCATAACTATTTTCTGACTGCTGGAAGCCAGGCAGTAGAGAGAACCAACTGATCAGGAAAACATGTTCACATGCTGATATTAGAATGACCATTTTTACGTTTTTTTTCTTGCTATTAAAAGGACCACTCAGTCAATCAGCTACAACTCAGTGCAAGGTCTTGTAACCCAAAGTTCTCAAACCTGGATATACGCAGTGAAGTGGAAGAACTGGAGCTGGAATTCACAGATCAAGGAAAAAGTAAAGGAGATATGCAGAGTAAGCTGTTTCAGAGAAGTGTGGATACCCAACAGGATTCAAACCACGAGAGCAGGGAGCCTTAAGCCTTTGAGTATGTCCCCAGCCTCGGCAAAGAAGCATTTACAGGCAGTTTTTCTATCGACGGAGGAAGAACTCAATTGTCATAAGGATGGAAGCATAGTTTTCTTTTAATCACCCAAACTGTACTCAAATCCCTCAGAGGAGTATTAGGCTGTCTTGATGCCAAAGGCTTCCCAGCAGGCAGAGGGAATCACTTCAACCCCCAAAACAGCTGGCCAAAACAACATGCTCCCTCCCCTACGAGACAAGGCTCACCTTCTCCTCTGCCAGGTGCATCAGCTGTTTCTTGGCTTTCTCTACATCTTGGGCTGGGCCTCTGATGGTCACGGTGTCACTGCCAGAGCCCTCGGTGGGGAAGTGAATGTGGACTCCACCACATTCCTCCATGATGGAGCGGATGAAGCGGCCTTTGGCGCCAATGAGGGAATTGTGCAGTTTGGAAGGAATAGACACCTCCACCTCTGTGATGTTGGCCTAAGACAGGGCAGTTCCAGGCTGTTAGTCAAGCTGCAGATGTGTGTTTGCACCTATTCTGCTTACTCCCCAACTCCCACACTGCTAGGAGCTTTATAGAGGCGTGTGTAAGGAACACCTGGTCAGATTGGTTTGAGACTGGCTACCCCTGACACATGAACAGCCACAAACTTGGGTTTAAGAGTCAAGAACAGACTAACACTAATGTTTGTCTCCTCCTTGCCCTCCCTGCCCCACACCCCCCAAGCACTTATGTCTTCTAGTAACATTTTCAACGTCCTCATCTGCAACAGGACAGTTGTTTCACTTACCAGCTCCTTCTGGATGGCAAGAATTCTGTGGCGAGCAGCCTCACAGTTCGCTCTCTTGCCTGTGATAACAATTGTCTCCGAGTTGCTGTTCTCTGCTGGGAGATCAATTTTGGTGTTGCTTTCTTCACGGATCTGCCACAAAGGAAAAAAAAAAGTCATGTCAGAGGTGTCCTGTGTCACAAAAAAACCCCAGCCCTTGGAGATTATATTTCACACCACTAATGAGCAGGAGAGAGCAGCAAGTGGGATTTAGCTGCAGGACTTCCATGCTGAACCCTGGAAATGGGAAAGTTATCTTACCTTCTTGATGTTGGCACCTCCTTTCCCTATGATGTTCTTATGGAACTGTTTGAAGATGGGGACAGAAATTGAAAAGCTGTTTTCAACCTATTGGAGGAAGGAAGGGAGAGATGAAGGTTATACTGTCAAGGCATTGAGGTGCCATCCCAGAATCTTGATAAACAAACATTTGACAATAGGCTTAGACCCAAGGAAATTCACTATACGACACACTTACAAAACCAAGCAAAGGCAAGTACCTTACCCTATAGCCCTTAGATAACAGCTACTACCTTCCTGTCCTCATCCAGACAGAATAGTGTCCACAGCTCCCTCACCTTGAGGTGTTTCAGCCCTAGCCAACCCAATACCCAATAAAGCTTGGCTTTATTCAGGGTTACCAGATATGTAGGAGAGAACACCAAACAGAAGTTCTCCTTACCAGGTCTGCCACCATCTTTTGCATGTACTTGGTGCACTTCTCCACCTCGTTTTTGGGACCTCTTAGTTGGACGATGTCACTCTTGTGCGCAGGGTCTGGGAAGTTGATGATAACCTGCAAGAGGTGGTCATTTACAGTTGACTCAAGCAAATGCAAGAATTGATGTGTCAGACACATTTAAGGTTGGGGGGGTTCCTATATATCCTCTGTCCCATGTTAGCAGCCTCTGGACAAAGGAACTATCTTCTCATACATATTAGATACAGAACCACTACATTGATGACTTCAGTGATGATGTGCCTACTACCCAAGTCAGATATATATCCCCTCTGGATTCTTTATCTCCTAGAAAGCCTAACCTCTGGGAATTTCTCTCGGATTTCCCGGATCCGCTCGCCCTTCTGCCCAATGATGGTCCGGTGGAATTTCTGCTCAATGATTAGGTCCTTGGTGCGTTCATTTTCCTGATGAGAAAAGAGCTTATATTAAGTGTTCAGCAGGAGAGCCACATACTTTTATTTACTGTTTTGCTGCCTGACAGTTTACTTGCCAGCATTGCCCCTGTTTTCTCCTCCAGATAAAATCCTCTCTAGGCTGACAGAGAAGGGGTATCCAAGGGAATAGAGGAACACATCTCCGAATGTGCCATGAAATTCAAGTGCTTGGTGAGCAAGGGGCACACACTTGCACCAGAAGGTTACGAGGGAATATAAGAGCCCAAACCCTGCGCCACATCCTACTCACCATACGGGAGGCGAGTTCCAGCAGCTCTTTCTTGGCCTGTTGGACCCCCTGTGGGTCTCCTTCAATTCTGATCAGGTTGCTCTTCTCATTGTCCGGGGGAATGCGTACAGACACCTTGTAGAGGTCCTTAATCCTGTTAACTTCAAGGCAAGGACTGTGGTCACACAGTTTGCTAGGCCAAGACTTTGAAGCTAGGCACCATGATTATAAGTACTTAGAGGTTGTTTAAGAAGTAAACCAGCCTCTGAAAAGGGGCCAGTGGGGTGGGGCTGAAACAGGGGAAAGTGCCTCTTCAACCTCGAGTTCAGCAAGAGCAGATCTGTGCCACACAAGAACCTGTACAAGTAAATACTGTGGTATCTACAGAGTTAATTTTTCGCTTGACAGAGTGAGGCATCTGTTTTCTCCCCAGACAACACCATATCTAGATCAGAAGATGATCATTCACTTCTAATCCCAAATTCTTTTTTGGGAAGAAACTCATCAAGCAGATTTCTACCATCTCCAATTGGCTGCTAAAATGTAATTCATGGAGAATAACTTCACAAAAATAAAGACCATTCTACAAAAAAAAAACCAACCTCCAAAAACATAAAAAAAATATTTCCTCCAGGATATGGCAAAGTAATCCCACCAGTATTCAGCTTCCCAAGACACTTTCACACATTAAAGTCACCCCAAGGCCTCGCTGCCCATTTACCTCCTTGTGCCAACATCACTTCAGAAGAGCAGAGGAACTGTGATGGAGAGAGCACACTGGCTGAGCTACAGAGTCCCTGATATGACCTACTCAACATGGAGACTCCAAGTGTAGGAAGGATTGGAAAGGCACCCCACTTACTGTTAGCTCCATTCTTGCCAATGAGGTGTCGGTGAAATTTGTGGTCAACGTTGATTTCCGCATAATCCATCCGGTTGATCTATAAAGAATTGAATAGGGCTAGGTAGGGTAGGCCACCACTTCTGTGCCCAAAGTAACTGCCTACTGCCAGTATTGGCACTGATTCTCAGTCAGCTAGAAGCACTCCTCTGGTTTGAGCTGAGAGCAACATGCTTGGGAAATGTTTAAAGGGAATTATATGTTTCTGCAGCTAAAACTCAAACAGGAACTTTCCTGCTTGGCATTAGAAGATTTAAGACCTGCTGCTAATTTTTTAAGAATGTTATGGGGGAGCTTCGTAACCACGGGTTTCATCCATCTGCCATACAAGTTGTCTTCTGCAAGTTCTATTAAGCATGTCAAGACATCATATTACACATCATGACACACGCATCATCTCTGCTTTGTTGCCCATTCTTCCCTTACTTTCTTCTGTATTGGACCTAGTGACTCCAACTTACCAGATCCTTGACCATGACTTCAATCTGTTCCTGAGCCACATTTACATCTTCTGTAGGTCCTTCCAAAGTGATTTTATCCTCTCCTTCAGTGAATTCAATGTGAACCTTGAGATATAAAGCAATGAAGCCAGTAAGAATTTTCCTGGATACAAGCCAGGTCAATGTTGTTAGTCAGGCCTACACCAGCAATCCCAGCCACGAAGAGATTGTTTCCTTCCCACAAAGTACACACATCATTCCCAAGGTTTCAGAAGTAGGTCACTTACAATTCAGGCCATATCACAGTGTCTAGAGCCGAAGGCTTTAGTGCTGGCTACAAGGACTCTGAGAAGTTACCTAGCCTTTCTCTAGATATCATCTAGATATCACCAGGGAGAAGCCTCGTTGAAGTCAGCATTTGCAGGTGTCCTATCACATCTATTTTCAAAATAGTACCACATATAGCTTCCTTAAAGGGCTCAATCCACGAGAATAACATACCTTTGGCATCTGCTGAGTTATTTTGGCCAGGTTTTGTCCTTTCTTTCCAATAATGAAACGATGAAGCCAAGAGGGGGCTGAGACCGAGGAGACGGTAAAACTGTTAGCCTGAGAGACAGAAAAACAGAGAAACTGTTTTATGAGCAAACTAGAAGAGGTCTTCACAAAAATTCAGTTCCAATTCCCATGCTGCACCCTCAGTATTGATTTCTAAGCTTCATCTCTAACAGCCCAACAGAGACCACTCCGCCCAAACCTGCCAGTGCTCATGGATGTATCTTTACGGGACTTTCAAAGAAGGCCTAGCTCTTTGCACAGACTTCAGTAAAACAGTACCTTTGCATAGACTTCAGTCAATGCTTGCCCAAGCTTTTCAGGCTCGCCTCGCAGTATCACCGTCTCCGAGCTACTGTCAGTGGGTGGGATCTCGACAGAGACTCCAGTTTTCTCCAAGATCTCCTGCAGGGAATTCCCCTTGGGGCCGATGACATACTTATGTTGGGACTTCTTCACCTCCACTGCAATGGTAGTAGTCTTCTTTTTCTGTAAGGGCAGAGGCACTGGGGCATCAATCGCAAGGGGGCAGGGAAGGACAAGAGTGAAAGGAAGAGGCACAAGATGCAGTGAAACTCTGGACCCAGGAATAGGCAAAGCAAAGGTGAGCACAGTGGTTCTGCAGTACCCTACCACCCTTTGGGCCTATGCCTACAGAGAGCCTCGAAAATTCACAGGTTAAGTACAAAACTAGTATTGTGTGAAGCTCCCTGGGACACTACATGGGAGACACCACATACACACACTCTTGCACAACAGGCTCAACGCCCAGCTGTTCCCCAGGCAGAACTGTAGTGTAACATCATGTAGGCTACTAGGTTATAAGCTGATTATCTCTGTTGAAATCCAGACTGGTACAAATACAGACCCAACAATGCAGAAAACCAGCCCAACAACCCAGAACTAGGATATTCACAGCAATGCTGGCTGTGGGAAATAAACTGGAGTGAAATTCACTCCTCAGCAACTTCTACTAATGCAGCAACTTTGATGCTGTTGGCTGGCTACTGCTGTAGACTTCACGCTTCTTTCCTTAGTAGCACCTGTGTGAACAAGAGCCAGGGAAGCTCTTTGTGGTCTGCTAATTCCCATGACATAGAAAAGTGAGAAATGTGTCACCTCCTTGGTAATATCACCCCAAGCCCCACTCTGCTGAGTGAGGAAATGGTAAGATCCAAGGCCACATACTGAAAGGGCTGCTGAGCCAGAGCTAAGATGAGGAGGACGTAACAGAGAGATGCGCAGAAGCAGAACAAGAAGGGAAGAGAAACTATGAGCAGCTGAGAGGGGAATATGGGATGCTTTATTGACCATCCGTACCTTTTCCTCATAGATCTTCTTAACACGAGCCACAGCCTGGGCTAGCTGCTCCTTTTCTCCTGTGAAGACTATCTCTGTTTTGTTGACACTGGGTGGAGGGATGTTGATGCGTGTCCCTGTGTCCTGCATGAGCTCACTCACCAGCTTGTTGTAAGGGCCAGCAATGAAGGGGTGGTATACTTTTTCCACATCCAGCCGCTCCACAGCACGCTTATCCTGCAAGAGCCCAGAACAGACCTTAGTGGGAATTGCTCTCGATATTATAGTCTCTGCCAGACACAGATAAGCTCCTCACAGCGCTGTCTTGCGTGACACTCTGGCCCAAGCACTCTTCAGTTTGTAGGCTCATAGATCTCCATCCCTTTCAATCTACAAACACTGCTGTGGCTCATTTATGATATTCACCTCTGTAATCTCCTGCCTTACCTCAGCTGGCACCTAAAATGGTTCACTTCAAATATGGAGCACACTTATCTGACCTCAGAGACGGACAAAACACAGAACCAGAAGTTGCAGAACTTGGCAGAAGTGGTCATGCAGACAGCGGCACAGTGTATGTCTCGAATTCACAGTAACATACTAGACAATTGACTGTGGCCATGGTGGCTACAAACATCTAATATACCATGGAGAAGGAAAATGGCTGTTCAGCTAACACCATAAGAAATATCACAGTACTGAAGTACCTGCTCAGCAGAGATAAGCAGGATTTCATGTCGAGCCTTCTCAATCCCTTCTTTAGTGCCAGTGATCTTGATCTGGTTGCTGGAGTCATCTGGGCGGGGAATCTGGATTTTGGTTGCAGTTTTGAGCTCCAGGTCCTGCAGTTTCTCGCCATTCTTTCCAATGACAAAACGGTGGTGCTCCTTGGGGATGGCAACTGTTGCTGAAGCCTGCAACGCAGGAACCAAGCATTTGTGAGAACACTTGCCTGCACCTGGTAGATCCACAGGAACAGAGCCAGGGAAAGCAAGTTAGATGCTGCTTAGTGGTAACACTCAGGAGCAAACACAACATCTTCCCATCACATTCTGTCAGAGGACTGATACTGTACACCAGAACAGACCTCATCACCCTCTACAACTACTTGAAAAGACACTGTAGAGAGGTTGGTGCTGTCTCTTCTCACAGGTAATTAGTGACAGAACAAGAGGGAATGGCTCAAGCTCCAACAGCGTAGGTTCAGACTGGACATAAGGAAACAACTTCTTCACAGAAAGAGTGGTTGGGCATTGGAATAGGCTGCCCAGGGAGAGGGTTGAGTCACCATCCCTGGACATGTTTAAGAGTTGTTTAGATGTGGTGTTAAGGGATATGGTGTAGGGGAGAACTTTGTAGAGTAGGGCAGATGGTTGGACTCAATGATCCCAAGGGTCTTTTCCAACTGAAATGATTCTATGATTCAACATTTGATCTATGCTGTCTAACCAGGAGTCTAAATCCACATTTTCCTCAAAACCCTTCTGTTTGCACAGGAGTAGTACTCTGAATTAGCAAAAGCTTTAGGCACAAACCAGAAAGTCCTTATCCTCCTGTGTAAGACACTGGAGCAGCACCAGACAGCAACTGAGATGATGGCTCATGGGTGGAATTTATCTGAACTCTGACATCTGCTACCAAGGCTACAGAGAACAAGACACACAGTCTTACTCCTAGGAAACAGAAATTCAACACCAGAAACCTATTCCAGCAGGCAGACAGCTCAGAGATGCTTACACCTACTAAGTGGTAAGGTGTTTTCAATGTAGCATGTGCTGCTCCTGGGACTGTTTCTTAAAAGGCCCCTCTTAGAAAAGGGGTCCCAAGAGCTCCTCTCAATCTACAATTAAAGGAAGGGCTGGTTTGTATCAGGGATTCCTGACTACTTTTCTTCTGAGTTTTTTACTGACCTGGTAGCTTACAATTGCTACCATACTCCCAATCCCTGTCAATATGTAACTACTAGCTGCAATTAGACACTTAAAAGCCAAACTACAATGGAAAAAAAATAAGAAAAAAACCAGTTGGTGTGACTCTTCAACTCTGTATTCTTGTATTGAAGCCAGCCAAGCCTAAGAGCTATTTTTTCAGATGCACACTATGAAGGGTTTGTCCCTTTCTCTTCCCTCTGGCAGGGTATGACACATGGGCAGAACAGCGCAAAGCAGACGTGGTATTAACTACTCCATAAACTACCCTTGACATTACACTTTAAAACACACTAAGACACCTGGCTGTGATATATCCTAACAAGAACTACCATCCTGATTTTGAACTCAAGAATCTGATGGTAAGAAATCATAACCTAGAGGACTAAAAGGAGAAGCAACTGAAAAAATGGGGCTGTAGCTCCTTACCAGTGCGGCTTGAGTTACACAATCCAGAACCCTGACCTGAAGCTTTCAGCTTTTGTTAGGGCTTCCTCTTCTCTACTTTTCTTTCTCCCATCCCTCTACATTCTCCTCTGAAGGATGTCAGAGAAAGCACAGTTCCATTTTCACACACTACTAGCTTCGTGTGAGGGGCCTGCACCTCCTCCAGCACCAGCAAAAAAGTCACTGCAATTCAAGAGTTCAGAGATTGCAGACTCCACCCTTCATGCAACACCATGGCCTGTAATTAGCTTTGAACCCTATTTTAAGCCTCATTTGTATTCCAAATTGCCAATTGTGTGCTTTGATAATACATGGCAAAGCTGAATTAGTCATCTAATAACAACTCTTTGGCTTATAAGCACACACACCCAAGGGTCTCAAAGCATTTTCAAGTCTTGGGGAAGAGCAAAGATGAAGTGAGAAACAGTTAGATGCCCTCACCTGAGTCTGCAGCCGAGCGACAATCTCCTTCCGAGCCTTCATCACTGCTTCGAGCTTGCCAGAGACCATGATCGAAAGGCCCTGGTCCTTTGCGAGAGACAGCTCCAGGTGAGCTCCTGTCTTCTGCATTATGTCGAGGCAGATCTTGGCCTGCTCGCCTTCTCCAAACTGATTCATGTCCTTGTACTTCCTCTCCTCCAGTGGCACATGAAACACCTGCTCAGCCGCAAGACGGATAAAAGAAAGGCACAGCAAGCAGTCAGTATGTTTTTGATTGCTAATGCCTCCCTCTCTTATTGCCATGCAAGTTTCCTGGCATACTGAGTTCCCAGGTTAGTGCAACCCATCAGCCTTTCCAGTGGAGACACCAGATGTGACCTGGGAAAGTGTGAGAGCGCTGCAGCAGGCAATCTGCTCCACACTGGGTAGGCAGAAGTGCTAAGCTATAGGGGGAATATTTTAATAGATTACCACTCACTACTTGAATTCTGCAATCCTGCAGCTATTTGTGGAACAGAGATGCAGAGCTTTTTCTGGACAGTTTTCCAACACATCCCTCCCCTTCAGAGCAGTCCTTAGCTCTTAGCTGCAGTCCTCCTTGTGCCCCAGGGTAGAGACTGTCCATCAGACACACTAAGGATTTTATACTCCATACTTCTTCTCACCTACTTTTTTGAAAGGAGAGAAAGGAGGGAGCTAAGACACCAACTCCCACCAACCTGAGTGATGACAGAAGCCTTTATTGGTCGGATTTTGCTCCAAGGCCCAGCAGGTTCCTGGGCAGCTTCCAAACATGGTGCTTTCTCGGGGAGCGGAGGGAAGGCTTCTTTGTAGGTTGGAGGATCATTCTCTTCTTCAGAGTTTAAAGCTGTAACTGGAGTGAAACAAACAGGGTAAACGAGATGCTCTCCCTGCAGAAATTCATAGGCAGTACAATTGTATTTAGGCACCATTAACAAGGGAGAGCAAATGACTTGTGCACTAGTTTTAATCCCATTAGAGTTATGCTTGCAGAGCAGCCAAGTCTAGAGCACAATTGACCTCAGCACAGCACAGACTGATGCCATGAACAACCAGCCTCATCTGAGCAGGCACTACGGATTCAGGAAGCAAGCGTGAAAGTGAACGGTGGCAGCAAGCAGCACATTACTTCCAACTTTGTCAAGAGAGGAGAACAGGCTGAGCTGAAATAAATGAAAGGAACTGAGCAAGGCTGCAGGTCAGACAGGGATGAGACAAACATACACCCAGGAAGAAGCACTATAGTTAGAGTAGGGTCCAGGGAAAGCCTGTATCTTACATTCAACTCAGTTGTGCACCGTGCCATGCCAACTTGGCTATGTTGCAGCTGCAAGATGGGTGCTGAAACCCATCAGTGAGTTAGTTAATACAAATACAATTACTTTCTCCAGCACCTTGCTGAGCAAAGGAAGGAAATGACAGTCCAGTACACCAATCCCATGAGGCTCTCTTGTAGCCCAGCACCCCACTCTTGCATGCGCCCCATCCCATAGACAACAGCATTGCTAGCCAGAGCTCTGTGGAGATCTGAGGCTTGCCTCCTCCTGCCTCTGCACTGTGCAGCATCACCACTGCACTGCTGTTGGTAGAAAGTCAGAGTTTGGTGGGCCACCAACCTAGGAATGGCAAATGCAACATCTGCACGCTTGTGGGGAACCAGACATGTGGAGCGAGCTTAGGTAACAGCAAGGAACCTCGCCTGTGCAGTCTGTACTTAGAGGCACATCACAGGAACTCAACTATGTTTTCTCACCTTTCACCTGCTGCTGAGTCAGGCCGCTGCGGTGTTCAGCGAAGCTCTCCTGGGTCAAAACTGCCACGGAGCTCATTGTCGACTTCCCACCCACACACAATCCGGTTATGCCACTGGAAGAGACAGAGGTGGCAGCACTATTACCAACACCATTCCAAATGCACAAAAGTCACTCCAGGAAGATAAAGTATGTGTTATTGAGCACTTTTTCAGTCAGCTTTATGAAAAGCACCTTCAGTGCCAGGTCAGCTCTTGCTGAACCAGAAAGAAATTCAGGGGGGATATTTCCTCACAGCACAGTGGTCATCATACCAGAGCTCCTCATTAAGCTCTTTATTAAGCAGGCAGAGGATGTGCAACCTAAGAAGGTCACTGAAAATGGGGACATCAGAAGTTGTTAAAGCATACTCTAATTGATCTATCAATTATGAATGGTGTGCAATTTTTAAATTACTATCCAAAGGTCTGGATAGTCAGTCCAAGACCATTGTGCAACCCTGGGGAGAAAAACAAAAAGAGCCTAGGATGCTGCCTCTTCCTGAAAAAGACTTATTTAGGCGCATGAATTCCTGCTACTTAGGGATACCCTCAGAAAGCCACTCTGATAAGCAAGCTCAGCAACAGCAAGATCTTTGGCTCGCCAAAATAACAACTTACCAGCTAAATGGTCAGTAGCCAGAAAGTCCGTCCTGTAAGCTGCCCGTTTGTCAGCCTGCCAGCTTTTGCTTTATAGAGAAAAAAAAAATAAAAAAAAAATTATGTGACTGTTCCAAGACAACAGGAAAACATGACACCCCCACTACTGTAACTTTCAAAAGACCACCGCCTGTACTCTGTTTCAGACTTGCACCCTACCCAAAATGTTCTCATACTGAGTCACATCTTACCATACTTTACCTGTCATGTTTTACTAGAGCTACAGGCAACACCACCATCTACTTAAACCTCACAGCAGGAAGCCTGGGGTAGCTACTCTTTCATCATGGTGGCTACAAGAGCAGCCATCCAATATCAGGCAAAAATACAGTCTATTAGTAACAGATGTGCAAGACAGACATGAAATTTCAGGGTTGCAAACAAAAGCATCAACATCTAGTCAGAGGAAACTAACAAGCTGAAAACCCGCCAACAATACTGCCATCAGTCAGAAGTTAGGAATGTAGTTTAGTGGAGCTTGGGTGAATCAACATAGATGTCCTCACAAACTAAGGCAAACACTCAGGGCTATCCATACAAAGCTGCTAGCCAGTCCACCTCTACATTTTTCATTGCAATAAGATTGTGCACCAGGCACTGAACTCTGTCTCCAGGCATAAGTCTGCAAGTCGGAAGAACAAAACCCATGCAGGTTTATGTGGATTATTTTATACGCATACACATGATGGAAACAGGAAAAAATATTCGCTCTTGTTGGGAGTTCTCCATCTCCTGTATCTGGATCTGCAAATGTACTGAAAAAGTGTTTAGGAATATAAATACAAATGTAAAGGCCAGTAGAGTACACAACCTAACAGGTGTACAACAACTACACACACCCGGAGTTCCCTCTACTGGTTTTGCATGCTCTTGCAGTGCTTGCACTCTCCTAAAATCCAGTGCCCCTGACTGCTTCATGGTGGGAAAGGTCCCTCTCCCACACAAGCCCTGGAGTACTACTTCGACCTTCTTCTGAACAGCAAACTCAGATACTTTTCAGTAAACTGACAGTTGCTGTTTCTGACTTCCCGATGTGCCAGAAGAGACTCCCCAAAACACAGTGTTGCTCATGTGGTGTCTCACCTTGTGCTTATGTTGCAACACAGTAATGGAAGGCGACAGCAGCAAAAGGAAGGAGGCAGGTGGAGAGCAGCAACACAACAGGGCCATACAGGCCTGATGTGCACCTCAGTGGAGGCTGCAGTTTTCCCCTACTTCAACACACCTCTTACCAGGCACAAGGCAACACTATCTGCACCATCAAAAGAGCTAATGTTGCAATTAATCCTGTGACGACCCACTACTATGAGGTGGCAGCTACCAGGATAGCGCACGCGTGGAGGCTCTACTAGTATCCATGGCTCATCTTGCACATGCCCTGCTCCTCAGAGGAGAGTAAGGATGATAAGTCAGTGAACGACACCCAATATAGCACCTGCCTGAGAGCCATGACCTCAAGCCACAGCTGCTAGTTTCACTGTGTCCACACCTGCTGCAGAGATCTTTCTTGGAGCCTCCACCTCAGAGAACAGTGAGACATTCAAAGAAATCTAAGGCTAGTGCTTACCCGTATGAATTTCTGCTTTGTCACCCATACAGAAAGCTAAGAACAAATACTCTTGTCTCCAGTAACCCCAAACATCTGGTACATTGCAGGCCTCAGGGATTCTTCTATGGCCAAAATTGGAGGCGGCAACCAGAATGCTATTTTAAATGTAACATCAAAACCAGCAGCTCAGGCATTGCATTTGGAGGCTACAGCTCCCTGAATTCCCACTTTAGGTTTTGAAACTAAGGTTACAGCTACGTCTTGCTAACGTGTGGCTGAGTGGGTCAACAGGTTTTAAACCACCTAGTTTATACACCGTCTGTAGCACTGGCTTTGTGCACCAAAAGAAGTTTCAGAAATCTAGAGCATGCTTAAAATAAAGAGAACGAAATCATCCTAAAAATAACCTCCAGCAAGGGCCAGACCTAACCACACAGGAAACATTTGTATGAAAAGAAACAAAAGCAAAGCCATCAGTTACACTGCCAATACAATAAGCATCTGTGAAGAGAAACATCAGTTACATATTATTTAAAACTATATTTAATAAAAATGTTAGCATTTTGTTAATTGAAGATAGCAACACAGTAACAGGGCTGGGCTGGTTGTGGTGGCTACTTGTCTTCTGTCAGATATTCAGGCAGGGCAGGATGATCTCTTGGCAGATGAGGGGTCAGACATGAAAACACTTGCTTTCTGAAAACTGACCAGCTCTCCCTTACCGGAGGCCCCTCGCTTTGGGGGGAATCCTACAGGCGTCAAGCTGCCGTGCGGCAGGATCGAGTTTTTCCTGGAGCAGCACATCTGAGAGCGCAGCACAGCTGGTGCCTCAGCCGCAGCCAGGCTCACACCTGACCTCCCCTGTGTTTACTCTTCCACTAACGCTGTGACGTTAATACCTTCCCCCATCGGTGCTTGTCCCGGGACAGGAGGCGTTCTGTGCCTGCTCGGCCAATCGCCGCAGCTCATCAAACGACACGGTGGCCCGGGCGCTGCTTCTGGCTGGGGCCACGCTTCCACAGCCGCGCACCAAGAGGGGCGCCGGAGCCCGCCCGGGCTGTGCCGCCACCACGCCCGCCTTCCCCGGGACAAGGGCAGGGGCCGGGCCAGGTCGGGGAGAGGCAGCCCTCTGCTGCCGCACCAGGCCAAGGCGAGACGGGGGAGCCGCCGGGCCCCGCGGCCCAGGCCGGGCGCCACCACCAGCGCCACCTCAGCACTGCCGGCACCGGGGGCGGGGCGGCGGGGCGGGGCGGCGCCCTTAAAGGGCCCGGCCGGGCCCCGCTGTCACCCGCGCCCCCCGCGCGGGGCTGAGCCGGAGGGAGGGGGAAGGCGCCCCAACCCACCGCCCGTGCGAGAACGGGACCCGGGAGCGGCCGCCCCAGGCGAGCGGGGGAAAGGTGTTCCCGCGAGGGGTGGGGGTACACCGGTGACAGCCCTCGAGCGCGGCTCCGCGGCCGCCGAAAGCTGCCGGTGGCGGGCACGGCCTACCCCGAGCGCGGTGTTATCACCTTCCTGGCGCCCGCTCGCTCCCGCCGGTGGCCCAGGGAGCGAGGCCGGAGCACTCGCCCCTCTAGTCACGACAGAAGCCTCTCGGCCCCCGCGACCCGGGGGGGGAGGCTGCCTGCTGCCAGCGCTCCGCGAGCTGATCCGTAGCCGGACGAACGCCCGACACCGACCGTTTGGGCTCGTACCAGGCGCAAACCCTCCGACCGCCGGGGAAGACGTGCAGCCGCCCCAACCGCGCCGCTTCTCCGTCTCCTCCCGGCGAGAGGGTCTACACCGCGCCCCGGGCCAGGCCGCCCCCTCCCCACGCAGCCGCGGGGCCCAGCGTCCCCATTAGCCCAGCCCCAGGACGGGGGACAGCGTCGGCGCTACCCGCCAGCTGCTGCCGGCCGGCACAGCCGCCCCGCCACCACCACCGCCGGCTGCCCCGAGTGCCTCCTTTCCCGGGCCGCCCCGGCCGACGGGAAGTTGGCCCGGAGTTTCCCGGCAGCGCCGACCTCCCGGGGGAGGAAGCGAGGCCGCGCCGGGCCGCCACCACCCCCCACCCAGCCTCCACGTCGGCGCCTCGACCGCGCCGGAGGGGCCGCCCCCCCGTTCCCCGTGACTCACTCCGGCCGGTGCCCGCTCGCCCGCCCTGCTGGAGAACCGGAGCGCTCCTGGGAGAGCGGCGCCGTGCCCGCCCCGCCGCCTATATAGGCCGGTCCGCTGCCAATCCCCGGCCCGCACGTCACCAGGACATGCCCCTTTCCGGCGGGGCCGGCCCGCCACGCGTGCCCCGTCGCCCGCCCGAGCGGAGCAGCGGCCCGGCCTAGCAGCCTGCGGCTCTGCCGGCAGCCCCGCTCCCGGCCCGGCCGGCGGTGCTCCGCGGCGAGGGAGGAGAGCCGCGGGTGGCTTCCCACCGTGGTCAGTCCGGCTCCCGAGAGCGGAGAATTACCGAGGCCGATTTCACGCCGGGTCAGTGAGCTGGAGCTCCAGCTCGCCCATCCGTCTGGCACCGGAGAGCTGCAAACACCTGGGGTTTCTGCCCCGTCCCACAAGCGGCGACGGGCGCTGCGGCTCCAACCGCAGAAGGCCGGCTGTGCGCCTCTTCCTGCGCAGCCTGTGCCTAAGGCAGCAGCTACACACTGCCGAGGGGACAGACAGGAGAAGAGGGCAGGGCAAGGGACGAGCAAGAGTAAAAAAAAATTACACCACCACCACCACCCCTCTCCCCACCCTCACCCCCCCCCCCCCCCCCCCCCCCCCCAAAAAAAAAAAAAAAAGAGCACCTCTCCCGATTCCAAGCGCTAATTTGGAAATAGGGAAGAGGGAAGGAGGGGAAAGGCAAACCAGCAAGCACAATACCCTCCTTTCCTGCAGAGAGGATGTTTATTAAAGTCTGTGCAATATAAATGTTTTTAATTATTAGCCCTGCACCGTCAGGGAACTGAGGAAAAGAGTCACATCAGTGTAAAAATACATGGAATCTGAACTGATTTTTACATTAGCTCTGTTTCTGCCCATTTTCCTACACAGGATTAACTTTCCTCATCATTTATAACTTGCACTTAGTGACTGGTTTTGTCATTCACACCTTGTGCTCTCCCAGACCCTAAATGCAAACTAAACGCAATAACCTGATATGTGGAGTTCGGACCGCAGAAATGTGAGGTCTTTGGAGTAACTGCTTTTGATTACATGCAGTAATTTTTATAGATATTCATGTGCTGTATTTATGGAAACATGGATAGTATTTTGCCTTAAGTAAAATTATGATTACTTATTATTACTGAACAAGAGTAGGAGATTTCTCCAGTTTTCCTTTTCCAATCCCTGCAGCTGGGAAGACATCGTTAAAACACTTGAACTTTTTGACACAAACAATTTATCACTGTAAATAAAAATACACTTGTGGGTGCAGTCAGGAAGTATGTTAAAGGAAGAAGGAGAACAGTTGTCAAGAGTTAACAACCTGCCCAGGAAACCACGATGATCCATCTCCCCCTGGCCTCTCATCAAAAAGTCTGTCAGTCTCTGCGAGGATGCAGGGATACCGCTCTAAGCATGGGGCTGCCACACAGAAAGGCAGCAATCACTGCTGCCACGTCATACGGGCTCCAAGACCTGGCTCGGGCTCCTCTGACAAAAAACATCGTGGCTGTGGATGCCAGCAGCACCGTCAGCCACACGAGCAGGCTGGTGCCTACTGAGAGAGAGGTGGTTCATGCAAAAGCAGAGCTTTGGGGACCTGGGTAAACCACAGTACTTCCAGACTTTGGACACTTCTACTTCCAGGCAGCATCTGGGAGTGTGGGAGGGCTGTAATTTAGGAGTTGGAGCCTAGCACTCTGAACCTCGCTCAAGGTGCTCAATGCTTTTCTGGCGCTTTCATTCCCTTGTGCTTATCTCCTGAGCACAAAGCAAGCAGCCTCCTATCAATACTCTTAACTCCATTGTGTCCAATTAACTCTGAAATGGCTAAGTACTGCAATCACCTGTGCCAGGGGACCAGAGGAGCATCACAGCCCCCAGACTAGATCACATTACTGAAACAGCAACATCCTTCTTCCTCAACTCCATCTCATTATCTGGTTCAGCAGGGACCCTCTGTGGGGACGTGTCACCTTGTGCCTGTGGGACAACTGTACACCCCTCTCCTGCTCTGTCAATGTAGTGCTGCTGCAGCTGTCAGGCTTGCCAGGACATTATGGATTTCTGTTTTTTATCACAGCTTCCTCTCCGGGACTGTTTAAGAGGGAATCTTCCCCACCTGTTTCTGTAGCTCTTCCTTTATTTGCAGCTGCAGGTGGGGGGAGAGAAGCCTGCCAGGCCCAGAAACCACTGGAAGGCATAAAGCATCTCACTGTGTGCTATCCTCAAATAATGATTTCTGCTGAAGGAAACCTGTCACAGGCTATATTCCTTAGAGGAGGATATTCCATGGTGGAAAAGCTCACCTTTCCTCCCACATTCAGCAAGTACAGAAGTTCCCTGTGCATGGACAAAAGTACATTTTGAGGGTGCTAGGAGGCCTCTTTCAACTTGCTGTTCCTCCTGCCAGTACTACATTGACCATCTGCATCCCACCCTGTCCCTCTTGTTTAAGAGGACAATGGGGTACAGACTGAGGACAGAGAGGCCAGCTCGGTGCCTGTTCTGTCTACTTGCCCACGAGTGTAATCTCACAAAAATTAAAAAAAGAAAAAAAAAATACTTGTCATGGAAACGTGTGTAAAATGGCTCCTATATAAGCCAGGCATAGGAATTTTTGGTAGCTGAGGGGAAAGCAGACAGAAGATACCTAATCTCTTGACAAACCTGCCTCTCTCCCTCTAGCATCCCATATTTTGGCACTACTATGACAGACCCTGGTTTCATGACTTGCAGGAACAACCAAAAAGGAAGCCTCCCAAAAAGAGGACCGATGTGCAATAGAAAGGGTGAAGGATTGGGCAATGCACAGTTTCTACAGCTCATATCACCAGCCTGAGGGAGGACACAGAAATGGGACCACCAAAAATGTGCACAGAAATAAAACACTGAAAAGGTTTGGGATTTGGTTCTTTGGAACACGTGTTCAGTGTGAAAGCAAAGGTTGAGGAGTTAAGAAGCTTTCCATAATCGTACCACCCCCTCCTGGGGAAAGGAGAGGAAACTTTCAGCTCCTCAAACCACTAGAGCAAAGACCACAAAAAAGTTGGTCTTTCCTGGCACATTCACCTTCAGCTGAGCTAGGATTTTACAAAGGATTTTTTCTAGCCTGTGCTTATTTTCTGTTGATATAAGAGATCCCTATTTTTCCTACCAGAAACTGCAAGCCTTATTTGGAAAGCAACCCAAGTATGCTCCAAAGAGTCTGTGCTGTGACTTTATTTCTTGTTAAATATAATTCCAGATTTCTAAAACTCTACAAATCAGCACCCTTTTTTGTACTCTGGGTGCTTACCCCACACGCTGAAGTCAGCAAACACCACAAAAGAACTACCTCTCAAAGTATCCATTTCAGCACATCCCTCACTAGTGGCACGAAGAAAAAAGGAGCTGGGGAATACTTTGGATCACATTAGAAAAAGAAGTGGAAGAGGACTCAGGACGCAGGACATTTGTATGCCAGAGAGTACTGGGGTTCTCAGCCAAAGCAAGATATGCCTTTTGGCTCTAAAGCTATCGCTATGGCTTGCCAGGGGATCTTCCAATAGAATGTTTTTATTTCTACAGGAAAACCTCTACTAGATTGAAGTTAAGGGTCAGATTATACAGATAGTTCTGCTAAGAGAATGAAAAAAGTTTTATCATAAAAAACATGACTGAACTTGAGTCCATGTTGCTTATGTCTCAGTGACTTTGAGACCAGATTTTCCTTATTTGCCACGAAGAAGGAAAAGGCACTTCTCTCCCCTGTTCACACATCAGCACTAGCAAGAAATGATTCTGTAGGCTAAATTCTGCCCCTCAGCTGTACTTAACACAACCCCACCATCTTCAGAGGCCCACTGCAAATACCCAAGTAGAGAAGTGCTGACAGAAAGAGAAAAGCCCATCCGAGCCTATACACTAATCCCAACTAACTCCAACCATTTAGTCATGTTGTGGAGAAGAGAAGGAGGTGGAAGGCAGATGAGCGACTGCATCGTTTGTCTCACATGGGATCTAGCTGGTATAAATAAGGATCCTGTCCCAGAGGAGTGCTATGCCACTTGCCTTTCTCCTGATAAACCTACACTATTATTGCAATTCTCTTGCACAGGCAGAAGAGCCGACCAGACACTGAAGGAAGGTGACTAACCTCGGCAGGCCTCTCAGGCCAAAATAGTTGTTTAAAAGACCTATTTATTTCCTGGGCACCCTGTCAGTAAGGTTATGCAACCATCAGCTAGCAAAAAAAATACATGTACATTGCCCTTCCTAGATTATCAGAAGGTGCTCTATAAAAAAGGGGCAAGCAGAATAGATAGGAAGAACAGGAGCACCTTACTGGTGGGGGGAGAGTTCTAGTGTGAACAAGTAACTTCAAGCCCTCTGCCTGCAGAGAGAGGAAAAGCTGCTAATTTAGGGGTAGATATGCATGTTTTACATGGGGACACTGCGAGAAAACTAGATTTAGTGGTTAATGCAGACAAACCAGTCAAGAGACCTGAGCTCTACTCTTAGTTTTGCTGCTGATTTGGTGAACTGACCAGTGAAAGTCTCTAGGTTGCCTTGGCTGTGCACACACAGCACTCTTGATTTACTCTGTGGACTCATTATTTCATTTCTGGTTGTTCAGAACGCTGTGATCCTTAGATGCCAGGTGCTATGACAAAACAAATGCCATTTCAGAGATGAGGATGAAAGTCAGTGGACAGTTTAATAAAATCAATCCAAAAGCAAAAGGAAGCCACGGAGGACAGGTCAGAGTCCATCCTTCCACTTACACTGCAAGAGAAATCTGATTATTTAACACAAACTTGGGTTTCAGGAGAAGTTAGGATTTCAAATAACCAAGATAAAGTGGAATAGATAAAATTGAATGAGATGAAATCAGAAGTAATACATTCAGACCAAGAATGACTGAGGTGAATTTCTCACCTGTATTTCAGAGATGGTTATAGGCAAATTTAGGAATTGAAAAGGTTGTCAAAGTATCAGCAAATTTCAGGTTCTTGGCCTTGGCGAGTCAATAAACACTTTGAAGAGGAATACTGTTTAAACATGAGGGACAAAGTGAAATAAAGTATCTTTCTGTGTTGCTTTGCAGTTTCACAGTGAATTAAAACACTGACTTGACCCGAGAATGGGAAAAGAGATTAGGAAAACAACCATTCCGGATACACTACCTGGCAATAGTAGAGCAGCAAAAGTGAAAGAAATCACAGAAATTCAAAACATCTGACAACAGGCTGGATGTTTGAGTCTCTGGGGTCTTTACTCCAACCTACTGCTCAAAGCAGGGTCAGACCAGGGCATTCAGGACTATCTTCAGTCAGATCTTGAAAACCTTCAAAGCCGCACGGACTTTCTAGGCAACCTATTCCAATACCTGATGTTCCAAACAGTGAGAAGGGTTTCTTACTTGCAGTCAGAACCTTTAATTTAATTTTTGTCTCTTCATGCTGATCTGAACTTGCTTTTTATTTAAAATACCAAGACACTGTGTGCTCCTCAGACACAGGTGCTTTCAGAGTGGTACTGCAGCCTTGTTCTCTGTTCAACCTGCACTGCAGAAGAAAAAAACAAAAATCTTCCTCAAATATTAGCTGAGAGCTACTTCCCAAAGTCTGCTTGGATACTTGCAGTTAAATATCACTGTTACCCAAGAAGTGAGGATTTTGGAGATACTGCAGAATCAAGCACACACTATTTCCTTTCTATTCTTCAAAAGGCAACTTTCGCTTCACTCTCATTTGGCTACTGGGTTGGATTTCTTTTGTTTACCTTTTCAGTCCCTCTCATTCCCTCTCCCTTGGCAATTGCGATATAAAATGAACACGTGGCAACTGTTTCGTTTGTTTGTTTTTTACATTTAAGAGATTTTACCAGCACCTCTCATGCACTACATATCACGTACCTTGGAAAGGCAAGGGAATTGCAAGCCCTGAACTTACCCTTTTTCACATTAATCATCATATATTCAGAAAATTCAAAGCTGACAATGTCCCTTAGCTTGAACATGTCACCATGCTCCCTAAGACTCTTCTACAGGTATTCTTAGGCTGGTGTTTTGCAGGGCATAATTTAATAACCTGCTTGCAGCAGTTTACAAAGAAGACAAGCACTTCTGTTCACAGAGACTCAATTAGGTAAGTATATGCAGGTAATGAAAAAAAATTAGGAAAAAAGTGGCAAACTAAATGCAACATCCCAAATAACATTTTTCAGAGGGGCAGGGGGACAATTTGTAACTTAAGCATGGAAACTGTAATCAGACACTTATTTTTGTATATTTTGTTTGGGGTTTTTTGTTTGTTTTTTAATCTTGCTTAGTTACTTTTGTTCTAGATACTGTACAGAAAAACCTAAACAAGGTTGTTCATGGCTCCTTGGAAGATTTTTAAAGATTCCTCAGTTACTAACGTTTATTGGATAATGAAGACTTAAGAGAATGCCAGAGCTCTGTTTTTTCTTTATTTCTATCTTCCAGTTACAATAAGCAGCTTGAAAATATGACCCAGAAAAGTTAACATTATTTTGACAAATAAAATAATTAAACTTGCAGGGAGGCTAGTGCTTGGTTTGGAGAGGGAAGGAGCAATTTAAACTCGGGGGAGTGTGGGGAGAGAGGGAACTTCAGTTTGGCAACAATTTCTTTAAAAAGGCATTAAAGTAAAGATGTGATTCCAAGTGCCATTTTTTAAAAGCAATGATAGGACCTTCGCTATTTAAGTGTAGCCTTCCCTTTGTCTTATTCATAGCACATGCAACAGGGGCTCAACATATCCACAGACAAGTATTAATTCCTAATCTCTACTAGGCCAAGCAAAAGGCCCTTCATGTGTTAGACAGAATTACATCACGGTGATCTAAACTGACAGTGAAAAAACCAGACAGTCTTCTCTTCCAAATCTGCAAGGCCACTCTAAGCCTGCTATGAAAGAAGAGAGAGAGATAGCAAGAATTCAGAGTAAAACTACTTCCGCTAATTATTACAAATGATATTATTTTATGCTTAAAGATTCTTTTCATAACTGAATGATTTCCATCAAGTCCCACCTTGCTCATCTTTGGGTTGAGCTAGAAGGGTAAACGTGCCATTTCAGGTATAATTTTTTTTTTGCTTTGGTACCTCATGCTGTACAGTTTTCCTCCACCCACACACTGTTACTGTCTTTTGGATTAACAGAGTACTGTCCTGAGCAACACAAGTTTTCAAATAAGACAGAGGGGGTCACATTTCTTAAATTTTCAAGAATCTCTAAACTTCTCTAAATACTCACTGCTTGCTCTTATATTTAGCCACAACTCTGCCTCAATTAGAGCAATCAATCAGCATTTTCATTTCATGAAACTATTTATAAGAGCAGGTCTAGAACTTTAAAGTTTCCTCAGTGCTACTTAACCAGCTCTACTTCTAAGCAACTTGCTTTTCTCCAAAGATTTCAAGGGTCCTTCTAAGACCATGCACCTAAATCTAGCAGGCTGTACCAACTGCTGAAGTATTCATTTTGAAAACAAAAGCATATGCAATAACAGGCCAACCACAGCATATTCCCACCCGTTCTCTCACCCTACCTGCTCTGTGAGTCGTTTTCTCAGTTTTCCTTTCAACAGCTCCAACACAGGTTTACCTTCAGCTTTATCACTTAACCAGAGATAACAGCAAACTTACTTTCTACTGCGCAACGGAAACAACCAGGGCCTGGTTTGCAAAGAGCAGAGCCCCACTCCCCTCTCTGGGAAGGGCAAGGGAGCTCAAGACAGCCCACACTGCCTCCAGTGCCCAGAGACATAAAACACTCCCACTTGTCCTGCAAGGCTGCACCTGGGGCAAGTGTTGACAAGTCCATCTCAGTTGCCCCTGGCCTCTCGCCCCACTGGGTCTTTCTCTGGTTTTGCCTCTGTCCCTGCCAGTGGGGAAATCTTCCTTGTATCAACTCTGACCCTTTCATAGAACCACAGAATGTCAGTTTGGAAGAGACCCTAAAGATCATCAAGTTCCACGTGATCCATGCCCACCAGACCAGGTTGCTCCAAGCCCCATCCAGCCTGGCCTTAAACCCCTCCAGAGATGGGGCAGCCACAGCTTCTTTGGGCAACATGGATCAGTGTCACAACACCCTCACTTTAAAGAGTCTCTTCTTAATATCTAGTTTAAATCTACCCTCTTTCAGTTTAAAACCATTACCCCTCCTCCTATGGCTCCCCTCCCTGATCCTGAGTCCCTCCCCAGCTTTCCTGGAGCCTCTTCAGATACTGGAAGGGGATCTAAGGTCTCCCCGGAGCCTTCTCTTCTCCAGGCTGAAACCCCCCCCCAACTCTCTCAGCCTGTCCTCCCAGCAGAGGGGCTCCAGCCCTTGGAGCATCTTTGTGGCCTTCCACTGGACCAGTTCCAACAGTCCATTTATTTCCCGTGCTGAGGACTCCAGAGCTGGATGCAGTGCTCCAGGTGGGGTTTCCCCAGATGGAGCAGAATCCCTTCCCTCACCCTGCTGACCACGCTTCTTTTGATGTGGCCCAGGATGCAGTTGGTGGTCTGCGCTGCCAGCGCATGTAAAAAATATGGAATGCTTCATGAATTTGTGTGTCATACTTGCGCAGCAGCCATGCTAATCTTTTCTGTATTGTTCCAATTTTAGTATATGTGCTGCTCAAGCAAGCACGCTTTCTCTCTCCCTTTTTCCTAACTCGACCCATGTATCCATCCCAAGCCCAATGTCTCTCTTCCTGCCACACAGCTAGGCCTAGGCTTTGTTTGTCACTCATCTTTGGCAAATATCCAGTTTATTTTGTAAAATATCCAGTTTAATTCTCAGTGCCAGAAAGACAGGCATAGAGAGAAACATAGTACCAGAAAGAACAGGAAGAGAACCAGCAAGTGGTACCACCCGAATTGAGCAATGGGCCTCAAAGTGATCAGGATTCCTCTAAAAAAAGGCCTTTGCTGATTTTTTCAGACACCCCACTGCAAATTTCACTGACTTTGAAATACCAGTCAACCAAAACTAGCCAGCTGGGGAAAAAGAGACAGGGGAGTGACACCTATGCTACATGCCAATACTCTAAACCGAGGCTGTCACTTGAATTATGCAAGGAGACTATTCCAGTTATCCAAACCTTAATGAAAAATATGCCAGAAGCTAGCTTTATGAAAGCTAGCTGTACTTGTCATGATATTTACTGTGACATATGGCACTGGTAGCCTTCCTTTAAAATCAGAGTCCTGATATGTACTGGTCAGACAGCACTTTTATGGGCTTTGACAGAGACCCCAACAAGCAATTATCAGCTTAATAGCACTGGGACAAGGCTGGGTCCTGCCACCTCCAAGCTGAATACTAATAGTCAAAACACAGGGTTCCAAGTCTTTACAATCCTTAAATCCAGTTAGGATTTTAATGCACGCTGTTTCAATTGCCATATCAACACTCACTTCCAGAAATTTTCAATCACAGATATTTCTTGTGCAGGTAAAAGGGTACAGTGCACACACAAGTTATACATGTGGATGCTTTTAGCAGAATCACCCTGACTTATGACATATGTTCCTATGGCAGTCACTTGTGGAATTCTGTCTGTTGTTTTTAGGTTTGGTTCATTTGTTGGGTGTTTGCTTTCTTTTCTTCCACTAATGCTAAATAAATTTACCAGTTCCATTCCCAAACTTCTTTCTCATAAGTGAAAAAATCTTCAATAAAGACGACAAAACTGTTGCTGGAGAACAGATCCAGATGCTGTGCTGCTGAGTGTAAGAGAATCTGGTTCTACTTCCATTTTGCGTCAATAAGTAAATCCATTTTACTTTACAATTAAATTAAACAGCATCACTTAAGGGAGGTTGCATGAATATTACTGGGCTATTCACTCCTCTCAAATCCAAAACTTTTCCTGTGAATCATCATTTCTTGCTGTCTTACAGCTACTGAACCAATCCCTTCCTTTCTTCCAGTGCTGTTTTTCCATTGAAGTTAAACTCATTATGATTTCCTCTAACCGAGCCCTTTGTGGTCCATCTTTTTTCTCAGGTTTCCCTCTGCTTTTTCTGCCAGCTGCTTTGCAAGCCCCTTTTTTGTGACTCTAGCAGGACGTAACTCCTTGCTGCATCCCCTGCTCCTCACAAAAGAATGGCATGCTTCCGTCGCTGCCTCAGCAACACACCGGCTCCCGTGGGACGGACAGCTATGGCCAAGGTCAGCCCTCTGCACTCATGGGGTCGCTGGACCCTGGCTGCCCCTTTGGCTCTGCTCAGGAGCCTGCTCCAGCCACCGGGGCCAGAGGGCTCTTACCAAGTCCAACAATTGCCAAAATGCAAGTAAAGAGACTTCATTGAGGCAGGAGCATCGCTAAGATCAAAAGCGTACAAGTCTTTTCCCCCTCTCTAAGTACCACTACCATTTTTGCTTTATTTAGAGCAGTAAGCAGAAATACAACTGGCTTTGTTACATACACACATGTACATAAAAACATATCCCCGCTTTCTTTACAGAAGCTACATATTTATCCCTCCCCAAAACACAGACACACACACAGACACAAAACAAAGTGACAGCACACCAAGACTAAACCAAATGTTTTTCTTCCTATCAGCTGAGGTCAAGAAATAAGTACTGCAAGGTATAAACGTACATAAGTTATTTACATGCTAACATATCTAGTAATAATTTGCAAAATCTTAGTAGACATCTTCAAAGCTTGGAAGATCTACCAGATGCAAGATTCAACAAAACTGAACCAGCTGTGAGAGACAAGCGACATCTAACACCAAGTTCAAAGAGAAGTATCTGTATTATATGGTAGCTCCTAGAGAAGACACTTGGATTTCTGAGAGACTGCTGGGAAAATACCAGCACTTGTGTAGGCAGAAGCACCCAAGTGATGGAAAAAAAGAACAACTTGGGTTTTAACACACATAAGTTTCTTATGAAACAAAACAAATCCAGAACTCTCAGGACAGCCTGAATACCTTTTCTACCTGACTACTTGGACTACCTCTCCTTGTTAGAATTAAAAGCTTAAACATATAAATCTAGCAACCCAAAGCCAAATACACATAAAATATTCTAAATTTAAAAAAGCTTTTCCCCCTGCTTTGGCTAGAACTTTTCCTCCTTGTTCACTGATACATCTTTTTTTCAACCCGGCTCCTTGATTCTCTTCCACTGAAGTTGTACCACAAGAGCTATGGGGCAACATGCGTTCACGGAAGGAAGATGGGGAAAAAGGTCACTAGAATTATTAGGGATGCAGGACTTTTCCATTTAAGATGCTAATGTAAATCACAAGATTTAAATAGCAGATTTTTAGGACATAAACAGACTTTTTTTTTTTTTTAAAGCTAAAGGACGACTAAATATAAAGCCACATGCTGAATTCTCTCGGGTGTAATTCCACACCCACGATAAGCCTGTAACCCAAAATTATTCTTCTAAAACTAGGAATTTCTAAAATGAAAAGAGCCCCTGAAACAAGCCCTGAACTGGGGACACTAGACTCTTGCCTTAATTATCAGCCTAGCATGAACACGCAGGGTCCAGAGACCAGCTCTAGGTGCCTCTTGAGCTCCTCCACTATCCAATCCGTCCCACCTCCCAACAGGCCCTACTGACCAGGGACTTGCCTTCCGTTCCAAATGCAGCCCCACAGCCCACAGTAAATACCACAGCCTGCTGGTAACATAGCCCGCACTGGAACAGCTTCTACACCAAAGCCCCAGAAAAACCAAAAAGCAAACCAAAAAAAGCACCAGCAAACCCCACCACACTACACAATACAGCCTAATGCTCTCTTCTTTCAAGGTTACGGTAATTAGGAAAAGGAACAGAGGCTTAATCCTACAGCTGGGTTTTACTTTCCTATCTCTTCTTTATCTGTTTTCAGATTTTAATACAAATAACACCTACTCAATTCTTGCACAGACCCATGTTGCAAAACTTTTACAGGCTCTGAGCCTCCAGTAACATGCTCTTGGACAAGTTAGACTCGTTAAATCCTGGGTGAACATGCCTTTCTCAGCCCACTTTAAAAACCCCTGTTGAAACTTAGCAGTGCTTGTCTTCGTCAAGATTCTAACAGCATTTCCATAAGGTTAATGCAACAGAGAGGAGGCCATTACTGTGCTTGATCCACAGGGTGCTAAAAGGCTTATACTTCTTGTTACGGTGTCTTGCCAGGCTACACTTGGGTGCCTATTCCTGTGAAGGATGAGACTGACTGAACTGTAACATCTCTTTCTGGCATCAAGGAAAGCACAAAGGCAGTTTCCAGGGCCTGCCCTTACTGCTTGCTTATGAGGACACTTGTCAGAGCCTTGCTATTTGGCTTTAAGGTTCATTTTATAAACTCTGCACAGCATAAACCTAAGGATTTCCTTCTGTAGAATTCCTGAATACAAAACAAAGCTGAACCACTATTGATTGTCTGTGGAGAGAGAAACTTTTTTCACATAAATCTGATAGCCTACAGAAATCCATGGCCCAGTTTGTCAGATACCCTCCCAGTCATGGTGAACGAACTTTTCAATCACACACAGCATTCTACTTGAACACTCCGGGCTGGTCTCAGTGCCACTGCTGATTATTCTAACCATCTGACTAGCAGTGACCTGGGTGAACCACCTCAGTTCTCACAGTAGCACTATCTTAAGTGGATCTGTACCACCTTAACATGTTTTATATGCAAAGAGAAGAGTATGTTTTGGGAAAGGAGGTATCAGCTGAAATATCGTAACCAAAAAACCATCCCAATTTTCTTTGAAAAGGTGTGAACTGCCCAGGCTTGCATGCCTGGGATGGCTCTCCACTCTGGTAACACTCCAAGCTTATAGATCTCTCTTCTAATAGACCATATTCTCTTCAGAAGCAGCTTAAGGTGAACTAGAAAAACGTGTAGCTACTTGACTAAGAACAACTGCCCTCATCCTACCCAAAATAAGTTACTATTGTTACCATTATGCTACATAACATAACCGTATGATCCAATTCCAGATCAAGAGGAAATCTATTCGCTCCTCTCCCTACCCTCCTTGATGACAGAATGATAAAACATTTAGAGTTGGAATGGACCTTAAAGATCATTGAGTTCCACGCGATCCATGCCCTGGGCAGGGACAAGTCCCACCAAACCAGGTTGTTCCAAGCCCCATCCAGCCTGGCCTGAAAAACTATACTACCGTGCACTTTTTTGGAAGGAAAAGGTTGGGAGATTTTTTGTGGCTTGGTTATGTGGATGGCTCTGCTGCATGAAAATCCACATACAAACAGAAAGATTGTGGTTTTTTCCTAACAGCTTAAATCTGAACAGGCAAAAGGTTGGAGATACAGAACTTTAGCAGACACACAGCTACAAATCACATTACTGCTTCCTTTTCTGCCTTGACTCTAATGTATATTCCTGTACTAGAGTGAGGGATATCCAATCCACCTATGAACTAGCAAAACTCTAGTTTATAGTCTACTTTGAGAGTTAAAAAAAAAAAAAAAGCTGTTACACTATTTGTTAAATTGCCTTCTAACTGAAAGCGACTGCATAGCATTTGGACAGCAACAGCAGGTAAAGTGGAGACGAAATCATCGGGCAGCAGCTTCACTTGTCTTACTAAACAGAAAACATGCAATAAAGCAATACAGCACATATCAGTGTGCAGAATTTTCTCCATCATTACACAACACTGTAAGAAAAGAAGCAACTCCTTTGCACCACTTGGGATTTTGAATGTCTCTCATTTTCACTTCCCAGCAATAGAGTTGTGAATTTGGATTCAAATTCTAAACTAGAGCCGTAAATTCCAGGACCTTGGCTCATCTAATCAGTTATGAGTGAACTGCTATTGCTACTACTAACGTTCCCATCATAACCTGCTCTCTGGCATCTCATCTTTCAGCTCTTGCCAGCTGGGAATCCTTCCTACTCTTTGGGGAAGGCCAGCACGGGAAGTGCAGCTTATTATATGTCAAGCCACTTCAGCTATGGCCAAGCTGGGCCCAAGGATCCTTGCATTTAACCCTCTTCAGTTCTGCCCGACTGCTGGACCACCCTATTCTCTAAATAATAAATTTATTATAAAAATTTATATAAAACTTCAATAAAACTGCACTATAAGACAAGCAGTTCAGTGAAGAGGCAGAACTTCCCCTCTGTCACCCAGAGAAAGCTGGCTCTATCTGAAGAGCCACTGGTGAGGCACAAACCCTTCTCCAGAGTGGCCTGTGACCGGAGCCTCAGCTTTTGGGCCCACCAGCCGTGCAGGAGGAGGCCATTACACTCAAGCTCGAACCCGAAGCAGACTGGGCTTCGGCATCCAGGACGGGATTCGCCATCAAGCCGAAGGAGAGGGTGGAAGGCGAGCACATCCGTGCTGGGAGGCGTGCAAGCCGAGAGCCCTCCTCAGCTGTGTGCCCTCAGGGGCGGCCGCGACACCTCCGGCTGACCCACGGCGCGGAGGGCGGCCGCCACGGGGAAGGGAAGCGAGCATGACTCATGGCTTCTCTCCGCTCGCCGGCTGGCACCGCAGCGCGGGGCGGCAGCTGCCGGAGGGAGCGGCGGCGGGAAAGGCCGGGGCGGTGGGGCGGGGCCCCCGCGCAGCCCCCGCACCCCGTCTCGATGGGGGGGTGGGAGGGTGGGCACCCTGGCGGCACGTGGCCTACCCTGCACCAATCGGAACGGCCGAGACCATAGAGCAAAGCCGGGCGCTCGCTAGACGTTCCGCCCGCCGGGCCCGTCTCTCTGCTGCCGCCATCTTGTCGGAGGCAGCGGAACCCACCAGGCCGCAGAGCCGCGCCCTCCTCCCGCTTACCTGAGGCGCTCCCCACCCACCGCCGCCCTCCCGCGCGGCCGGCACCGTGGGGTGCCAGGACCGGCTTTACCTCTAGTAGGCCCGCAGCGAAGCCTATGCTGGGTATGAGGCCGAGGGGCCGGCCGCCATCTTGGTGAAGAAGAGGGATGTGCGTGACCTACCAGCACACGGGTGGCCCTCCCCCACGTACCCTTGGCTGGCGGGTTGCTATGGGAACAGGTCGGGCGCATGCGCGCCGGCCATAGCCCCGCACCTCCCGGCCCCGCCCCAAAGGGGCGTGTCCTTTCGGGGTGGAGCTCCCCGGCTGCCCCGCTTTTCTCCTGTCGGTGCGCGCGCGCGGGAGCGGTTGTTGGCTGTGTGCGGCGCGGGTCGGTAGGTGAGGGGCCCTGAGGGGAGAAGGGGAGGGCCGGCCGGCCGCTCGCTCGCTGCTTTTCTTCGGTAGGGCCCGGAGGACAGCCTCTTCCCCAGGCTCTTAGGGAGGCCCCGGTGGCGCCCTCGGCGGGCTGGGGCTAAGGGAAGGCGGTGGGGCGGCCCGGAGGGCTGCTGGGGAGAGGAAGTGGGCCTATGGGGGCTGCGGGGCGGGGGCCAGCGGCACCCTGTGGGTATCGGAGGGGTGAGATAGCGTCCTGTCTTGCCCCGGCCGAGCGCGGGGCTTTGGGGTCGCTTGGGCCGCCTGAACGTCGAGTACCTCCGGCGGGAGCGCCTCGGAGATGCGGTTCCCTCTTTCCAGAGGGGGTGAGGTAGTCGCTCCAGTGCCGTTTGCGCACCACGCTTCAGAAGACGCTCACGGAGAAAACTCCAGCTGGGTTGTTGAAACCGGAGGGTGAGGAACATGATCGACAGTTCCAGAGGAGAATCTGGAGTGCTCTGAGACTGTCCTCCTGCCTGCGTGGGAGCGCTCAGCCACTGCCCTAAAGGGAATGCTGTGGGAAGATCTTTCCTGAAAGATTTCTGTGCTTATGTATTAAAGCATAATGTAACTGCAGCTGTCTGCATAAATAACTCTTCTTCATTTCTTGGTAGCTGTGAGAAACTTTTCTCCGCTATTAGAAATGGCTGGGTGACAGACAAGCCTCATGAATGAAAAGAATGTTCTTCTGTGTTCTAGCAGGATCTAGTTTTGTTTGGCATTGAAAATCTCTCATGGAGAATGGTTAAGCAGGGATCAATGACATTACTCGGAAGGAAACACTCTTGGAAGGATTGCTATCGGAGCAATCTTGCATGATGGTAGAAAGTCTCACAGATAACCTCTTTGGCAGTTGAATACTTCATAGGTCATAGACCAACTTACTGGCTGAAATGCAGGCATTGCAGATACTGGATTTTATTTTTTAGCATGAAGTTTCAATTGAGAAGCATGTTATCCAGTTCTTATTCTGTGTGCATAGTTAGGATGCCAGGTTTTTGTCAGCAAGTTCAGCTTCACGTGAAATGACACCAAATTGCTTCAATGTTTAGCACCTTTACTCTGTCCTCCCTCCCTGTTTAGCCTTTCTCAGAACTGACCTCTTCCTTATTGGGGCGTGTGTGAGTGGGGGAAAGCAGCTTGGTAACTGTTAACAGTGAAGTAATCGTGATGACCCCAAAAGTTTCATCTTGATAAACCTAAAGAAGGTTGCGTTTATATATATCTACATATACAGTAGCTTTGAGGACCAGATGCCATAACTGCAGGAAAGCATCACCAGTTTGAAATCAAGTTCCCTTTCTGCCTACCGCAAAAAAGGCTGGGCTCCTGCCTGTCTGACCCTGAGCAGGTTGCTTTGACTTCAAGATGGCTTTATGATGGGAGAGGCAGACTGAAGGGTGCTTCAAAGCAATTTGGTGTCATTACATGTGAAGCTGAACTCGCTGAGAAAAATCTGCTTGGAAGACAGAAGGAATCAGTCGGCGATAATTTCAAATCCATAGAACTGAAATGGGAGTGAGGAAGAGAGATAAGGGGTGGCTGTGGTATGTGGTCTTTGTGAGTGGGAACAGATACCATTTTGGCTAGAGGGCAAGCAGAAGTAGAAGGAGGACTTGAAGCACTCCCATTTAAAGATACAGCATATGCTGTCATTTTTGTATTGCCACAGCAAATTATATGATCTCTTGAACTCATGCAAGTTAGTATCATAGAAGTTCTCTTCTGTTGGCAGGTCTGTCTTAATCAAAATACTTTGTTTTGTATGGAGGTGCTGTATGAGATAGTTGGTTTTTGTTTGTTGTTTTGTTTTGTTTTTTCCTGTCCACTTCGTATTTCAAAGTGATGCAGCTGCATGTGAAAATCTTAACTTGGCAACAGAAGAACAGAAGTTAAAGTGACTGAGTTTGCAAGGATCCAGACAAAGAAGAGGAGAAAATGTTTCATTTTGAACCTGTCAACTGTTTACAGAACACGAGCATGAAAGGAAATGTTGTGGGGAAGGAGGCTTAAAAAGAAAAAATAATACATGAGTTGGTTTTTTTTGAGCTGTTTCCTGTAAATAGTAGTATGCCTTTAAGTGGGGTGTTTAGTTGGTTAGTTTCCGGACAGGATGTGAACTTTTATTTTTCAGACTTCAAAATGGTTTGTTATACATCTAGTACCCTTAGCACCCCACATTCGTATTGCTTGAATTTATTTCCCAATGATGTTAAAAGGAACATGCTGAAAATTCTGCTGCTTGTTAATACTGTCAATTGCTTCGCTACTCTGTGAAACAATTGACATTGTTTCAAACTCTAGACATCCAGTCAAGAATGCTCCTTTTTTAATTTTGTGTGTTACAGTTGGTATTGTATTGTTTTGTGAGGTTTTTGGTTTTCATTTTGGTTTTTTTTTCCTTGTATGATTTTTAATAAACTGAAAAACATTATTATTTTTCCAGATTTGTTCCTGACCATCCATAAAAATGTCCAAGGTAGGAGCAACATTTCTGTCTTCCAATGTAACAATGTGAAACAGATAATTTGTTTTTAAATATTAATTTGTAAAGCTAGAATGTGTGACTTGCATTGTGTTTGATGAGTATGCTAAATTTGTGGGTCATAAGTAAGAGAGAATTCACATTTAAAAGAAAAAAATATTGAAAGATTGAGTGATGTAAAACATATATTAAAGTAGTTTCCTATAATTATAAACCTCTGCAATTAACTGTTAAATCCTTTCCTCTTGGAAGGATTTAATTTTGGTCATGAAATTGTATAGCAGCTCCCTAGTGCATTTTCATTGAAACTTCCATTCTGCTATTGTGTTTTGAGCAGAAACATTTAAGAAAAGGATTGGTTTAGATTTAATTTCTTCATTTACAACTGATCTTTCTGTAGGACCCTTCATAAACAATGCAGCAACTTAAAATATTATTGATGTACTGGGATTTATCTAATTCTTGGTCCCCTGCGTTTGGTATAATGGGTAGAATATCCATATGAGCTTATTGGAATGAAATGAATGATAAAGGGTACTTGCGTAATGTGTTTGAAGAGAGGAAACTAATAGATCTACGGGTTTCTCTGCAGTATTTGTAGCAGTGGGTATTTGAAACACTATTGTGTAAATCCCGTCATCGTGCCCCTGCCCTTTAAAAAAACTTCTCTAAAGAGCACTTCCAGCAGATGGCTGTCACTTCATGTGTCATTCACTGGTTTCATTTGGACGTGCTAAAACCAGCTTAGAAATGGTCATCTTTTCATTTAAGTCTATAAACATTGGACACAAGCTTTTTTCTTTGAAATGTGTGTGAAGACACTGTTTAGAAAGTGTGTGATTAGTGAATGCTCTTCATACTTTGATAAATAAATGTTTTGGGGCTTGTTTCTATACGTAAGGTGATTTTAGCTGTATAGCTGAAGAAATGAACCTGTTTCTTTTGAAACTATAGGTGAATATAGTTGTTCTGTACTTCATTGTGAAACTGTTGAATAGGAGGAATGCCTGTGTAGTTTTCTCTCTGTTATGTAGCTTCAAAACATTTGAAATAACTGATCAAAGCAGTAAGTATGTCTCGAACAGTTGCTTATTATTATTTTTATTATTTTATTTTATTTTTAGCAACAGCCTGCTCAGTTTACAAATCCAGAAACCCCTGGCTACGTTGGATTTGCAAACCTTCCCAATCAGGTTCACCGGAAGTCTGTGAAAAAGGGGTTTGAATTTACTCTTATGGTGGTTGGTAAGGATATGTTTTATAGTCTTTCTCAAAGTTAGTATTTGCTCATAGAGAATTTGGAATTAAAATTAATATTATTTCCACTGTTGTAAGGCTTCAGCTTGCCTCAGAAAGCTCTTCTGTGCTGCAGCATTTAACTTTCTTTTAGAGTTTAATTCCTGCAGCAGTTGTTTTCCACACTACAAACCATGTTTGAATAAGTTAATAAGTTTGTGGGTGAAATGAAGAATTTTTTGCACTCCAATGATCATTACTTCCCTCGTTCTCTTACAGGATTCAAGCATACCTTTTAAAATATAGTTTAAAACTGTTTTTGCATTTGAATACAATCTTTATTTGCTTGTGTGTTTTGATTTAGTGAGTAATATTAAGGACACTATTTAAAATGTTCTTTATGCTTCTGTAGCTCAAGCGAATCTGAACTCTGGTCTTTCACCTTCTAAATACTCTTAGAAGAATGAGAGTTGGATTAGTTGGTTTTGATGTGAGCTCTTTTAAAATTTATCTTGATTTTTCTGTTAGCAGTTACAATTAGAAGTTTGATTCTGTTTGATACTTCATTGACAATCTGTGTTGGTGTCTAGAATAGAGAGAAAAATCTAGTGTGTCTGCAGAAATACCTTGATCCTTATTTTTGCAAAGTAGGTAGGCTCTGAAATCAAGCTTGGGTGTCTTCCATATATCTCCACATCACACTGCTTGGGAGCTCTAGCTTCTGAGTTTTGGTGTTTGAACTCTTTAATTCTTGCTTTTAAAATAGGCTTTTGCAAAAAGTACCCTAATAGAATTAGGAATTCTTTATTACCTGGCGTCACAAGAAGTAAATCCCATTTGTGTGTTAGATATGTCCAAGAGAGATCACAGTGGAAATGAGCAGGAAAGATGAGGTGGTACATGATAGGAGTGTTTAAGTTCTTAATTGTTTTGGATTCCAGTAGTTACAGAAAGAGTCTGTCCTCAAACCTTTAATTAGTTTTGCCAAATGACAGCCCTAGCATTGCTTTTATCCTGTTTCTGTCTTTTGTAGTTCAGTGTTGGACAGAGGTGGCTCTTATTTTTGTCTTTCTAGAGTTTTGTCAGAGTTGTTTGCTGTATTTTTCAATGGATTTTCTTAGGATAATATAAAAATTAGTATCTTATAAAATCTAAGGATTAAGCTAAACTATAAGCAGATGTTTTACGTTATGGTATCTACTGTAACTCTTCAAAATTTACTGTTCAGTGATCATAAAAATCTGAACAGTTCTGAGAAACAAAAGATGTGCTTTCTCTGCTGCAGCTAAACTAATTTCCAGATCTCTTTGAGATTAATTGCAAATACTGCTATGTGAAACAGTTCTGGCAAAAAGCTGTATAAAATTATGTGGACCAAACATTTGTTTCTAGCCTCTTGTAAAATATTAAATAGGGGGAAAAATACATGGTGTCAGAGTAACAGAAAGATGGATTGAAGGTATCTAGATTAAAACAGAAAGAACTTGGAGAAAAGTAATTTCATTGAAAATTTGGAGTGATATTTTAAGATACACTAGTGGAGGGAGACAGTCAAAGTAAGATAAAATAAACTGTGCTTTAAATTGTTGATGATTTCAACAGTTTGGAATGTGAACTCTTTCTCTTGAAATATCCAAGGGGTTGAAGTATGTTCTCTTGTGGGATATATCACAATGCTTGTATTGAACTTTTATTCTTTGTTAAGTTGTCACACTTCTTAATTTCTAAGTGGGAGAATGTTTCTTTAAAAGCTATCCACACTGACACAGGCCTAGTCAGTGATTTTTCTCCCTCACATTGTTTTTTCTGCTATTGTTTATAGTGGTTTGTGAAAATATGAGCTGGGATTTATTACAATTTAGCTGCTTGGTTGTGTTGCTTCTGAAGAAATCCTAAACACTTGTATTTCTTAACAATTTCATGTTCACTCTCATTGTTAAGCTATGACTTCATCTAACCAGTTATTTGAGAGTCACTAAACTCTAATACTGTGACCAGTAGTTAGAATAACTGCTCTTTTCATTAGTCCTCAACAGTGACTATGAAAAGTGATTCAGTTTACATGTAATATTTACCCAAGTATGGAATATGTAATATTTACCCAAAAGTATGGAATGTGCCACGGGTTAAAATCATCCTTTTTTGTTTGTTTTGCTAAAATGATGCTTTGTGACTGTTGAGTTACTCTGGCTGTATGTCTCTTTGACTAATGAAGACTGCACTGGTAAAATCTGATCTTAAGAGATGCATTCTATAAGGGATTAAAATTTGGCAGCTCCTAATAAAATCTTTATTTATAAAAAAAAAAAATCCATCTCTTTTCTTCAGATATTTTTATGTGATCCCTGTTGCAGAATAACCTGTGTTACTCAGAGTGATCATGCAGCTCATCATTTTTAACATCTAATTTTTTTTAATTAATTCTATCAATACCTGAAATAAAATCAGAATTCTAAAAAATTATTTTTTCAGTGAATTCAAGTACTGAGCATTTCAGGTTGCTGGTCTTTTTTATGAACAATTGTTCTGATTAAGATCTTGATCCTTAGCTAATTAGTTGGATTTTGAAATTTCCTCATGGCTCAGTCAGTAGCCCCAGAACAAAACTATATTTATGGTGCAATTTGGTAATCCCAAATTTCATTAGTGAAAGAATTGCTTTGTGCGTATGCTCCGTGGCCATATCATATTCCTCTTCCCTTGGCTTCTTGCCTGCCATGCTAGCGTAAAATGCAGAAATAAATCCTACTTTTTGATGGTTGGCTGTGCAGAAGTTCAGCAGTGCCATTTTCGTTGTTAAATTGATGATATAGCCTAGCAGCTACATTCTGGAGTGATAGCAGAAAAGTATGCCTTAAAAAGTCAGGAGACATGACATGGGAAATTTTAAGATTAAGTTGGTCAGAACTCCTTTTGACTAGGAGATTTAATTGCAAATCATCAGTGAAAGCTCTAAGTATTATAGAGCTGAGATGTAAGAATTGTTATTTGATGTTTTTGTGCAGACTTCTCTAATGCAAAATTATAGGCTGTAAATTTTAAAATCACTATTAAAAGATTTATGATTAATTTGAAAAAATGTATAGTCAGGTGATACTGTCTGGATATACTTTAAATTAATTATGTAAATATGTTGAATTTATCTTTATATTGAATCACAGGTGAATCTGGATTGGGAAAATCTACATTAATAAACAGCCTCTTCTTGACAGATCTCTACCCAGAAAGGATAATCCCAGGAGCTGCTGGTAAACACCTCTTTGTTCTAGTTTCTCTGTTCTCAATGATTTTTGGAGTTGAATGCTTTTATCTTTGGATTTTAGTAATAGCCGGTGGTGATTTCTAGCTGTAATAATTTCTAATGTATTTTCTGATACTTGAACTGTTTGAATTGTTTCCCTCCGTATGTAGGGTTTACTTGGGGTCTTTGTTGTTTAGTCCTCCAGTGTATTCATAATGGCGCCTATAAAGTTGATCCCTTCTTTTGCTTAAAAAAAAATCATTGTGTTACAGCAAGATAAACAAACAACTAAAACAATCAGAAACTTTCTGTAATTGTTAATCTGTTGCAATTCTAAACATATGCATTGTTTATATTTGCTTGGACTCGCAACTTGGTTCCTTTACTTTCGGTTGATATTTAGTGAATGTGAACTTCACCTGCTTTTCTTCCTCAGTTCCTTGTCCCGTTTTTACTCTGTTAACCAAGGCATACAATAAATCAACAAAAGAGAGTATCGTAAGAAAATAGAGGAAGATGCTGGTTTTTCCCTTCTTTGCTACTTGTTGAATGACTTGCTTTAATGATTTATCATGTTAGCTCATGATTACTTATCACTTTGAAGCTTAGGAAAAAAAAATCTATTACATATAATTTGGTATCATTCTGAACTGCTGATTACCTACAGTTTTTTCTCAGTCCATTTTGCCATAGTTTCTACATCATATATATCTCAAAATGACATCATCTTTCAGAATAGAATTTGTAAGACTAAGTTTAATGTATTTCAGAGAAGATTGAACGCACTGTGCAGATTGAAGCCTCAACTGTTGAAATTGAAGAGCGGGGTGTGAAACTACGTCTGACAGTTGTAGATACACCAGGATATGGGGATGCTATCAATTGTCGAGATTGGTATGTACACAGGGTATATCTTGATCTGTGTATGAAGACTGACATCTATTTCATATTTATCCTGGGGGTGGGGAATAAGTAACTGAAGTGGGACTATATTAATAATGATATGCAGCCCAAAGTAAAGAGGCATCAATAACTTCCACACAACTTGAAATAAATTTTGTGACACAGATATTTTGATTTAGTATTTTTCTTAGTTAACTTTATTAAGTCTGGGAGAGTTTTAAGTGAACAGTGACCTTGACTTTTTTTTATAGTCAGAAAGCAACAGAACCATTGGGACACGAGAAATTCAACAATACTCTGAGAGTATTGTAATTAATCTAGTCTTTAGAGCAAGTAGAAATCAAACTTTAGAAGTTGTCCATATTCACTTGAGCATTCTCAGATTCTGCATTTTCATCATGTTTGGGTCTGATTGTTTGGGTTTGGTTGTTTTTTTTTTTGAGAAACTTACTTTATAATAAGTACTGAGAAATAATCTTGAGATCAATGGCAGTCAGTTTTCAGTGGTAATCCCTCTTTCCTTATCTCTCAAGTCCCTGAAACTCAAGGCAAGGACCAGGGAAATAGTCTGTCCTATTGTAAGTGAAAAGCACATACAAGACTACCTGAAGAACATGAACTTTATAAGGGACTTGATTAGTCTGTGGAACCCAAAAAGATGTATCCCATCTCGTTGGGTTATCTATGCAGATGTATGTGCTCTTCTACTCTTACAGTGTTACAGCATCAGTAAATATTTTTGTTCATCAGCAGAATGTCTTGGTGTTTTATTATTACCTTTGCAGCATCACCAAGATTATTGACTAATTGGGAGCATGCATGATTTCTTGAATCCATATTTCTTTTACAGTTTTAAGACCATAATCTCTTATATTGATGAGCAGTTTGAGCGATATCTGCATGATGAGAGTGGTTTGAACAGAAGACACATCATAGATAATCGGGTTCATTGCTGCTTCTATTTCATTTCACCGTTTGGTCATGGGTAGGTGTTTCTCTGTCATTTTATTTTTTAAATTATTTTACTTCGGGGAGTTGGTTCAATTTTCAGAATCAGGTTGCCATTACTTAAGGAGGTACTAGAACTGCTGGAATTAATTGGGTGTGTCCTTTCTGTATAAGGAGAGAGACCTACATTGTTGTGAAAATAAATTGGTAATTTAGATTAAAAATAAATTTACCTTTTTTCCATATTTTAATTTTAGCCTTAAGCCTCTGGATGTTGAGTTTATGAAGGCCATACACAACAAAGTAAATATTGTACCAGTGATTGCAAAAGCTGATACGCTTTCTCTGAAAGAGCGAGAAAGACTAAAGAAAAGGGTAGGTATTTTTTTCAAGTTTGCTGAAAAATGTTGTACTTGGGTTATAGCAGCATGGTTGCTGAAGAGAGGGGCATACTCATTTAACCTTACTCTATCCTAGCTGAGAAAATAGAATCTCATGCACAGTGTAACCTCTGCTGTGAGGACAGGAGAAAGAGAAGAGCTGAGGGTGTCCAGGAGAAGAGAAGGCTCTGGGGAGACCTTAGAGCCCCTTCCAGTGCCTAAAAGGGCTCCAAGAAAGCTGTGGAGGGACTCTTGATCAGAGAGGGGAGCCACAGGATGAGGGGGAAGGGTTTGACACTGAAAGAGAAGAGACATAGAGGAGGTGTTAGGAAGAAATTCTTTACTTTGAGGGTAGTGGGACACTGGCCCAGGTTGCCCAGAGAAACTGTGGCTGCCCCATCCCTGGAGTGGTTTCAGGTCAGGTTGGAGGGGGCTTTGAGCGACTTGGTCTGGTGGGAGGTGTGTCTGCCCAAGGCAGGAGGTGGGACTGCACGGTCTTTGAGGTCCCTTCTGTCTCTAATCATTCTATGATTATTTAATGTGTAGTTTGATTTTTTTGTAAACTTTTTTGTTATTAACTAGGAAATTGTCCCTAAGATGTTGCCTGTGAAAAGGCAGATTGGCTACATTTACAATTTCATTATGAGTGAATTTTGAAACTTGGGAAAAATATTTAGTGCATTTGCTAGTGTTCATTGCTCCCTTACGTGTTTAATCAGTTACGAAGCAGAGATGATATCTGCATCTGCTCATGTAGTTTTTTAGCCAGTCAGAATTCTGATGATTGGAAAATAGGATTTTCAGATATATTTTTTTGGGGGGGCGGGTTGTTTCTCTTCCCTTGTGTCATCATCTTCTAATACCTTCCAGTTCTTCCTTCCTTAACACATTCAGTCTTACAGGAATTGATGCTGTATTTTCCTAGGAAGGAAATTGCAACAAACCACCAGGAGTTAGTAACAGCTAAGAAATTTAGAAAGAAGTGTTAGAATTAAGTTGCCAGAAGGCAAACTTCATCCAGACTTAGCTGGTATATTTAAAACACTATCTATAATTTTTTTCAATTATTCTGAAAATCATTATAGTTCTCTTACCCAATTTACAATAAAAATAGAGAAGTATACTTTAGTTTAATGTACATATTGTGCTGGAATTCTGCAGAAACAAAGACTGATTGATTTACTTATTTTTTTAAAGAGCAAAATTTGGGTTTATGGCAAATGGATTCCATTCCATTTCCATTCCATTCCAAAAGCTGCAGATGCCATTCTTAGCAGTCATGAAGACAGAAATAAGTATTTGCAGTGTCTGTAGCTCAGTTAGGTTTTCTAACACTCCCACCTTTAGCCCCAGATAGTAATTTAGAGGCAAGAGCAAGGAGTTTTAGGCTGTTTAAAGCAATTATGGCTTTGCAATTGTTTTTTAAAATTTATAAAGGTTTTAAAAAAACCCTCAATTTCTCATGTGTAATCCAAGAAGGACACTGTTTATTTGAACTCTGTTTGTCTGAATGTCTGTGGTAAGTAGTTGTTGAATATCATGAAGGAATACCATGTTTAAAAACTTTCCAAGTAATTTGGATCTGTAAGATAGACCCAAGTTTCTTGAGAGACTGTGTGTAACTGATTAAGTAATTTTACCTTAAGATTTAAAAGAATTGTCTTTACATGTATATTATCTCAATCTCTTATATTATAAATCACAGATTCTGGATGAAATAGAAGAGCATGGCATCAAGATTTATCACCTGCCTGATGCTGAATCAGATGAGGATGAAGATTTTAAAGAGCAGACCAGACTCCTGAAGGTATGACTGGCTTCATACGTAACATGTGGATAATGTGGCTTTTCGAATTGCTCAGGTGGCTTTAGAACAAGATACGTACTGTGACCTGTGATGAGACCTTGAGTAAATCACTATGGCTCTGTCGCCAGGCTTCCCTAATTGTGGTAATAATTACTTTTTTTTTTTAACCTTTAAATTAAAAGCATTACCATAATATGCGGTGCTGAGCAGAACAAGAGTTGTTCTTTGAGATGTTTGTTCTGGTTCCTTATTAATAATTTTTGCATTTTTGACTTTCAGGCCAGCATTCCATTTTGTGTAGTGGGATCCAATCAACTCATTGAAGCAAAAGGCAAAAAAGTTAGAGGTCGACTCTACCCATGGGGTGTAGTTGAAGTGGAGAATCCAGAACATAATGACTTCCTGAAGCTGAGGACCATGTTAATGTAAGTTAGAAAATTCCAGTTGAATGGTATTTTAAAAAACAATCACCAGGAAGATACTCAAACATTGTAGTGGGGATTTGGAGTGGTTGTGGAGACCCTGGAGATAATGAGAATTTGTCTGGAGAAGACCATGGGCAGCCTTGACTTAGCTGGCCCAGGCAGGGATTGTACCACATAAGCTCCATGGGTTCTTTCCAATCTGAATTTCCTAGTGATTCTCTGAAAATAATCTTTTGTCTAATTCCTTTGCCAAACACAGTGTTGTATTGCTATTCAGATACACGGGAACATAAAACAGGTTGCTTCACACCGTGTGCTTACTTATTTATCCACAAATAGATATATTTATCTGTGAAGGAGTAGACTTTGAAAGTGCACTGGTTGATTTTTTCCAGGCTTTGCTACTTTGCTTCCTCTGATCAGCATTGCTTCATCAAACACCTCACCCAGGAGGGCAGCTTATGTCAGGGCTGCCTCAGGGTCTGAGATGGTCTATGAATGTGTCTTTATTGGACCAGTTTGATTTAAATTAGCTTGTAAATTGGCATTTTAAATGGGTATTCAGGCTGAACACATTGACCCAATGCAGCGAGCAATGTGAGAGTTCGTTAAGCAAGCTGATACGATGCAGTTATGTTTTAATTATTTTTCTTCCTCCAGCACCCATATGCAAGATCTTCAGGAGGTGACCCAGGATCTTCACTATGAGAACTTCCGCTCCGAGAGGCTCAAACGAGGTGGCAGGTTGTCATCTTATGGTTACATGCTCTTTCTTCCTCCTCTGAATTTATTTTTTGGTGTCTGTCTCGTCTACCATTTTATTGCTAGGATTTTGTAGATCACAGACAGCTCTATAGCTCCAGTCAACACCAAGTTCAGCTGACCACCTTACACTGAGCCTAAGAAAAAGTATTAAGTAAATCTGAAGTCGTGACATTAAAAGAGTATGCTTAGATCTCTGCTTTGTTTTAAGGTTTGAACCACAGTTAGATTGGAATGTTTCAGGTAAAGTAGAACATGTCTATGATAAATTTTGTTTCCAAAAATCTGCAAATTAGGTTGGTGCTGATATGTTAAAATTGGTTTGTTGGTTTTTTTTTTTTCAGAATTAACTATTAGAATATTTGGACTGTGTCTCTAGAAAGAAACTCAAGTCATTCTGCAGTGCTTTATTAAGTGTGATGTAAAAAATATTTTTTTTTTGCATAGCACTCCCAGTAAAATGTCTTTCAGCCCTATTTTGAGCTATGGTAGGGAGGGCACAGCTTTCCTGGTAAGAGGGACAGGCAGAACACCCCATTTTTAATTGAAATAGCAGGGTTTGTAAAGTAGAGTTTGTGAATTCTTGTTGAAAACTGGATGTTTCCTGGTTTAGATTTTTCAGCTGCTTTTCTTATGTCAGCTATTAGAGAGTTTCATAATTGCACATTTCAGTGGGTTTCATATGTTCTGCAAAGTTTTTTCCATCATGCTGTTGATGTAGGTTCTGTGACATTCCTAGTCAGTTTTCAGGAAAAGGTGTTGGTCTCTGCCCATAGCATTGGCCCTACAAGTCCAGATTTCCCTTCAGGCAAGATGACACGCTCTTCTCCCCTGACTTTTAAATCCTACCTTCTGAAGTTCAAGTTTAAAAAAAAATAATAATAATTTGCCAAGTCCTGCTGCCTGTTATCTAACAGGTATGTACAGAGGTCTTAAAAGAAATGTAACCTAAGGGCATCCAGATTTAAAATAACGTTTACTGATTTTTATAGGATTTAAAGTTGCCTCTGCTGGGAACCTGTGACAGTAAGTTGCTGTTAAGTTGGGGTATCCTTGTTTGTGAAACTAAAACATGTTTTTGTATCTTGTCTAGTTAAGTGGCCTATATGTCTTTGTTTTGGTATTTCTGAAGTGCTGCTAAGAAATAGTTAAGTTTCCTGTAAGTGAGGGTAGTTTGCATGTGAATTTATTTCAAACTTGCATCTACTCCACTGGCAGCTCTGGGCAATTAGTGCTTGTTGACTGCATTCACTGATGTTTTTAGAAGCTTTTGGGCACAGAGGATTTTTGACAATCTATTTCTCTTAACCTTTAAACAAGCACCAGTTTGTTTGCATTGCCCTTTTGATGATCAAATGCAAGCGTTTGACACTGTCCCTCATGACATCCTGGTCTCAAAATTGGAAAGTCATGGATTCAGTGGATAAGGAGCTGGCTGGCTGGCGGCACTCAAAGGGTTGTGGTCAATGGCTCCATGTCCAGTTGGCGGCCAGTGATGAGTGGTGTTCCTCAGGGGTCCGTACTGGGACCAGTGCTGTTCAACATCTTTGT
>JAOQGH010000051.1:25759981-25776654 GCA_025769975.1 Gallinago jamesoni
GAAGAGGTTGCCCAGGGAAGTCGTGGCTGCCCCATCCCTGGAGGGGTTCAAGGCCAGGCTGGATGGGGCTTGGAGCAGCCTGGCCTGGTGGGAGGTGTCCCTGCCCATGGCAGGGGGGGTTGGATCTAGATGATCTTTAAGGTCCCTTCCAACCCAAACCATTCTGTGATTCTATGATATGTAGGGGAAAAAAAAAAAGGAAGATTGGGGTTGAAAAAGAAAGTTGCAGTATTTTAGTATAAATATTAAAATAATGATAAACCTAATTATCCATGTTGAAAATCTCCTTTGTACGTTGTTTTGCTATCGGCAGTGCTAGAAGGAATGTTTTATTTTGCTTTAAATCTGCTTAATGTACCCAAGCCATCACATTATTTTGGAGGAATTGCAGTGTGTTGTTAGCATATGGCTATGCAGATAAACCCCTAGGGTTTTTATATGCAGTCGCATAATACAGCTGACTGTATTTGGATGCAGATTTTCCATATAACTGTGGATGTGTTTCTTTTTTAACCTTTTTCTTTGAATGAATTTCTCATCCAATTTATGCCTGCACTTCAATTAATATTTCTGTTCCTTTTTGCCCGCTCATGCCATTCTTCAACATGCTTAGCATTTATTTTCTTCTGATTGTCTCTGTGTTATTCAGTAGATTATTTTTTTTTCTTCTGTCTTTGGACACCTGCCTTTTCTTTGCTTCTTCCATTTGGTGTCTTGCAAATTTCCAGAATTTTTCTCATTTCATCTACACCTTTGGGGAAACGTTCTTGTAGGTTCCACTTGTCCCAGTTAGTGACAGTGGGCTGTTCACAGAAGTGTTCCCTTTTCCGAACAGAGTAGTTGGAGCTTACTCCCTGGCCAACTTGGCTCTTGGGCAAAAATGAGGAAGGAGATCGTTTAGAGCCTCTCGTGTACCTGTTCCAGGTCATTCTGAATATTAGGATGGCTGGGAGGGAGATCAGATTTACACCACTTGCTCCTGGGCTTTCCATTCAGTTGACATCTGTGGATGAATTAGTCATATGTCTGTCTCTCTTCATAAACACTTTGATGACCTCAGAGTAAAGTGACTAAGAAGTGGACTGTCTTGTGATGCTAGAAGAAAAGAATGCTTGGCATTTCATTAACAAATTCTGCCAAAAAGGACTATATTTGGCCTTTCTCTTAACAATGCACTTACAGTTCCCTATCCTGGGCAGCAGAATCAAAAAGTCTTGTACAAAAAGGGATGGAGGTTTTTTTTTTATTTATCTTCTACAAAAGCTGGAAATTAGTAGGGTATTCTCCCAAGACTGATAGAAAGGAGATTCCCACCTCAGTTGTAACTTTGATGTCAGTGGAGTCCCCTGTTTGAGGCTGAGCAGAAAGTGTCTTGATGCAGAGAAGAGTCTTGTTTCCATGGAATTAACTTCCATCACCAGAATCCTGTCTATCAAGCGGTTGCCCAGGCTCATGTGGGTGTTTGAGTGTCTGGGATGGACATGGCTCGGTACCCTCGTGTCTGTTTCATTGACAACTCTAGGGCATTTCTGCTGGTTTCTGTTGCTTCTGTGCCCCTGAGGATTTCCCGTGGGGATTTTGCTAGCTTGTTTCACTGGTTTTAGTGGTTAAAAAAACAAGCGAACAAAATATCGGCTAATTCCTGTTTCTGTGTATAGGAAAATGAAAAATGTCACCTTTTCTGCATTTTTCTAGACACCTAGTGGTAGATCCTGAAATGTTGCATGCTTTATGGAAGTATCTGAAATAGAAGGCAAACGAGGCTGTTAACTGACAGTCTGGGGGATGTGCAGGAATATAGTCCATGAAGGCTTTGGGAAGAATTGAAACCGTTGGCTTGGAAATACATTGTTCTGGAATTCAGTACAAAACTCCATGAAATTATATGATCTTCCATCTTTGCTGTTTTCCCAACGTTGTGTGTGGAATAGGGCACGAAGAACTTAACACAGGGCTCCTGCCAGCAGAGAGTGAGAGAAAGCCAGAAAGAAACTCTTCAAAGGATTCCCATGGTTGGAAGAAAGGTTTCATGATTTGGGTGGTTGAAGTACTTTGCAGTTCAACTTCCCGTAGAGCTTTTCCCCCAGCACGTGCAGCAAAGTCAGATTTGGTGCAATTCTGGGTCAAGCCCAGCACCTGGGAATGGAGGGAGGATGAGGAGGGAGAATACGTTTTGCTTAGGGAGCGGTTTGAGGGCTGGCTTTGTGGCCCCGGCAGCCCAGCCAGGGCAGGATTGCCTGGGTCTGGCTCGTAGCCACCTTAGGGTGTGCCAGAGCTCTGGGTGTGATGGGCAGTTTCTGCAGCGTTTACCAAGGCAAGATCTTCTGATGTAGCTGTACATTCGCAAGTTTAGTTTCGGTGCTTGAAACGCAGCAGGCAAATGAAGCTGACTTCCACCCACAGGAATGAGAGCCTGTAAGTCCAGCAAGACAGGGAAGGTGTCCAGTGATCTCAGACAGAGAACAACATGCTTTTTCGGAAACTACCTCTGGCTAGAGCAGAGGCGGCCCTGCAGACAGCCTGGTGGCTTGTAAGAAACAGGTCCCACCAGGCAAGAAGCGCAGCGCTTTGATTGCTGTGGGAAAGACTGAGCTCCTTGATAGGAAAAGAGTGAGGAGAGCTGTCAACTGCCAAGCCTGGGGCTTCCTCCTGCTCACTTTCTTTGAAACCCAGTATAAACGGGTTTAGAGCGAATTGTTTAAGCAGCAGACTCAGCCCTCCTTGGATCCTCAGCTTTGCTTGTATCTTCTGGGGTGATGCAATCGATGCTTGGCACATCAGATTTAAGGTACGTGTGCGTTCCCAGAGGGGTCCAAGTTGCCAGATACCAATTTCTGTTCAACTGCATAAGTCATGTAAGTGAAGGCATAGCAAAAGGTCAGAGGTGCTTAAGTTACAGGAGACACCAGCCGTTAGCAACTTCACTTCACTTGTGCTTCAAGTGTTCCTGCTTTGATTGAGAAACAAATTGAGGCTAGTGAGGCAAAGAGAAGGAATTGCCTCCTTTTTATAAGCAAAAGCCAAAAATTCATGGAAAAAGTTCCCATGTAGGACACAGAGGAGCACCTGAGCTTTGTGAGGATAGCTCAGCATGTTCTATAGAATGAATAAATAAGCACACCCTGAGACCTAGTGCAAAGCACTCATTTAAACAGATGGTCTGCTGCTTCAACAGTATATTTATTTTAAAAAAGGGAAAAGCACTGACAGTAAAATGCTTTGTTCAGAACATGCCCGCTTCTGTGCCTTATCACTTGCAATTGTCCCATTGTTTTAATGTTTTTTGATTCACTTTTGCTTTAGAAGCTTTTCCATTAGGGAGAGCCCAACACCTGTGCCAAGCTGTTCCTGCAGTGGTACTTGCTTCACATCCAGAGCTTTTTTTCCCCCTGAAGAGAAGACGCGGTTTGGCTCTCTGCTGCTGTGGCACTCTCTTTGGGAAGGTTGGATCAGGAGCAAGAAAACAGGTTTTAATCTTCCTCATAGGGCCAGCAAATAGTCTCGGGCTGCTGACTTGATGTGCTTTGAAACACAGAAGAGGGTGGGAGGAAGGGCAGTGTGTGTGTATGGCAGCTGTAGGCAGCCCTGGGCTGTGCCCGGGTTCTCCCTTGGGGAACCGGTGGGGAGCCCCGTGCGGAGCTTTCCTGGCACAAACAGCTGGAACAATTGGTTTGGTTTGGGGGGGCAGAGTGGGGAATCTTAACGGTTCCGTGGTTTGCTACCGGTCAACTGTCTGGTTGCCTCATTTTTTGACGGGAACTTAAGGCAGTGCATTTAGTGTTACTGAAAGCCTCAAGGCAGGTTTACTTGGCAGTTGCCACATTTATCCGGGATTAGTGTTTGTAGATCCTTGATTTTTCTTTTCATTCTGAAGCATCCCGTCTCCCATCTGTGAAACAGGACCAGGCCTTTCTCTGCTCTCTGTTTAAGATACACCCCTATTAACTGGGCTTCTGTGTAGTCGTGTCAACTAAAGTTTATTGGTATGTGGGAAAAAAAGTTATCTTTTTTTCTTGTTAGAATTTCACATTTTGGGGGAGTGGTGCCTTCTGCTTGGTGGTGTCTTGTTTCTTCCCCCCTCCCAAACACAGAAGTTTTTGATGTAGCTCTTTGAAGCACGTACAGGTTGTGACTGGATGGAACCCTTGTGCAGCTCCTCTGAGGTAACAAATACGAGCCTGATGTTATGGGTATGGAAATTACATGAACCTCAACAAGGCTTTTTTTTTTATTTATTTTTAAATAAAAAGGGGGGGAGGGGGTGTGAAGCTTGGTGCTTCAGAACTGCTTGCTTAACCTCACCGTGCAGGCTTTGTTAAGTGAAAAAGAGAAACAAATTGCATAGTTGAAGAAAAGTCTGTTTCGTATTTGCTTAATGTTTAGGCTGTTAAAGAACTATCATCTATCAGAAAAGCTGGCGTTCAAGTTTAAAGCAAATTTAGGGGCTATTTATGCTCTTCTGCAATTAGATGGATTTACCAGCTGGGGGCAATACACGGTCGGACGGTGGCTGTTCTTTTACAGCCCTTTTTGCTTGGTTTTTTGTTTCAGCGTTGAGGCTCGGCAGCTGGATTTCTGTGCAGTTTACATTCACTCCTGACTTTCGTGCTGTTGATTCAGAATTGCTGCTGGCTACAGACTGAGCCGTCTGGGCAGGGAGAACGTGCAGAGACAAGTCCACTAATCAGACCTGGAGAAGTTGCAGAGCAAGTGCCAGCGTGTGTGTGTGTGTGTGTGTGTGCGCGCCCAGGTATGAGCATACACTTAATTTGTTTCTTCTGATCGGCGCTTTCACCATGAGAGCTAACTTAAAATACAGATACAATTACGAAAGTCAAAGTGGGTGATTGCAAAAAAAAGGATTGTATCCACTAGTTTTTCCTGGTAGCAGGCTAGAGCAGAATTTTTTCCTGTAGGTAAGTGCCTGTGCCTGGTCTAGAGAATTGGTTAATATTGAAGGTTTAATTCCAGGTCATAGTCTGGGGCTAGTGGACTTCGCGCTTTATAAAGGGCAATGTAATTGCTACGTATAGCAATTACATATTGTAGTAAGGGACTACAATAGTAGAAGTGTGTAGAAGGGACTCCTGAAAAATGCAACGTGAAGAATCCAAAGGATTACCCCTGGAAGAAGTGCTCTAGCATGCCTGGGCTGGGGGAAGTTGGAGTAGTTAAGGTTGTAAGTGGACACCCCCACCAAAAGAGCCTACAAAATTCTGTAGTGCGGAAATTAGTTTCTGTAATGATGCTGGTAACGATGAGTGCCTTTGATGTTATTTATATCTCTGCCAGTAGAACAAGGTGCGTTCTGCCAGTTTTTGAAGTATCTTCATTCATTGCTGTTGAAGAACAGTCTTCCTCCTGTGCCTACAGGTCAATTTTAACAGTAAGTGAACTTGGTGAGAGTAACCCTGGGAAGCGATATGTACAGGTATGTCCATGTTCTTTGTGCTGGTCAGGCAGATCAAATCTCTAGTTATCCAGCAATTCTTATTTGCCTCAGCTTGAGTCTTTTGCCCTTTGCTTATGACAGTCAGCGTACTGATCCCAGTTCTCTTTCATGTTTTCCTACCATCTGGGATACCAGTGGGCTGCAAGTACAGAACGGCACCTGGCTATAATTGCTGAAATTGGCTTGGTTTTCCTATTTGAGAAGTGGTCTCATGCAATTCTGAGCTGTTAGGTAGAGAACTTATTATCATGGGTGAGACAGGTTGAGGAATGATTGGCCAATCCACATAGAACATTCTCTACTGAGATGTTGGAGTCAATGTGGAAGGCAATGGTCAGTGAAAATGGGTCAGCGAGACGAGGCAACAGGTCTCCCACCTGGTTCTGCTGCACAGACTGTTACAAACTGCAAAATACTTAACTAAGCTCTTCTGGGATGAAACACTTTAAGACCAGGAATATGACCAGGGTAGTCACCAATTGCTATGATGGTCAACCTAAGATGTAAACGCATTTGTGGAAATGAGAATTTTTCATTTGGTATACCTCTGAGATGCTCTACAGCCAGTACTGTGACACCAGGACCTCAAAGGTGATGGGAAAGAGGAGCGATCATCCTGTGGAGAAAGCTATCAGCTCTTGTGGTTAGTCCTGACACTTAAGCTTAGGCTTTGGTTAACAGTTGTACTGCGAAGTACAGGAAAGCGTTGGATATCTCCAGGTAGGGATTGATGGGTAGTGCAAAGCAGTGTACCTGCTTGAACAGAAGTGAGTTTTTAGAATTGCTTGTGCTATTATGAGATAGAAGACCTCTAAGAAACAGAACTTTTTAGGATGTATTTGGAAAAGATGTGCTAACCAAATTAGCAGTAGGTATAATTTCTCACTCTGCAGAGTTTCTCTTTGCCATGATGAAGAACTTGAATAGGAAGAAGCTTTTCCAGCTGCTGTTTTTCTTGGTTGGATAAGAAGCATGCCTTGAAGGACTTTAATCATCCAGAGGGTGACTAAAGAAAGTGCTGATATCATAGTGATTAAATTCCACCTCATGATCAGTTTTTATCTCACAAGGATAAAATTGTACTTTGTCCTGACACTGCATCTTTCCAATAGCAACAGCTGACTTTCACATGTAGTGACAATTCTAGCTTTGTTCTCTAAACTTCCTCCTGTTGTAAAGGATTCAAACGTACTGCCTGGATGGTCTGAAAGTTTGACATTGTGGGAGTTAAAGAAACTCGGAGGTCTTTGTGGATGGCTTTATGGAAGAACATATTGCTGAGTCTGCACCAGGTTAGATAACCATCTGCTCCCTCTTTTATGTTCCAGATTCTCCAACATCATATCTCAAGCGTGTTTTGTGTGTCCCAGTTGCTGAGCATTTTTGTAAACAAGCCATGTGTAGGGCAGAGGTTCAGCGTGAGAAGGTACTTCCTATTTGTACCCCGTTTGGCTGGGAGTAGAAATTGGATCATCTCTGTGTGGGCTGTTCCCCCCATCAGGTGATTCTGTGATGCTGAGGGCAGAGCTGTCATCCTCTTCCAGCTTGGAAAAGCGGAGTCTTGTCCTGTGGTGGAGGGTCCTGAAGATGGCAGGTGGTGCCACATCCCTCGGTGGCCTGGTCCTAAGCATGTGTGTAGAAGCATGGGAATGGGTGGTGATTTCTCTAACGGGGATGCCCGTTATAGTGACATGTATATACCTTATAGTTTTCTTACATATATATATATATGAGAAAACTTGTTATAAAAATATTTTAGCATTTAGGGACTAATAGCTGCCAGGTACCATCAGCACATCAGGGCTGTCTGCCCTGAAGAACTGGGCACACCTGTATGAAAAGGAGAGACTTCTTAAGGTTTGGCTTTGTGGCAAGTAAACCAGTCTCAGAGGAACACTCGTGCATCCTATTAAACTTCTCATCTGATGGTGGAAAATAACTTTTTTTTTTTTTTTTGCCTGTGGTGGGTAGAAAGGCTGGGAATGAGCAGAGGTACGGGCTCCGTGGGCACTTAAACACACAGAACCTTCAGTGCCCTTTCATTACTGGATTGTTTCGGTGCCGTAAATTGCATGTGTTTTGTGTGAGCAATAAAAGTTAGCAATGTACAGCAGAGCATCCCCAGCAGGGTGCTGCCGCTTCCAAAGCCTTTACTTTATCTGTAATTATTGCTTCCTCTCTCTGATTGTTGTCATATGTTGATTTTTAAAGTGATTGCATCAGATTTGTTCTCCAACTTAGCAACAGCTTTTTTTTTTTTTTTTTTTGCACAAGAAAAATTTTGTGGTCTTTTTAGATGTTAAATTGGGTGATTGAAATGAAGATTACTCTGAAGTGTTTGCACTTTAAAGGATGTGAAACTGCATTAGTGCTTAAGCTGCAAATAAAATTGACTACTCTGTTTTCATTGCCTGTGGAAGTGCAGTGCAAACAGCGGAGAGAACAGAGTCCTGGAACACCCCTTTCGGTGATGGAAGTGCTTCAGTTTACTGGAAACACAAATGATTTTACCAATGGACTTATCCAAAATGCTGCATCTACTTTTGTGACTTTCCTCTTTTTTTTTTTTGTATGCATGAGATTCTTCAGTTCTGTTTCCCTCTTTCATGAGAAGAAATAATACGACGTGTTTTTAAACCCTTATGTCTTTTTTTTTTTTTTCTTTTTAAGAGATGAGAATGTTGCTCGTCAGGAATTGCTCGTTAAATCTGTGAGTGGCTTCTTCCAGCGGGTGAGGGGGAAGAAGGGGCTGCTCCGCAGGATTTGTTTCATGCAGCAGTCCTCTGCCCTCTCACTGTCTTGTTTTCCAAATTGTTGTGAAAAGGACGAATTCCTCAGACACCGGGCGGCTCTCGGCCTTGCCCTCCCTGCTCTTTGCCGTCGCTCCCTTTCCCCGGTGGCCCGGGGCCGGCTCTCGGTGCGTGGGCGCAGCCGGGCCCTGAGGCTGCCCCCAGGACGCCCTGCCACGTACGTTATTCCCGGCGAAAGGCCTGGAGGTTCGTGGCGTCGTTCGGGTGAGGGAATAAGGGACCGGGATGGTCCCCGCGCAGCGCCCGCCCCCGCCGGGGGGACCTGCCGGTGCTTGTGGCCCCGGTGGGAGCGCGGGCGGCTCCGGACGCTGCCACCGGTGGCTCTGCCCTCTCGGTGGTCTTTTTTTTTTTTTTGCCTTTTTTTTGGGGGGGGGGAGAGCAGGCGGGAGGGACAGGCTCCCTGCGAGCTGACAGCCCTCCGGCAGAGAAGGGTTTGGCGTGAAGAGTCTTTTAAAGCTTCCTCCGCCCAGCGCCCCGCGGGGGCCGGACCAGCGCCCTGGGAGCCGATGTAACCCCGACAGCCCCGGGGCCGGGCGGGCGTTGCAGCCGGCAGGAGATGCCCGCGCCCGCCCCGCTCCGCCGGCGCTTCCCGGGACCCCCGCGCCCAGGGACGGCCCCGCGCCGCGGCCGGAACCCGCGGCCCCGCCCCCGGCCCCGCCCGGCCAATGGCGGGACGCGGTGGGCGGTGCGGGGTGGGGCCGGCGGGCGGTCAGTGCGCGCGGGCTGCGCGGGGCTGTGGTGGCAGCGCGCGGCGGGGTCTCGGCGCTGAGGTGAGGCGCGGCGCGGCGGGAGCTGAGGGGGGAGGCGCGGACGCCGGGCGCGGCCTGGAGCGGGGCTGCCGGCCAGCGGCTCCACAGGCCGGCGACTCGGCCTGACTCGGCTTGGCCCCCCTGCGCGTAGGGCGCTTCCGCCGCCCGCGGCCGCTGTTGGGCGCTGCGGCTCCGGGCGGAGGCTTTCGATAGGGGGCCCGGCCCTGCCCGCGCCGCTGGAGGGTCTGCGGGCCTCGCTCTCCTGGCCTTGAGGGTGGGTGGCTCTGGCCGGTGGGGGTCTGGCCTGGGCAGCTTCGCCACTTTCTTCTCAGGCGGGGAGGGTTCGAGCACCTGCGCCCCACCCATCCCCTCCTCTCAACTCCCTGTCCGCCTCCCTGACCGGGACCCCCGCAGCTCGCCCGGGGGTGCGAGGGGTCAGTGCTGTGCCACCCCGCTCATTCCTCCCGATGGAAGAAGCGCTCTTGAAGCCCTACGCTGGCAGCTGTCCTTCTCCACCCACCCTACCTTGGTATCCGTCTCCTTCCGGGCGAGTGAGTGGTCTCTGGCAGAGGGTGCCGCCAGCTGTAGCAGCGCACGGCTGCGGGAGAGAGCCCTGAGACCCCTTGCGTGGTCCTGACGAGGTTCTTAATGGGAGTGAGGGGTCTGGGTTTCGGGGAGAGGCCTCCCCCCGGGTGTGGCTGGGGCACTCGTGGTCTTCCGTCTTCATTGCAGTTGTTGGGCTCCTGATGCATCTGTTGGTGCCACCTTGTTGTAGTGATGCTAATGCGTTGGTGGTGTTGCCTACTGGAAAAGGTAAAAGAGGAAAGTTTGCTTCTGGTGGACTGAAGGGACCTGATTTGAGAGCTCCTGCTGAGAGCACTTCCTTGCTCTCTTGGCGGGGGGATCCCTCCCCTTCCTGCAGGAGGCAGAGATCACCCTGGTCCCACTGGGGAACTGGGAAACTAGCTTATTTCAGACAAGCGCTCTGCATCGGCGAGGGAGGGAGCGTCATATTGACTCTGTCACTGACCAAAGCACAAAGGACTTGGAGGAGTTCCTTTGAAAGCCCTCAGTATCTTCCGCAGGCATATCTTCAGGTATAAGCTGCCTTTCCAGATTTGCTGTTAGCTGAAAAATACTGTCTTGCTTCTGGAAAAGAAGTTTATTCCATTCAAGTACAAGATAAAATTCATTGTGAGACTTTGAAGCCGTTTCAAAAAGGCAACAAAAAGTACATAGCTACATAAATTTTGTAGAGTTCTGTTCCCAGCTGCTTCTTTAGAGTCACTCGGGGCTGAGAGTAACGCTTGTTCCGTTACTGATTTTACTGAACTGATTTAGCTTTGGCGTCAGGTCCTGGTTTATAGGAAATTATCAGGATAAGCACTCAATGCAAAGAAGTTCAAGGTGGGTGAATTCAAGGAAGATTTTTTTATTTATACTTAGAACTGTTAATATTGTGGTAACATTGCATTTTAGCTTTGCATTGGTGAGAAGGTAAATGAGACCTTGTTCTGGCTCGCCTGGCTTGGGAGGCTCTCAGTGCTGTTGGGAGGCTCAGTAGCTTCCTCTGCTCTGCCGATAGAGCCACTCATTCTTCCTGGTCTCAGTCTTCACTCTTCCATTTTCCTCCGTTTTTCATTTAGCCAGCACTTTTAACTGAAAAGCTTCCTAAGGTCATGGCGCAACAAGTTTTTTAAGAAATGTCATATATAGTCAGCTTACATAAAACATGGCATGAAACCGTAGGTGGTGGTGAAAGTGGAAATAGTGCTTGGCTTGGTAAACACTCTTCACACTTCTGGCTTTTGAGGCAGTTGGAGCAGGCCAGGCCATTTGGGGACTTTTAATAATTATAATGATATCAGTAGCGGGCACTGGATGTGGCGTGGGGAGATGCTGACAACTGCCACACAGCAGGCTGGGTACTGCTCTTCTAGGGAAATGTGGCTTGCTTCCACACGTTGTGTTTTCTGCCTAGGTGCTTGTCAGACCTTAAAAATCTGAATCTCTCTGGCTGGGGACTAGACACCAGGAATGTGTCATCAGCAACACGTTATGCCAAGCCCCGTTGAGTTCATTTTTCCTGTTAACACCACGTGAGGAAGGACTTTTTGACATCTGCAGTTTCTGCTTGACATGACTTTGGTATCTCCTAGCTGGTAACCAGAGGTGCTAGAAGTACCTGGGAGCTCTTTGTTTCGTCCGGAGGTGAGTGGCCTGCCTTGCCTTCAGGAACCGTCTGGCTTCAGCTGGGGTGGATGCAGCCAAAGCCTCTCTGCTGTGGGGCTGTCACCGCTCACATCTTTTGCCTTTTGAGGAATGGCAGCATCTCCCCCTTCCGGTGGCTGTTTATTCAGAACGGGATGAATGTGTTCACAGAGTACTAATTTTAAGAGCAGTTGTCTAATAAATAGCTTTTTAAGGAGTATCACTGATTCTGGGCAACTTCAGTTGCTCATTTGCTCCTGAACAGCGGTGGCAAATTCTTATCACACGGTTTAATTATAAGGGACACAGTATTGAGGGGATATAGATGACACTGAGCTATGGTTTCTCTTCATAAGAGAAAAAAGACTTCTAAAACCTTAAGATTAGCAGTTAGAGGTGTAACCTGGGCAACTGTCTCTGCTGATTTTTGCTGTTATGGTGGTTTTAAAATTTGTGACCTAGAAGCTTTTCTCTTTGGCTGTGTGACCACACAGACAAGGAAGTTCAGTGAAAATATATGCACAAAGCAGCAGGAAGTTCCTTTCTCAGACTAACCTGTCTCCTAAAACCAGTAGATCGGGCACTGTATGCACGCTTTTAAGGTTGAGATCACCTTGTGGTGATCTCGTTGTACGTATCAGAAGCTGGGAGGCTGGAGGCGTCTCTGAAGTGGTCTCGAGCTGTGCTACTTGGGCAGGGCTCTGCAGCCCTCGCAAGGGCTCTGAGAGACTGCTAAGCCAAACCAGTCTTGTGGTAGGCGTAATTAGGAGGCATCTGTCTCCTCTACTGTGATAAGTTCATCTGTCTGCAAGTATAAAAAGAAAAAAACCCAACCCATAAAGTTGAAACCCAGTGGTCTGCAAGCCAGGAAGAGAAGTGACCACTCTCTATGGGTGCAAGGATTAAAACCAAACCTCCCCCTTATTTTTTAACAACATATAAGGCTGGCTCCGTTTAACTCCACAGAGCGGGCTGCCTACCTACTCAAAACATAGAGGGACAAAGGAACGTTTTCATGATCTGCCTCTCGCCTTTTTAGACAAAACACATTTATTACAAAACAATAATCTAATGCTTCTTTGAATTTTTTGTAGTGTGGTAGCCCTGTGAAGGCTGTCCCAGCGTCAGTATCCACATAGTTTTGATTGTTCAGACATAGCGTGGTATTTGGGAAATGCAACCAAAAGCACCGAGGAGCCTGTCGGTTTCCATGTGCGTTTCTGCTGAGCGCCTGGCATGTTATTACCAAATACTTCATGCCAGCAGTGGGCATGGGGCAGTGGCTTTGTTGGGTGCATTGCATCCTGAGCACATGTGCTTTGTGTTCACATGGACCCCACCTCAATCCCCCTGCAGGTATTGCCACTGTTCCGGTGATGCAGGAGAGCTGGGAAGAGGCATGAATGTTTTTCCCTCCTGTCAAAGGAAAGATCTGCTCTGCAACAATTGCCACCAAATCATGAAAGTAAGGATCATAACGTAGAATTTGGCCTACTTGCACTAGTGTAGATTCCTGTAATGGAGATTTTTGCTCACTGACTTAATCTGGATACAGCCCAGTTTTGCTAATAAGGTGAAGAACTGTTATCTGTGGCAGAAATCTGCATTATGAAGGTGCTGAAATGCCAGTATTGGTTGGAGTAGTTACAGTTTTGTATGCGTCATCATTTTAGAGGATGAAGAAAGTTAATTGTTCTTGTTGTCTCAGGATTTGGTCTGATATGATAGCAAAGTCAAATGGGATGGACAGGTAGCAGTGAAAGGCAGAGTCCTGCCTTACCCTCCACTGCCTGCTCCAGGTGTCTCTTCTTGTGTGGTCAGCAGTATTTATACTGCTTGTGGTGACCTGGTTTAGGGAGCTACATAGGCAGAAAAATTAATTGGAAATGAAAAAGGCAGTGGGCATGGGGCACAGGTTTGAGTATCCTGTTTCCAAACCGTGTTTTGGAATAGTGTTTTTTTGCCATATTTTTCTTCTCAGCAGCTGGGTGATGACTGGGTTTCATCAACTTTATTATTCGTTTTGGTAGTGGGATGATGAGGATTAAATAAGGACTTTGATTGTGCTTCAGTGGGTAGTGTTTTCATATGGGATATCAGTAGAAAACTATCTTTCAGGCTGTAATCTTCCATTTTCTTCCAGGTTTCTCTAGACTCCGCTTGCTGTTGAAAGATGGGAGAGATAGAAGGAACATATAGAGTCCTGCAGACTCCTGGCTCTCGTTTGGGTGTCCAGAAGACCACGGGAGTGAGTACCTTGGAACCGGGACAGAACCTCTCTACTGCAATGGCATCATCGCCTGCCAAAACACATGAACGGGACCTACCGATCAAAATAAAGATGTTGGACAACACGGTGGAAGTACTAGACATTGAGGTAAGAGAGTTTTAAACCTGGTTTCAAGTATACTTAGCCTTCAGTAATGTAAAGTTCATAGGATGTGCTCCTCTTCTGAGCTGGGACATTTCGAGGCAGTATATGAATAAAGATTCCTGTAGTGATTTTTACCTACTTACAGGTAGCTAAGTGAGTAGCACGTCTTGATTTTTAAAATCTTTTAGGTATAACAGATGTTTTGTGTTTTTAACAGAATTTAAATGCAAGCACACGCTGTAACAACAAGATTTAGCTGTTACTTGCTTTGGGGAAAAAACAACGATCTTCTGCCAAACTGTTCTTGCTTCCCGAGCCATGTGCAGCTTTGTTGACTTGACGGTTGGGAGAGCAGAAGAGCTGTTTGGGTTTTTGTAGTTACTACTTTTTATTAATTATTTTAATGTTTTTTATCCTCTTCAAGTAAACTTGCTCCTGTTTGAAAGCTTTTGATTGTTGCCACACTTTGGGAGGGTGTCACAAGAGAGGTGGCAAAGTTTCTGAAAATTTGTATTTAAGAGTATTCTTGTTTAGTAATTGGGCAAATATGCCTTAAGAAATACAAATCGTGCTCAAATCAGGGTGGTTCTGTTTTTAAACAATCAAAAATGTTCGATCTTCAAATTCTTGTCTCATTTTTAGCATTAACTTCAGACTTTAATTTTAGCTTGCCTAAACATCTGTTGTTAGAAAACAACTCTGTTCTAGTGAAGATACTTAGCTATCAGATATGCCATATTAGTACCAAATCAACTTTATAATTAGCACTTGTAGCCTCAGTTAGTTGCATAGACTTAAAACGGGTTTTTCCAAATTGGGTGAAAAAGATGTCTGTGAAGCTCTAAAGAAATAGTGGCCTTTGGCCATGTGCTCTACAGATTACTGTCCAGCTGTTCAACTCTCAAATATGAAATCTGATTATATGGGGTTTTTTTGTTTTTTAGTTAAGTGTGAGGCTCCCGCCTGAGGACACAGAGGGTACAGTAAACCCACCCATCCCTCAATTACTGCATAGAACACAAAAGCCTCTACTTTTTTTTTTTTTTTTCAAATTATGCTAGAATATTTTTAAAGAAACATCTGCTGACTTTGGTTCTATTGAAGTATGATTTTTATTTTTTTTTTTCAAGTTGGTGTAGGTGTCAGTACTTATGTGTTTTTATTTTAAAAAATAAGAAAAAAACCAACCCAGGCAAGCAACCTATCCAACCCTGTATTTCTGAAAAAAAATGCAAGCTGTTAAAATCAAGAAAGCAGGAACTAGGAGTTATAAATTCTTTATTACATGAAGTCAATGACTAGAAATCTCCTGTATATTGGCATAGATGCTTTCCTTCTCTTTCTTGTCGTATTCGTACCAACTCTGTCTGTTCTTCTCATGCAAATCATCCACTTTCCTCAGCAACCTTACCTCCTTCATCTTACTTTATAACTTTTACCTGGCTCTTTCTGACACAGTCAAAGCCTGCTTTTATTGCCTTTCATTGCCTTTGATCTGCACAAATCCTTTGGCTACACTTGCCTCTGACAACCTCAGGATTCTTTTTCACCTTCAGGCTTGCTGGTGCTTGGGGTGGCCCTGTGGTCCCGTTCTAGAGCTCTGCTCTAGCTTCTCTGCTATTCTCTAGCCTCTCTGCACCCTCCCTTGGTTCCTGTCTGTACTGGGGTACCCTTCACTACTTTTCACAGTATTTTGTTTTTTGAAGCTGTCTCAACCTGGATCTTCTTCGCCTACTGGAACAGTCATGACAGTATATCTTTCCAGTTATCTTCATTGCTCTCTGGCTTCCGTTGCACATCTAGTTTAGCTCCATCTGTAACTCCTTGTATTGTCCTATAGCACTTAATTGTTTGTCTTTCCACCGAACACAAATTCAGCTGTGGCTCAGTTCTTGATGATGTTTCAACTCTTGACTGTCTCTTGGCTTTAAATGAAATCACGCTTTGCCTGATGTAACTTGTCTTGATATTTGTGTCCCATCAAGCTTCAAATGTGAAAAAAGCCATAAATTCCTTACCCACGGTACTTTTTTTGACTCCTGTGAGTCTCACCTGTCTGATCAATGATGTAGTTTCTATTCACATTCGAATCCTTCGTTTCCTTTAGCGGGCCATCTCCTGCAGGCGCCCTCTAGGATGATAGTGTTTAACTAAGCAGCTAAAATTCATCCCACCAGGACCACCTCATTTCACTCCTTCATTGTTCTGACCACCTTCTTGTTGGCTTTAGCCTTTCCAGTCTCACTGTGTAGGTACCCATTTTTGCGTGATGCAGTAAGAGGGAACGTGCTCAGTTTTTGTTCTTGACAGCTGATACTGCCTGACTTTTTTTTTTTCTTTGCATCGCTCCACTGCCTCCCTCTCTTTATAGCTTTAAATGTAGGTTCCTTGCCTCTGCTTTCAAGGTCCTTCAGGGCCCTACTTGTAGCCTCCTGCAGGAGACGGTACTTGGGTCTGTCCCAAACTGGGCCACATCATGACAAGATTTTTTCCCATCACGATGAGAGGTTTCCCGTAATTAGGAACTACCTTAGTTGTCTCTTTTTACCTGAGAAGCTTTCTCTGGTTATGACATCCACAAAATCACCCAATTTTGGGTAACTAGTGTGCTGAGGCTGTAGTTAATTACTGTTACTATTCTCCTTTACGAGGTCATTTGGAACTGAAGAACTTAGTAATGTTTGCCTGATGTAAGCAGCAAGGAGAAGGTGTCCCCTTTGTTCATCTGCAGAGCATCAAGCACAAAAAGGCGTTTGATTAAAAAAAAAAAAGCCACCAACAAAACCCCATTAATAAACCATGTCACTATGTATGATGTCAACCCATCTTTTGAACACCTCCAGGGATGGTGCCTCACCACTTCCCTGGGCAGCCCATTCCAAGGCTTTATAACCCTTTCCGTGTAAAAATTTTTCCTAATCTCCAATCTGAACCTCCCCTGGCGCATCGTGAGGCCGTTTCCTCTTGTCCCATTGTCTGTTCCTTGGGAGAAGTGACCGACCCCCCCTGGCTGCACCCTCCTTTCAGGGAGTTGGAGAGAGCGAGAAGGTCTCCCCTCAGCCTCCTTTTCTCCAGGC
>JAOQGH010000051.1:25779745-25795892 GCA_025769975.1 Gallinago jamesoni
CCTGTCCTGGTGCAGGGGGTTATTTCTCCCCAGGTGCAGCACCCTACACTTGCCCTTGTTAAATTTCATTAGGTTTCCCCCGGCCCATCTCTCCAGCCTGTCCAGGTCTTGCTGGATGTCAGACACCCCTCCTGGTTTTCTGTCATCAGCAAATTCCTTATTTTCTGACCAAGTACATGAAAGACAGAGTGTGTTCTGCATCCCTGTGGCAATGTCTGATGTGTCCCTCTCCTTCTGAGGCTGGTGAGCTGCCTGGGAGGGAAACGCTTGACCCCACTGCCACTCATGAGAAGAGGCTAGTCCAATAAGATTACAGTTTTTACCCCCTCCCCATATTTTTTTTTATTAGGTGTTGTCCTCTCACTGCTTATGTCTATTTTGGAGTTTACTGATGTACCCTGTGAAACTTACTATTATATCTCTACAAAATTTAAGTGTATTATTGTATACTATGTTGAAAATAGCTACTTGATGATTACTCTGGTACGTGGTCAGCAAAGACAGTATCACTATATGACTCTTCCTTGGTTTATTTAAATTTACAAATTGCATTGTTAAAAGTGCAAAATTACTTTCCATCCATTTGCTTAGAATAGAATACCTATGTTTAGTTGTTCTGGTTTCTGTGCAGTTTGCAGGCATCCATAATTGATAAGGTGTCATGAGAACAGCACCACTTCAGATGCCAGTTGTTTCCCAGGCTGGAACCGCAGGAGGTTCTGAGGGCAGGGGAGGAAGCAATCTGACAGCTTGTATGTGCCTCATGACTTCCCGAGCTTTGGGGAGAATGTTTCCAGCTTGTGTGCTCTGGTAACTTCTTATGGTAGCGTTAGTACCCCTAAGAACTTTGGGGCTGAAGCAGAAGTTATGCAGCTTGAAATGGTGTTGTTGAGCAGTTTTAAGTAAAAAATAAACGTCTGTTAAAAATGGAGAGCGTGCTGTGGACACTGAAACACACGTACTCTGAAATTCTTTTTGAGAGGGGCTGTCCTTGCTGCCGGACGTGGGAAGCCCTGTGCCTGCAGTTCAGCACTGCAGCCTCTCCAGCAGCATGGGGCAGACCTCCTGCCTCTCCCTCGCTTTCCTTGCGCCTGCTCAGACCTTCCTTTCATAAAGGCTTTTTTTCCCCTCTGTGCTGTGAAAGGATTAACAGCTTAAATATGTGGGCAGTGAGAGGACAGGCTGCTTTTGAATCCTATTAAGCACTGTGCTGAAGGAATTGAGATGCTGTGTTAGTCAGCTCAGTGTTTTTCTTCCCTGGCTGGGAAGAAATAGTCAAAATTCCAGAAAGAATCATAGCCAGATGTTTGTCATTGCTCTGGTTTGACTCTCCTAAATATGGCAAATAAGCTGCCTTAGGGCTTATTTTTGTCTGCCCTCAGAAGAGAAAGTTAGTAATTCACTATTTGAAATTTGAAGTTATTATAGGGTTTAAAAAGAAAGTAATTGAAGCTTTGTAATTTGTGTACTGTTTGATTCTACTATGTATTTTTTAAAACCTGTTATTTTGTGTTTAGGGGCTTGACTTTTTTGATGCTATGTAGGAATGTGGCATTGGGTGGGGAAAGGTAAAACCGCAGCCGTTTTATTGATAGACATTGGGGGGCTGGTGTTTTTTTGTTTGTTTCTTTTTTTTTTTTTAAAGGAAGATGTGAACTTGAATTGGATTATAAAAACAGCTTACTGCTTTACATTTCTCTGTACATTAAGTGTCCCATTATGTGAAAAGAAAATTGAGTTATATTGCAGCAAAGGAGAAACAATCTGAATATTCCTGTATGAAAAGTCTATTATATGCACATAATGTAACTTAAAACACAGAAATCATTTAGTAAAATGGTCAACAGTCCTTGAAATATGGATGTAATATATTGAGTTGATGACTGTTGTATGGATGTGATACACTATAGTGAGTGTGCTTCACCACATGATGTGCATAGATGAAAAACTTCTCCTGTACGGGCTCAGAAGAGCAAGTTGAGGAACAGTAGGAGAGACACATTTATTTAATGTTGAGTTGGTGTAAAACTGAACTGGTTAAGCTCCCTTTAGTTTATCATAAGTGTACTGAGAACTTTCTGCCTGTAGTTGTTCTGTCTGGATATATAACTTAATGGTCTTGACATACATGCAGCAGTACAATTCTTACACTTGATTCCTTTTGGGTGCTTTCCAAAGTAACTGATACACAACCTTGTAAAGAAAAAGCTGTTACCTGTTGGCTTCCTTGCTAATTCAGATACTGTTGTTGTCACTATTAAAGAAAGGAAATATTATTGCTTTCTGAAGAAATTCTGCAGAGTGCAGATGTTAATTTCTTTATTTTCATAATTTCATACATCGTCACGGTGATGGTGAAAATCAGCCAAAATTAGTTTTATGCCATTCTATCAAAATAAGGGTAAAAATGCTGTGTTCAAAAAAAAAAAAAAAGTTCTCTGGAAGCCTTCTCTGGGTGTGGGTAACATTCAAATTCCATTCCACAGATGGATAATTCTGTAGAATATATAGAGCCTGAAAGCGGAAAAAACAAACAACCAAGAAACAACCCTCAGTCAGGTAAAAACAGCTGCAGAAACACAGTGGGCTGAGGCAATTCAGAGAAATTTTAGGTTAGTGCCTACTGACAAAAGGGACTTGATGTTGAGCAAGGAAGGCGTCACCTGGTACCCGGCTGTGTTCAGAGAAGCAAAGCCTTGGGAATGTGCATTTAAATGACCAGGGTTGCAAAAACATTACCTGTGTGTCATCTCTTTCTCCTTGCAGCAAAACACATTTCTGGCAAGGGCAATGCTGCCTGTTTGTGTAAGAGGGAGACTGTATTAATTGAATATATAAAAAAACCCCTCATGCTCTGGTGATGATGCCTAATGTAAAAGATTTACTTTTTAAGACTGTGATGTGGGATATGGAAGGGGCAAGACCTGTCTGTCTGACAAAGCAGGCATTCATGAATAAAAATAAGAAGTATAAAAGAAAAGGGGGAAAAAAAAAAATCTTGAGCTGCCAGGTAGTCTGCGTTATGAGTTCAGAGACACTCCTGGGAGTCTTTGCACAACTTCTGTGTGTGCTGCCCTGGCCTGAGCTGTGTGGTCGAAACCCAGAGGTACAAAATGTGGAGTGGAAACAAAAGTAGAGCTATCTGAATTGGAGTATGTTGTTCCTTAATAATCTCTTCTCAGTTGTTGTAGATCTTGTGATGTGTTGTTGACACATTTGTCATACTGTGCTTGGGTTTTGCACACGTGTGTAATTTGGAGCTCTCTTGTGATGGTGAAAGCAAGTTTGAAAACATCACTTAAACAGTCATTTCTTGCCAGCCCCATGGTAGTGGAACAGGAGATGAAGCTGCTTAACTATTAATGTCTCCTCCTCACTACTTGGGCAAGACACACAATGAGAGTTCAGCAGCAGGTCCTCTTTCTCAGCAGCGAGATGTGGGCTGACATGTTTGACATCTCTGCTGCCTGAGCTGCCGCTCTTCTCCTCTGCCCACCTCTGGCAGGAGGTTTGGACATAGCACTCTGTGAAGCCTGAGCACAAAACGGGAGTGGTAAAATACTTGTATTAGTTTGAAAACAGGAAAGGGGAGTTTGCAGACACTCTGTGTTAGACCTGTCTGATGTGTGGTTCAACTGAAGTTGTGAAGGATGAGCAATTATGTGCTCCTCAGCCCACTCTGGGGCAGCCCAAAGCCAGGAAAGGCTCCTTGTGGAAAGGGGGAAGTTAACAAAGGTTTGGCCTTATCTTATCTGGCCTGTAGGTATTTATTAACCCATTACCATGGTATTGAAGCTCTGCTCAAAGTACAGTGGGGAGCGATGTTAGGACAGCTGATCCAATTTCACTTTTACACAAAACGAAAGATAGTTTTGGTCTTTCCTGTGAAAATATCTAATTTGTGTAGAGAATCTTTCACAATTGTCTTACTTCCTTAATGTTTTAAACTATTTCCTTTGGGCAGGCTTCCTCAAGCAGTCCGCCAAGCTGGGGTAGCATAACCCCATGTAGGGAAAGCCCAGAGCATGGATAATGGTTTTGAGGCAAAATAATGGAGAAAGATGAGCAAATTTAGTCATTTTTTAATGAACTTTTAAATGAATTTTTTTAATGTGAAATTATGCTGTGAAAGTTCCTGGAGTACCTACAGTCTAAGTGCATGAAGTGTCCAGGCACAGTAGAGGTAGCGGGTGTAGGTTCTTGTAGCAAAGGTGGGGGAGACAACAGGGGAAATTGAGATCATCAGTCTCTTAACTTCAAGTTTCTTACCTTTATTTTACTGTTTTATAACTTGTATGAACAAAATAGGTGCTTAGATGTTCCTTTATGAACCTTAATTTTTGATGTGAAAGTTTTTGAGAATGGGTATTAAAGGCACACTGCCCATTTTGGCAGTGGGCCATTTTTATAACCAGGCACTTGTATCTGTCCTTGGTTATTTCAGCCACCAACGTGTTTAAAGGCTTGAAATAGTGCAGATATGTAATGCTGATGAGGCTGAGCCCTTTCAAGTATGTGCTCGATGTTTGAGGAAGGCTGTTGGTGTGGAGTTGCTCTAGCCCTTTGCAAATTATTTGAAATAGTATGTGTTGTAAAAACTGTACCAGCATCACCATTAGCCCAATTTTCCTGCGTTTGGACTAACATGGTCTTTGCCTGTGCGTGGGATCAGCCACCCTAAAAGCAGCTGATTTCTGTGATACTGTCATCTGAGTGTTTAATTATTAGCAAGCATCAACTCTGGTGCCAAATTCTCAAGCAGCAGCAGCCTGCAAAACTCTTTTCAGTGTTGTGGTCCTGGGTTTTAATTTGCATGACTTTTTTCTCCAGGTTATGAAAGTGACTGAGAGTTTCTGCTCGACACCCAATAATTTTTGTGTGGATCTTCCATGAGCTGTTTGTATATAACCTTTGGGGACCATGTGTTGGTTGAGTGCATAACCGTGGTGCTGTTTTGTTTTTCTCTGAGCAGTGTGTTTTATTTCAAGTGCTCTGGGTATATCAGCATGAGAGCACTTTTGGAACTTGGGACCATTTTTTGTCTCCACACGGTACCTACCCGAGTATACATTTGCCAGTCTCTTTCACATAATTCCCTCCCTCTTGGGGATATTTTCCCATGTCAACAAATGACTGTTTTCCTACTTTCGGGCATCCAGCAAGTCTAGCCACTCTGGAAAAGCATGTTTGTTAGGTAGAGCTGGTTCATTTGGTAATGAAGTGCTTTAATGCTGCTTGAACCTTTAAATGTCACAGGTTTTAAAGCTAACCTTAATTAAATGAGCCAGAGGGTTACATTTCAGGATAATTTGTGTGGCTGTGGATTCTGTTAAAAACCCCCACCAACAACAGACCACCAAAAAAATCCCAAACCACAACAAAACCAACCACTGAAATCTCAGGAACAAAAAACATTTTCGGGGGGTGTGGGGGGGTTGTGTCTTAGAATTTTTTTAAACAAAAATGATGCCCAGTATACAGTGTAATAACGTAACTTAAAATAGCTCCGAAATTTGCATTTGGTTTTGCAGCTTCCATATTTGAGTAAACTAGATTTCAATGCCATGTGGAAATACCACGATACATAATATTTAAAAAACAGAAGTACCTTTTCAAGGCGGAAATGTACCCTCTCTGAAACGGTGAAGAGATTATCAAGTCATTTTCAGGGTGGTGGTGTATTCCCAAGGTTCGGTCTGTGCCTGTGAAATAAGAAGTGTTGTGTGGGTGTCGGTGTGGCTCTGTTGGTATATAAGAGTGAATATAAAAAAGTACATGTATTTAAAATTCAGTTATCTTCACAACTATTAGAAGAGAAATTGAAATGAAGCTCAAAATTATTGTTAAAAGTTCAGATCAAAATGAGATATCTATCAAAATACTATAAAAATGAGATAGTACATAAGTGGTATTTGGCTGAGCATGTTAAACCATAGTTTGATACATGCATCGTTACCAGGTACCCATTTTTGTGAGGAGCCAGGGACTGTTTTCATTTGAGGTATTTGTTCTAATCAAAATTGAAGTACTGAAAAAGACAGATATTTCTTACTTTTCCAGTCAGTGGATTAAAAACTAGATGTGGAGCTGTAAGGTCATCTTGTTTTAGCTATGAAAACAAAAAGTTAATGAATGGTATTCTTTGCCATCTTATATTATTTCCTTCTTTCTAATAAATGTGGTTTAAGCATACACATGTGTTCATAAATGCAGTTTTTGTTTATATGTGGCATTAATGATAGTTGATAATAGGGAGTTTTGAAGGCGTTTTTTACGTATCATGCTGCATTTGGACAGAGATCTAAGAGATTACAAAAGGGCTGTAGATAAACAGAGCTATAAACTCACTGAAATGTTTGTATCTTTCTTCTTAAGAAAGGAAGTAACAAGTCTGCTGTAACTGTTATGTTTAGTTGCTGATTGCCCTTTTTTTTTTTTTCTTCTTTTGCCAAAAGATGAAAAATCCCTTTTTCATTAGGAAGACCACTGAAGTGCACTAAAAGAAAAAAAAATATCCATGAATGGTGAAGGAGTCTTTATTTAAATCAGTTCAATTTACTTTCATGCCTGTGCTTCTCTTTGGCTGCTCGCAGGGTGTTCAGCTTGTCCACTTGTCAGTGATGATGTCAAATATAAACTACTTCCCATGCAAATACATTGTTTACTGAAGGATTTGGTCTCCCAACCGTGTCAGATTTCTGTAACACAAAATCCAAGGTCAGCTGGTGTTTGCTGAAGCTGGGAGCCAGTGGCTTCTCCAGGCTCTGGCTGCACAAGACTTTCCATTCTCTACCTCTGCTTTATAACTCTCTGTGTCTTCCAAACACTTGGCTTTTGGGCTCATTTCTCCCCACCCCCTCCCCAGCCTAACTGCTGCCAAATGTGGATTTTGCTTTTGGAAAGTTTGAGCAAGGGCAGTCTGTCCATTTTGGAATATGAGAATACTACTCATTATGAAAACGCTGGGGTTTGGGGGAGTTTAGGTTAAAATATGTGGAAGCAGAAAGCTAGGAAGTTCTGGAAGACATGTTTGGGAGTTACAGAGGAAGAACTGGTTTTGATAATACTGAACTATGTCTGCTGAAAACCATAGGATATGTGTTCCTCATTTGCTTTTCTGTTTTGCTAAGCTAAAACACTGTGGCAGAGGGAGAATCTGCCATGTAGGTAATGATATTTGAGAAAACAGGAAATAACAGGATCATAAAGCAAAAGTAACTGTCGCTCTGACTTTTTATTTTTACATTTTATTCCTCAGTCCTAAAAATTGCTAACATTGAATATGTTTACTTTTCCGACTGAGTAAAAAATGCACATACCACCTTCAGTCAAGAGACTTCAACTTAAAATGTTGGTTCCTGGCTTAGGAACCTGGTTTAGGAGCCTGTTCTGATGGCGTCACTCCTCTGGAAAGGGGATTGTCCACCAGGGGTTCTGCCAGCACAGAACCTCTGGAGCATCACTGCCTGACATGGTACCCCTCTCGCACAGCTCCAAGGGGGCTTCCAAGCTGGATCTGATTATACAAATAGACTTAAAAAAAAAATCTATTGTACTGAACGCTCTCTTAATGATGACTTTGACTTGTCAGAACAGTCTGTAGTACAGTTAGAGCTGGGTAACCAGGGAAAGCTCTGTTAGCTGCCTATTTAATTTTTTTTACCCTGTGTTAGGTTTCTTTCTTTCATTTTTTTTTTTTAATTTAATGTGGAATAATTCAGTAATTCAGTAGTATCAGTAGTCGTCGTCTTGGCAGCATATAAAGAGTAATTGAGAAGTTTGGAATGGAAAGTATGCCATGTTGTGAATTTGTATTCAAAAGGGGACCTTTCTGAAATGCATTCATGCAGCTTCTTGCCCTGACGTCAAAATTACAGTAATTAAGTAATTGCTTAAAAGATTTTGTTTTGTGCTGCTTTCATGCAGATTAAACAATGACATGAAGCTACCTACTATGTAGCTTTCATTTTTGTCAACTTTAAACTGTTAAAGAAGCTTTTTGGAAAGGATGGCTATAAGTGTAACAAACAATTTGAGGAATTAAATAGGTCTGAGAAGAGTTTTCCCACAATATTTAATAATAAAAGACTGTGTTCTGTCTCAAGCTTTTGTAACCTATTTTCATTTTAAAAATAAAATTAATACTATTCTTTTAAAATGTGACATTGTCGTTGTTGCTTTATACTTTGAAGGAAGTACTATGGAATGATGTTCAGCTTGGAATGAAGTTTTTCTTGACTTGTAAGTGACATCCAAAATTACAGTTGGTAGCCCAGTTAAAATAATGTCACACTTTTAACATTTGGTTGGCACCTTTATAATTTAATCAATTGCAAAGTGCTCACAGCTCCGACCTTCTTAATTTCTTCATCTCCAGAGTCTCTTGAAGGGAGCATGGGCTCAGCAGTGGAGGGAGAGAGGTGCTGAGGGTATGTATCATCTGGGGGCTGTACCAACTCCCTTCTTGGGAGAAATGAAGGCAGCTGGGACTATCATCAGGCATGCGGCTTGTTGGAGCTACTGAGCCATAACTCAGTTTAAAGGGCATGCATGGGAGAAACTACATACAATTTGATGGGGATAATTTTAATGGCTGTATGTTGCAAGCTATGGACAGGATGTAGTTTCCTGAATCAGCACAGTGCACGGTTTGATTTTAAACCTAACTGTTACCAGACGTCTTTCACAAGTTAATCCAAGTTTACCCACCAAGAAGGTGGTTGGAACCAGAATTGCTAGTTATTTCACAGCTGAGAAATCGGAGACTTGGGGTTACAGGATATCTGCTGGTCAGTAGCTTCTTAGAGGTTAGTAGCTCTGTCTGTGAAAAGGCAGGCTGGCGTGTCCTGTCTTCTGCAGATGGAAGTATGTGATGTTGGTCAGGGTATTGCTGCATCCCCACAATAATAATCCACATAATAAATGCATGTGCATCTGCACCTTCAAAAAAAAAAAAAAAAGTCCTACTATATTTAAGGATTTTTTTTTCTGGTACTATTTTAAGATTTTTTCACAAGTGCAAGGCCAGCAATGCATTCCATTTGAAAGTTAAAAATGTAATTTTCAAAATGTGCTTCTCCAGGAGCATGTGCTTCCTGTGGACAAGAAGGAGAAACGTGCCTGTAGCCAGAATGTTATTTATTGAAGATATGGATAACCGTTACATGTATCATTCCTTATTTCATAGTCATTGTTTAAAAACAAATACACATACCCACAGAGTCTTCTGCCATCATAGATTAAAATAAACAAATAAAAAAATAATCAGTTGTATTCTTACAAAGAAAATGCCACTTTAGACATCACAAAACTTGTCCAGACAAAGAGAGCACTCCTTACCATACTGGGTCATCTCCCAACCAAGTACCTCTGCATCCACTGAAGTGACAAAGAACTAGATCATTTCTTCTGACTCAGTTTTATTTGGGCATACCAGCCTCAGGGACCGGATCCAGCATAATGCCAAGAAACTTTTTGCATGAGTGGTGTTTGTGCCTGGGGAATTTGCCTGACCGCTCCTTCACACCGTGGTACCTGTGACTTGTGAAAGCATGAATGAGGTTGAACCTATCTTGTGTCGTTCTTTGTCCTTGTGCTTCTGTACTTTCCTCCTTGGTTATAGCATTGAGTCTGGTCAGCTTCATTCACGGCAGTTTCAGATTTGCAGTACTGCAGAGCTGTCATGCTTTTTCTCACTGAAGCTTGTTTGGGTTTTTTAAGTGGTACAGGGATGTTTAGCTAATTGCACAGTTCTAAAGACATGGACGGTTAATCATTTTTTTTCTTGTAAGAAGCAATTACCCTTGCATTTTTATCAATTTCAGTAATGTTAAACAATTTCCCCAACTTTCACCATCTCTTTTACTTTCTTAAACCCTCTTCATTTTAACCTAATGTAGCTCATTCTTTCTGTTGTTATTTTCATTTGCATATTTTATTAATCTGTTACTAAGTTATTATAATACCAAATGCTTTTAAAGATGCACTGTTAAAGAGTCAATTACAGAACTGCCAGCTTTGATGGGGAAAGTTGTAGAGTCTTTCTGCAGTCTGTTTCCAAAGAAGCAAGACCTCGGTGGCATGAAAGCCTGAGGTGTGTTCTGTTGGGTCAGCTGGCTCCAGAGGGGTGGCCCGGGCTGCCAGGTCTACCTGTCTCCACAGCTGTCCACCAGGTCTGCCCTGCTCTGCCAGGACAGCCAGGGCTGCCAGGTCTACCCATCTCTGCAGCTGGCGGCCAGGTCTACCTGCGATCTGGTCGGAGCAGGACTCCCATCTCTGGAGTCACTGCACTCTACTACTACTCGAGTCTACTGTACTCCAGCGGGATCCCCAGAGCTGGGGGGTGTACACCACTCCAGTAGTTGCAGGATTAGTTTTGTGGTCCAAGGTAAAACATGGGTTTCAGTGGCCCTACCTCCTTCTGCAACCTACGCTAGCCATCCTACCAGCTTTTGTGTGTTGCTGGAGCAGGTCGAGGGATGCAAAAGCCCTTTGAATTCTTTTCCCAGGCTGATGTGCAGGTTCATAAATGCTGTATTTATTGTGGTGGCTGCTATAGTCATGCAATAATAGATGCTGAGAGCAATCTCATGTGTTTTAATAAGCAGACCCAAGCATAGTTGTTTCGTCTTGTGGCTGTGTACTTAACTAGACTGTGAAAAGGACTAGTGAGTGAGTTTCCTGAGGGAGGGATTCATCACTGATGACTTTACACAAAAGATGTGGTGTGAGAGGAGGGTGTTTGGGTTTCCACTATAGCCTTCCTGTTTATTTCTTAATTAACAGAATAAATACCATCACCTTGGGTTTTCTTGAACACTGTTGTAAGAAAAACATTAGGGTTTTTCAAAGGTGTTCCTCTGGAGAAGCTGAGTTCTAGTTCTATCAGCAAAAGCCTTGCATGTGCTGTGATGAGCAGCCTCTGCTCTGCGGGTCTGATGTGGCCAGCCTGGCCCTGGGAAGTCCTGCTTGGGTTCCTCTGCTTCTGTGAAACTTGTTTGTGTGAGACTGTGCATTATGTTGGATGTTCGGGTGTTAGTGACAAAAATAACTTGAACAGTCTTTGAGATGTTTTTCTATGTTTTCTGAAGATGCTGTAATTTTTTTTCTCATTTGCTGTAAACTTACTTATCTTCATGTCACTGTATTTTTTTTTTTACTTTTTTTTTTTAACTTCCTTAGTCAAAATACTATGGCCAGACCTTACTGACAGAAGTTTACAAGCATCTGAATTTGATTGAATCGGATTACTTTGGGATCGAGTTCCAGAACATCCAGTCATGTTGGGTATGTACAGTTCCCTGACAAATTAAGTGGGGAAAAAATAAAAAATAAAAATGGGTGAATGCAGTTGCTTGAGTGTCAAAATTTCAAAGTTTGCTGGAACCTCCTGTAGGATTATCTCTTTGATTCTTGCAAATATGCTTCCTTGACCAGAACAAGGACAACTAATAAAGCGGAGGGGAGGAGTCAGATTCTACTTTTTGTTAAATGTCAAAAAATGTTTAAAGCGATTAAATAGTTCCTGATGTTCCCACTTCCAGGGATGTAAACAAAATCCTCCCCTCTGGAAGGGGAAATATCAACTCAAAGTGTAGTTGTGGAACACTTATAAAATGGTATCACAACAGGCAATTTTGGTAGTGTTCACACTTACCTTCAGTTAATTTCCCTGAAGTGTCATTATGAATCTCTTTCTAACAAATATAAAACTTAGCAGACATACAGACCTGCAAGCTTTTAAAATAATCTAGATAAACACTGACACTCTATAAGCCCCCTAGTTGCTTATCCTGTATCTTACAAAGTGAACAATGTGGCTTCTAAGCTAGAAAATGTTCCCAACACTATGTCTTGTCTTCATTGTTTTGTTTTGTGTTTTCCTATTACTGTTTCTAGTTTTAGGACTCACACACAGAAAATATGACAGAGAATGTTAATAGCGCTAATATACTCTGCTCTTGAGCCAAAGAAATACAATAAAGCTTGTTTAGTTTCTGTTTCTTCTGCAAAGCGTCCAAAGCGTTTCTGCATCTAATAAGGTTCTCAAATTCCTCAGCTCTGTCTTAGACAGAGAAGTAACTAGTCTTGTTACAGTTTTTTTTTTTTTGTTTGGAGAGGTAGAAAAAAAAAAAAGGTAGAGCATTCAGAATACTTTTCATTATTTTTGTGGGTACTAGAACAATGGTAGACTTTAAAAATGTGCTTGTCAAGAGAAAAATTTGTGGGAAATTAATGTCGAGTGAAAAAATCCATAAATAGGTAGGTAAGAGAGATGGACAAAGCATGGAAGGGAAAAAAGCTGGAACTTGTCATCTTCTCCAGACCTTCTCTAGTTCTGAAGCCTGGCTTCTGTGTATGGTCATGTGTGTTGGCATGATTTCTGTCTTCTTGGCAGTGGTGTTGTGCTTGTGCTGACCTGGCTCATCTTCTGTCCAGATGAGCTTTAAGCACGGAACAGTGCGTTTTCTATTGATGCCCGATAAATGACAACTCAGAGAGTTAAGTACACTTTTTTAAAGCAAAGGAATTGCTGCATTGCTGAGGTGAGGAAGGAATACACACTCGCCAATTACTGCTTTATTTTAATTTACTTTTGATGTTTTCATATTGTATTCAGTTATGAATGTCAGTTTGTAATTTTTTTTCTTTAATTTCAGATTTGGCTGGAACCCATGAAACCTGTTATTAAACAAGTACGGAGTAAGTACTTTTAAAAAAGGAAGTTTTCCTTAATTTGCATCTGCTTTATGTGGGTTGCTTTCACAATTACTACTTGATTTACTGGTTGTGCTTCCCTGAAAATTGTACTTGGTAGGGATGATAGTGGTTCCTGTTTGGGCGTGCAAACCTGATAAAACCTGATATTAAAATATGTAGTGTGTGGTTGATAGAATGGAAACTTACTGAAGGTATGATTCTTTCTCTGCGATACATATCTAGATAGATTGGGTCAGCTGGTGTTACTTTTAAGTGAAACATGACATTTGCTGTCTTTGAGCTTTTGTAAGTTGTGTTGTCTTATGGTAGAAAGAAAAAAAGAATGTTCTGGCTTGTTGCATGGGAGGGAGGTAGCATCTGCAGTTGTGAGATCCTGTCTCAGAGCTGATACACCTTTTGGAACTGCTGCAGAAAGCTGTGCACAGCTTGCTGACAGGCTGGGAATTTCAGTGGGGTAGGCATTCCCATCTCATTCTCAAAAATTCTCTCAGTGTGCTGAGGAGCAGCTTCGCTGAGAGCAGAGGTAGTGATCTCCCACTTGGTGGGTGGCTGCAGCTTCGGTTGTGGAATTTGTTTCTGCTCCTTTGCCAGGACAATATGGCAATATCGGTGCTGTCTTTGCTTTTTGCTACTCTAAAAAGTAACGTTAAGATGCAGTCTAAAGGCTAAAAATAATTGAAGAATACCGTATGCTAGTTCTGACACTGAAAGATTAGATCAGACTTTTTTTTACCCCTTGAACGGCATTAAGCTGTTTGCTTAATTTTTTTTTTTTTTTGATTGTAAAGACTTTGTGGAAGAACAGGACCCAGAAGGGTGTGGTGGATTCCTACTCCTTTCAAAATCTTAATTGAAAAATGTAGAAAATCAGTACTAGGAAGTAGTTTTTAGTTATTTTTCTGCCTCAAACTGACTGCCATAAAATAAGAACTCACCAATCCTAATTGCTTGGTAATGCAGACATTTCGGAAGTAAGGGACTAAGCGAGCTGCAATAATGGAAGGAAGTTGACATCTGAGAGTACAGCTGTGCCAGGATGGCCACATCGACAGTGGCTTCAACCTTCATGGTCCCCAGGCACGTGGGGCTGTCATGCCCCAGTGCGCCTCCCTGCTGCACGCATTTGGGCTCCCAAGGGAAAGCGAGATTCTGTAAGAATGAGATCCGGCGAGTTTGCTTATGCTGTTAAGAAGTGCCTGAACTTGGCATGGATGGATGATCTTTTCCTATATTCTCACATTAACAAGTTTCATTGAGATTCATTTTTGTTATTTTTTTTGTTGTTGGATTTTTTGTTTGGTTGGCTTTTTTTTAGAATTTAATGATTTTGGAATGAACTTTGTAACTTTTAGTCCAGCAGTAGGGGAGTGTTAGATATTATCATGGGCTTCAAGGCAATACAGCTCAAACCTATTTATGTTGATGGTGGTTGCTATGTAATTGTAGGCACACAACTCCGAGTCTTTGACACACTCTCTAAAAATAAAAGATCGACATTATTACCATTTACTGTGAATTAGTCTTGACTAATGACCTATTCTGAGATAGATAGAATTTTGTTTTGCATGATAAGGATTTTCTTTTTGATTATTTTCAAATGAACGCAGACAGTTTTACTGCTTAACTTCTGTAGAAACCAAGGAATTTAGATCCAAATTTTTGACTTCCTAATGGGCGCAAAATATCAGGTTGGCATTTGGGTGCCTTCTCTGAGGTGTTGCCAGTTCTATATAGTGCTGTGTTCACCATACCCACATGGGTACTTTTTCCTGACTTTATTTTTGTTGTTGTTATTCTTGGTTTTGCTCAGATTTGGCTTCTTATAATAAATTCTGCATCTTGGTTTAGAGTGGCCCAGTGTTTCTTTTCCTAATTAGAATGAGACTTAATCATAGACAAAAGGTGTGATTAAAAAAAAACAACAAAAAGGGGAGGAGTTGGGTTACAGAAGCAAATACACGCAGCATTGGGTTTTTAATATTTGTTATCATTTAATGTAAATGATGCTTGGAACACTGCCAAAATTGCTTCTGCAGCAGTACTTTTCACTTGGTGTGAGTAATGTGCAGGTCTGCTCTTAACCTTGTGAAGGTCTTCCAAAGGCTTGGAGTATTTTCAGAAATTTGATGTAAAGTTTTATTTTCCTCCTTTGGTGTGTCTTAAGAACTATAAAATCCTCAGTATAGTTTTAGTTTCCGCCAAATGTGAGCTTTGTATATAGTTATAGGTTGTTATTTCCAGCCTCCTTTCATTTCTAGATATTACACTGTAATTAGGATATGAATTTTAGTTTTTTGTTCACCAAAGCTTTGGTAATTCTGGGATCGGAGGCTGGCAGCTCCTTTCCTGGCAGCTGTGATAGCCAGAGGGTTAGTTCTCCCAGCTACCTGGCAGAAAGAAAAATTTGTTATTCCCCTATTAACAAATGAGACGATGAGGAAGCAGAGGAATGTTTCGTGTATGGGAATTGGGTATTCCAGACAGAAGAAATCAGTGTATTTTGGGGCTGGTGGGGTTAAATTGCCCTTTGTCAAGCTTTAAGAGAACTTGGTGGTTAAAATAAATTAAAGCAGGCTGGTTTGGGTTTACCAGTGTGCTCAAATAAACTTGAAGATACTTTTTTTTTCAATTTGCTTTGAAACAGCAGCAGCACACAGTCATGGGGTGGCAGGGCTAGAAGGCATCTCTGGAGGTTATGCATAAGCAGGGCTGTCTTTGAGGGTCAGTTGGGTCATGAGGTCTGTACCCGGAGGAGAAGAGTCTAGAGAGCGGTTGCAGTTTTTTCCTTCCTAAGTCTTCCTCTGCCTTTTAAAGGGGGTCTTTCTTTCAGCAGTTTGTCCTGTGTTTCTTGGCTCTGTGTACTCGAGGCTCCTCGTGGGAAAGTGCGTGCTGGGGACAGGTCTTGGTTGCAGCTGACTGGAGATGCTGGCAGTGGAGCATGGGGCTGCTCCTTCTGTCCACGGAATGCCTGCAAATGCGAGATGTAAGCATCTGGGAGCAAGGGTTGGCTGGTGTTCTGCCTGCCTGCAAAATGCTCAGCGTTGACTGTTCTAAGAGCAGGAAAAGGGCTGAGTATTTCAAAGTGGTACAAAGATGATGAGGGGACTAGAATATCTCTCTTAGGAGGAGAGGCTGAGGGAATAGGGTCTTTTTAGAAGAGAAGACTGAGGGGGGGATCTGATCAACGCTTACAAATACTTAAAGGGTGGGTGTCAGGAGCATGGGGCCAGTCTTTCTCCAGTGGTGCCCAGTGTCAGGACAAGAAGTAACAGGCACAAACTTGAACAGAGGAACCTGATGAAGTTCAACAAGGGCAAGTGTGGGGTCCTGCCACTGGGGAGGAATAACCCCCTGCACCAGGACAGGTTGGGGGTGACCTGCTGGAGAGCAGCTCTGAGGAGAAAAACCTGGGAATCCTGGTGGACAA
>JAOQGH010000051.1:25803407-25837815 GCA_025769975.1 Gallinago jamesoni
CATTCAACACCTGCCTGGACACGTTCCTGTGCAACCTGCTCTGGGTGGACCTGCTTTGGCAGGGAGTAGGACTAGATCATCTCCAGGGGTCCCTTCCAAACGCATGGGATTCTGTGATTCTGTGATATTAATAATATGATTGCAAATTGTATTTTAAAACAATGTTTTATAAGGGTATGTTCAAACCATGTTAAGATTAAAAGCTGAGGCCTGTGGTTAGAACAGGTATAATCAATACTTGAGTACCTTGAATGCATGTTTTAAATCCCCTGCACCTTTGCAAAAATTTTTGTTAGAGAAGTGATTTTGGAAGCACTGCAGTCCTAAAAATAACTGTGACGTCCTTACACTTCTCTCTTCCCTTATCCAGGAAGTATTGGCTATCCTTTTCCATTTTCAGTACGAGTTTTGAAGGTCCCATGTTTTTTCAGAGTTCAGGCACATTTTTCTTCATTTCTATTCCATTAAGCAAGTGGGAGCATGAATCGTGGGTGTTCATCTCCTTCCTAGTGATGTGCAGTGTGGTTAAAAGGGCAGAATAGTTCTCTCTCTCATCGGCCTTGTGCATCATATTTTTATTTTTGCATTTTATTTTCATTTTTTATTTCCTTCAGCTGATTATTCCCTTGCCTTTAGCAGACTGATATTTTGTCCCACCAATGATTGCTTTTGACAGAGCTTCTACTATAAACAGAGCCTTCAGGAAAGGAACCCCATTTCTGGCAGAACGGCTCATCTCCAGATCGCTACTACATCATCTTCTTTCTGCCTCAGTTTTCCTTCTTTGCAGCCCTTGCTTTGCCCAAACGTCCCGACTCGCAGACCAGGGGCAGGGGGCTTCTGTCACCCATCAAGCTGGGAGCATCGATTTGGCTTTCCCAAGCTTGCAGGCTGTGTGTGAGCTGGGGGAGCAGGAGGAGGACGCGTGCGATTTCACAGAGGCTGCTCAGGCTCTTTGGATGGTGCTATGGAGGGACTCTTCACATTAGAAAGTTGTGGTTTGAGTCATTTTTTTATTTTTCAGTTGCTTCACCGTAGCTATTAGAGCTGGTAGCAGTGAATAAACCTGAATCTGTGTATCCAATCAGTGCTGTATCAAAAGAAGAGAAAATATATTAGGAAGGTTCATTCAGAAAGATGGGAATTGAAAGCTTATATTAAATATCCTTTACTTTCTCTTTAATTTTTTTACAAATACTTTCTTTTATTTTCACATATATAAGAAATATGGGGTTTATATTTAACTTTGCAAATATAGTAACAGTAAACAGCATGACTTATATTTTTAGTATAGCACATTACTTAGTTGTTTCAGCAAGAGCCTCAATTAACTTACCTTACTTTATTTCTATAGTTTATAAAATTTAACAAATTATATTTTGAAGATGGTGTATTGGTGGCAGAGCAGTTAAATCCTTGCACCCCGGACCCTTGCAGTGTTTACTGCTTTCCTGCAAGTAGCGTGAGTGGAATAAGTGGAATACTTGCATCAGGATGAGTGCAGTTCAGAGTTACGCATAACATAATTTGCTTGTGTTCAGATGGCTGTGGGTTTTTTGTGTGTGTACATACATAAATCAGGAAAGAAACAGAAGATGTGGTATATTTATGTTTACTGTTATCCCTCATGTTCTTTCACAGCTTGTTAGCCTAGTTCTCTATGATTTAAATTATTTTTGAAAATAGGATGTTCATATTTTTTTTTTTAAATTAGAAGAACTGTAACTTCAGGTTGCTACATAGTTTAAGCAATTTCTGCACATCCAGTGTTTTGATACTTCATCTTTAAATGATGTATTAATCCCTGGTTTTAAATGCTTTGTTAAATCACCTAACATTTAATAGCATTGAATTTGAATTGCTTACCCCAATTGCCACATGAATATTGTAACATACTACCAATATTTGCCTAGACGAGTGTACGTAAGGAATCTTTCCACTAAAACCTATTGCACTGACAGCAGCTTTTGCTGGAAGATACTGGTAATAGATAGCCTGTTGTCCATTGACCTGGGGAACACTAAGTAGACTAAGTAGTAGCAGTAAATTTATCTGCTTAATGGATGAACAAAATTAGACCAGATTGTTTTCAGGCTGGTCTGTGAGGCTTAGTCCGCAGCAAACATCTGAGGATAATTCCTTTGAAACCACAGCTTCTCGGTTGTAACCGTTTGTGGTGCAGCATGAGCTGCCCAGCATCACTCCCAGCTTTCCCCACTCGGGGCTCCTCAATCTTTGGGAGGTACAGGCAGGTTGTGTGCATGAGAACACTCTTAATATTATTATTTTTTTATTATTTTTTCTGAGATGCGCTATGCTTGGACCATATGTAGTGGAATATAAAATAGCTGCTAGTGGTTCTGCATCAGTTATACTGCGCTGATTATGAAGAATTTTTAGTACTGTATAGTTTCAATTTTATAGTTGTCATTTTATCGTAGTTTTTGTTTCCCCTCCCGTTCAACCCCCCAGGCTCCAGAAATTTTAGCATCTTCAGTATCCCCTTTTAAAAGACAAAGCACCACTTTGATTCGTAATGTCTCTCTACTCAGAAGAATTATAGCAGGAATTAGTGTGGGTGGGAGTTATACACAGTTCTCTTAGAGTGTAACTCGGGAAGCTGTGCCCTAAATTAATATTTATGATCCACCTTTTTTGTCTTGTATGTGTTTAATACGTAGGAACCATGGTGCTTCAGCTACTTTGATGCAGTTAAGGAATCCGTGGAAGAAATACTAGTAACACTTAAAGCCAGTATAAAAACACTTCTTCCAGCGTTACTGATTTCAGTAAGGGAAGAGCAATCTGCTTTACCAGTTTAAGGTCTTAGACACAACTAATACATGTGGTGGTAACACTGGTAGAAATGCGATTAGAAGGCACTTTATGTAGTTTGGCATTTATTTTTCCATTTGAAATCAGATTTTTTGTTCCTCTGTTTTTGTTCTTTACAATCCCTTTATACATGTGCAGTCGTATAATACTAATGTTTGGATAAGGTTGGAAGTTTGGACTGAACTTGTAAAGTTAGGAACTTCCCTGAATCCCTGCTTTCTCCAGTTGGCAATAACAATATTTGGATTTCCTGTTGTAGTGTTTTAGATTTTATTTTTTTTCCTTTCAGGATGAATAAGGCAATAGAGAACTGTTGAAATCCTATCATCAAATATATGTGCATTCAGGCTTACTTTCTCAGTGCATATTTGTGTATGTGTGTATTTTAGTCTAAGGAGCATTTTACGAAGAATCAAAGAAGCATTGTTCCTCCTAACAGCTTCCATTTTTCAAATGTTAGCATACTAAGTTTCATAATTGCACTCTGAATTGTAGAGACAGTTCCTACATGCTGTCAATATGTTTTCTCATCATCCTTATTTCCGATACATTCAAATGGGATAATCATTCACTTCCGTATTCTCAAATTATAATCAAAAGAAATCTATATGGAGCAAAAAAGTTGTTTAATCTAAAACATGCCTATAGGTCAGCAGAAGGAGGTATTTTGAAGGAGCGTGCCTAGAAAGGCAAGTCAGGGTAGCAGAAGAATTTATTTAATACTGATGTTGTGGTTGGCACTACATAGTACGCAAAAATAGATCATGCTACAGATTAAATGAAATGAAACGAAATGTTTCAATGAAATGAAATGAGTTAGCACAGGAGGCGAGTCTCCTGCCTTTGCTAGTCCTCCCGGACCATATTTATGCTGAAAATTGGCTGACACTGTTGTCTTGCAGTATGTTTCTGGTTCAGAGATTGCCTTAGTCAGGCGACAGGCCTCTGTCTGTCATGAGGACTTTTTCACTTTGCAGTGTAATCAGGGCATGTTCAGTAGCAAGAACTCCTGCATTTCCACAGCTGGATTTCTTTGGTCGTGGAATATCCCAGCCCCCCCATCAGGACCCCCAAACTGATGCAGACAAGGTTTGACCCAATGGGGAAAAAGTCTCGTCGACATGAGTATCAGTACTTCACTAGGTCCATCTGAGGCTTGTGAAATGCATATTTTGGCGTGGTCCACATTTGGAGGTCTTGGCCCTCGTGTGGCATGAGAGCTCTGCGCTCTGTGTGCTGGGCAAGAGATGTCTCTCCTGCTGGGGGGGGCTCTCTCCGCGGAGCAGCCTGCGTACATGGGCCATGGCTACCCCTCGTGTTCCCAAGAATCAGCCAAAAAATCCACTGAAATCCTGTAATCCAGGAAGCTCCCCCTTGTGGAGAAAAATAGGAGGGGAAGGAAAAAAAAAACCAACAAACCAACAAAACTAACCCGCTAGAAGACTGTCATGCAGGAAAAGGGAATGTCAGTTGTTTGTCTTGGAGACAAGACTTGGGGAGAAATAAGCGAAGGCTGAATCTGAGGCTGGTGCGAGCCAGAGTCTGTAATAGTCTCTGTCTTGCTTGCCTGGGCTTTGTGCACGCTCAAAAAGGAGGTGTCCCTTGTGCGTACGTCTTCCTCTTGTTTTCAAAGTCATTTCAACAGCAGATGATACTTCAAAAAACATTTTTAAAATCCTTCTCGGATTACTTGGCGAGGAGGGAATTGGACAGCCAAAGACTGGGGGAATGCACTGGACCTGGTAATACCAGTGTCATAATTTGGATGTAGCTCTGAAATCCAGCCCAGAATGGGTTGCTTTTAACTATTTGCTTGCTCTTGCCAATAGCTCTTGCTATTTGCTTTGTTTCTGCTGTGCTGGCAGTGCATCTCTTTCACCTCTCCTTTTTACCTGGTTAGTATCACTGTGTATACAAGCAAGCAGAAGAAGGAGCATTGTGAATTGAATTCTGATTTGTTCAATGTCACTGTTTCTAAACTGAAAAAGCTCTGAACTAGTTAACATTTGTTTCAGTGCTTCTATGGGATGCATTTCAAGTTGGTGATCTGCTGTTGCATATTGCTCCTATTAGAGAAGTTTCAGAGTAATACTTAACTCGGAGTGAAACTGCCCAACTAGATGAGATAGAAAATTCTCATTTAGTGCCAGAGTTAAGACTTAAATGAGTTAGCCATGTTGGCAATACTGTAGAATCAGATTGTTCTTAAAACTTTATTTATTTGTCTCTCTCTTTAAAAAGGGGTCAAACACCTGCTGAATCAGACTTTCAAGTGCTTGAAATTGCTCGGAAACTGGAGATGTATGGCATCAGATTTCATCTTGCATCTGACCGGGAGGGCACCAAAATTAATCTTGCTGTTTCACACATGGGTGTGCTGGTATTCCAGGTAAGGTGAGAGGGGCTGGGTACGTGTGTCTGTCTTGCCGTTAGCACCTTTTGGGAGTAAGTCTCTCATTTTAACTTCAGGCGTTATCTGATGATTTTATTAACTTAGCATATTTTTATGGTCTCAAGGCAACGTCATTTAAGCCCCCAGAATATTGTTTGGTGCAGTTTGCCCTTGTTGATGCAGACAGAAGAGCATCAAACCCCAAAAAATCAACAGTGATCCCAAAGTACAGAAGGATTTTTGTTGTCTGAAAGTTCCATGTGTGTTCAGAGAAAACCATCAATTCCTTTGGTACAGCCCTGGAACAAGTCTGTAATCCTGGAATTTTGGTTACATTTGCCCCTGTTTTAATGTTACAGTGTATTTTTTTCTGGAATAACATTGCTCTTAGTGTATGGAAGTTCTGTTTCATTGAAGTGATTGGACCAATCAGAATAACTGCTTTTGTCGTATTAAATAAGTGACTCGAAGATCAGAGTTCTGTTTGTGAATACAATCATATTTCCCTCCCCCCAAAACACAAAGGCAGCTGACCTGCTGACGTATTTCCATTTGGGCACTCATTTTCCCTTCGTTTTGTGTCTTACCTTTTGTTGCTGCAAAGCAGCTTCTCTTGGGAGATGCATCAGCCGCTGCAGCCCTGCGGTTCCTCTTAGCCTCTCAGCCCCTGAGGTTTCCTTAATTTCAGCTCATTTGGGTCTTTCTCTTGAAGTAACGTTTTTCGTTTTTCGTCTCCATTTACTTACAGAGGGTGACAGGAGAATCCCTTCCCCTGAGGCTGCGGGAGTGGGATAGGGAGGGGGGAGGGCTCGTGTTGGGCAGCGGGGTGAAGGCAGAGCCTGGTTTTAGCCCACTTTTAGCCAGATAAGCATGGTTTGTGAGCAAGAGAGCTTGTGGCAGGATTCCTCATGTGCGTGGCGATTACTCCTCAGTATATTGTACTGCCAAATTATAAAAATCAATTTAGAGGAGTGTGTCTACAGTTCTGTGCAAAAGAAAAGGAAAGCATGTTAAATAAAATGAAACTTTAATTTTGCTTGTACAATAAAGTATTGTGAATATTGATGGGGTTTAAACGTTTCTTTCCCATCTGATTTTCTAGGTTTTCATTCTGTTCTCTAGTGTTTGTGTAGAGACAGAGACATCGCACGCTTATACCTGATAGAATTGTTTAAGGGAATATTGTCACCACAAACAAAAATCCAACAGAATGGCCTGGGGGGTGGTGTATATACACATGCACATGTATGTATGCCTGCAACAGAATTTTGTTTGTTGCTCTTACTTCTGAAACTTTTGCCAACTTTTAACTGTTACCATTTTAATTCAGGGTAACACGAAAATCAATACCTTCAACTGGTCAAAAGTCCGTAAACTAAGCTTCAAGAGGAAGAGATTTCTTATTAAACTCCACCCAGAGGTCTGTGTAAGTTTTACTGTAATAGTAAACTGGTTAGTGTTGAAAAAAAAAAAGTGTACTCAATTTTATTATGAAAAAATATAGAGCTTGTAATTTTATAAAAACAGATTCAGTGGAGTAGGCCTGGCTTCATCATACCACTAAAAATCTTTCCTTTGTCACCCCATGTCTGTTGTCTTTTTAGATTTTTAGGTTTTCAGATTTTGTGAATCAGCCTCAGCTTATCTGTGACATAGGCAAACACACGTCTATCTTACATGTAAATGTAAGATAGAAAAAAAAATAATAGACTGAAGTATTTGATGCATCCTGTCTCAGTACTTTTACTCTGAAAAAGTTACATTTAATTTTTCCTTTGGATATACATGGATTTTAACGCTCTCGTGAGCTTTTTGATCCATTATTGTCACAATAAATAAGGTAACAAGCATTGAAATAGTAAATCTCTGCTGCTCAGGCCAAAAAGTGTTAGGGAGTGCTTTAGGCTGTAGCTCCTTAAAAGAATACTGTAGTACCCTCCTGGTACAGAGAGCAATAGCTTTACGTGACTGCTCCAGAAACACCTTGAATATGTGCTGCTCAAATGAAAAATCTGATTGAGAATCTCTTGATTCAAATGAGAATAACGTGATATCCTTCAGGAAAGAATGGATGGCTGCAGATTATATTGTTGGAACTTAATTATAAGGACTGTCATTACTCTTGCTTCAGCCTTATCTTTTTTTGTGTGTCTGTATAGTAATTATTTTTCATGCTTGGCTGATTTACAGTAAGTATTTTTGATTGCAGATATCTCAAAGTTGTTGTTGCTTCCACACTGGATGACTAGATTACATTCGACATATGGTGGTGTTAAAATGGGGGGGGGGAAGTGTTTGGACATCAAGGAAACCTGAGTCCCTGTCTGCATGTGTAGTGATGTGTCTCGCAAAGAGACCCGCAGAAGTTTCATGTGATAACTGTGCATTGATGTACACAGTATTTTCCAATCTCGTCTAAATCTCAGGAAGTAAAACAAGCATCAGAACTTCTAAGGAGAAAGTATTTTAAAATCGCTACTATTTCACTTAAATATTTTAATTTCTTTCAAATTGCTAACTTTGTGATCCTTATTTCTTAAGGTGGATTATATTTAGCACATTTCTAAAGACAAGTGCATTTTAAACATTTTTACAGATTCAAGGTAAACAAATATTTTTGAAAGCTATTAAATGATTTAAACTGCATTCAGAATCACTTCCATTGCTTTAAGGCATATGAGAAGTGACTTAGCAAAATACTGAATCTCATTGGGTTCAGCCTTAGTGTTGGCACATGTTTGTACTTCTCTCCTCCGCTGCTGTTTTATGTGCTATGTAACTTTTGTGTTTCATTCTCAGGGCCCGTATCAAGATACGTTGGAGTTTCTTTTGGGAAGTAGGGATGAATGTAAAAACTTCTGGAAAATCTGTGTTGAATATCACACGTTCTTTAGGCTCTTTGATCAGCCAAAGCCAAAGGCTAAAGCAGTGTTCTTCACCAGAGGGTCATCGTTCAGATACAGGTAGGGAGAAACATACCAGACTTATTAAAGCTGAATTTCTTATATCTTAGAAAATGAGATCAAAAAGAAAAAGCATTCTAAAGCCATTCCATCTATAATTCTCATCCACGTGTTTTGTAACATTTGTACTTTTGTGGGTTCACAGTGGACGAACACAGAAGCAGCTAGTGGATTATATTAAGGACAGTGGGATGAAGAAAACCCCATATGAAAGGTAAGTGCAAATAATTTTGTAAGGTGAAATATAGTTGAGATTTTCACAGTGCCCTTATTTCCTGAACTGCAGTGTTTCTAAATGACGCTGGGAGGCATGCTCATTTGCTAACCTCATTTACTAGAGGTCTACCTCAAATTTAAGGTAGCTGAACTAAATGTAGAATAAAAAATCACCATTTTGTGATGTAAAGAAGCTTAGGAAAGTTTCAGTATTGCACTTTAATGTCTATGGACAATGTGTAATTTGGCTATATCTTCAGTATGTTTTGAAGATTGACTGAAATTGGTGAGGACTTACCTCCATGTCACCTTAGCTATGCAAGTAGCCAGTGGCAGAGCACATAACTGACGTTGAGATCTGCAAGTCTGAAACTGTAACCTTAAATACTCAGTAATTTCTAAACATATGCAGAAATTAACTAATAATTTGCATTTGCACTATAAAATTGTAATTTCCTTGACTATGAAACCATCCTGTCTACATGTGAGGAACTCCTTGTAATCTTTTATCTGAAAGATTATAGGAACTTAATAGGAATTTCTTTGAGTTCGCATTAATCTAATAAATATTTTTAATGTCTTGGACTACAGTTGAGCTCCTTTTCTGTATGAAAGACTGATTTTTCTAGTAAATTTTTGACATAGAATGAACCTTACCATGAATGTGATGCAGGATACCACTTTTTTGAGTGTAACATACAGAATTTTGTATGCCATAAATGATATGGTTGACTGAATTGTCAGTTGTTTGTAAAATAGTTATACATTAACTTACTCTGTTTTTGAAGCCATTAATTTGTAGATGTTTATACTGATGACAAAGGAAGAAGTTAAACTAAGTGTGCTATTTAATTTAGTCTTCTGCCCCAAGTTGCTCTTGAGATCTCCTTCAGTGGTATGAACAAACTGGATCTTGTTTTATTCCATTTTCTGTACCTTTCTCACTTTTGCATTAATTTACAACTCTTGTGACTTTTCAAATCTCAAACTAGTTATAACAAAACTGGATAACATACAGCTTGAGGTGTTTCTGTTGGCTGCTAGAATGGAAGTAGCTGAGTGGGGAAGGGAGAAGGCTGATTGATGTCATGGAAACTCACAGGATATTCTCTGTTCTGCAGGAGGCACAGCAAAGCCAGAGCGTCCACCCGCGCTTCAAACACTGATATGCCAAAACAGGTCAGTTCTGCAGCACTCTCCATCCTGCAGCCAGGGAAGCTGACCTGACAACCAACTTTCCAAAATTATGGTGAAGGGAAGGTGATCTGTGAGATCCATTTGTCTGGAATCGCTTTTGCTGTTTGATCTTTGTCCCTGATGCACGGTTTTTCTTCTTTTTGTGGGTGGTATCAGTTTTGATAGTTGTAGCCAATGATGTTTGAAGTGAGTAATACTTTCCTTTTTCAGTTAAGTTCAGCTTAACTGAAAAGAAAATGTCATACTTCTATAGTATATTATTATTTCAGAGGATCAGTTTGGTCTGCTTCAGGTCTGCTTTCTGTGGAAGACTTGAGTTCATTGTCTACATGTCTTCTACAGTCAGTTTTTCACCAAATGGGCTTGCTTTACATGCGAGAGGTTAAGGAGGCATCGCAGGATTTTGCTGTCAGTGTTTTGTGTTACTTCCCCTTGTGGATTCTTTTCCAGCAGAGGCTATAAAATACATGGATTTAACTTCCCATCTGGTTATCAGAATTCAGGAAAAAAGATCTCTCCTATTACTGGATATGCTGGATCTGTTTCTGTATGCAGTGTTTTTTTTTGCTGGACATTGAAAATTTGAAGCATGTGTTCCTTCTACATCAGGAACTGGATGTTGCTTTTATACATTATAAAAATCTTTTTCTCTGTTGTGTTTCTACTTTTTTTTCCTCTTAGAGTGTCCCGTTCACTGAGGGCTTGAGAACCCCAGGGTCTCCTGCCTCAGCAGCTGCCCCCTTCCACTCAGTTCACTCATCGGCAACTCCTACTCCTGTCCTGCCCATCTTTGCAGAAACCAGCCCTTCCTCTTTGGATCCCCAGGCCTCATACACAAAAATTCTGGAAAAAAACACTGCAGCGGCAGCAGAAGAAGCGGGGAGGAAACTGACGCAGCAGCCTGGATCTCCCATGCTCCAAGGTGTTGGGTTTGGTAGTGTTGCAGGAAACTGTAACCCTGCGTGTCCTGTTGTTGAGAGTGCTTGTGCTTTAGATCTAGATGTAGAGAAGAGCAGTAAGGAGAGCAGGGCTGCTGTTTGTAAAAATGACAATGATGAGGATGACTTTACCACAGGTGTTTTTGTTGCTGAACAAGAGCGTCAGCACAGCAGTCGGGGTGCCCCTCTTTTCACATTAACAAATTCACAGTTACAGGTGTCAGAGGAATTTATTGATGATGACCCAGCAGAAATTTCCTTTTTTGCTGGGGGCTCTGAGGCATTTTCATATGTGTACAGTGGTTTAGAGTTAAAGGGTACTGATTTTTCTAAGTGTGTGTCAGAGTCGCCTGGCTTAACTACAGATGCCCTTCAGCAAAATACAGTCTCTTCCCAGTCAAGCCCTGACAGGTACTCAACTGAAGCAGTAGATATGAATATGGAAGATGAATTTGAATTTGAAGATGGGAGTGATTTTAATGGCAATGAGAGACCATCAGATACCTCGGAGCTGTTTGAGGTGAAAGCCCAAGCAAGCAGAATGCAAAGTCTCCTGAGCCCATCCGAAACAAGTTCCCTCATCAACAACCGCTCTGAGAGCAGCTCCCTCAATAATTTGCCACTGAATGGTGCATCCTCCCTGCACACCTACAGCTCTGCAAACCATTCAGAGGCCAGTTCTATGGTGAACTTCCCTGCATACTCGGTCCGCTCCGAGTCCAGCTCAGCCTTTCAGTTCACAGACATTATTGACCAGCTGGAGCAGCTGAGCTATCCGCCTACCACCACAGAAGATTCCAACAGCACAGACACAGACTCTTGGGACTCTGAAACTGCTGCACCACTGGATGTAAACCTTTTCTTTAGTAACCCTTTTGCTCAAGCCACCGGTGAAAACTTTGCTTTTGACTTGCACAATAATTTAAAAAATCTCACGCAAGACTGGACAGAGAAGGCACATGTCGATTGATTCTTGATTTTTGTGACGGAACCCCCTATGCTGTTCAGACCTTGAAGGCAAGAGGGTATACTGTCAGTCACTTTAAGCAAGAAAACTCCAATCCAGTGGCTGGATTTTAAATCACATAACGTAGCTGATTTTTAAAATTTTTTTCATGTACCTCTTCAGTTTCCCTCAAGGCATCCTAGCTTTGGTGCTGCGTTGTATGTATGCATCACACTGCATCCAGAATGTGTGAAACTAGGCTACGATGTTTGCAAAATACTGCATTTAGGAAAAAACCACTGATTTCAGAGAAGTTTTATCAGCTGCCTCATGGAGTCACACAAATACATTCTATTGAAGGATTTCTTTGGCTATAAATATATCTGTAAGAGTCTGATATAATACGCTGTTCCTCCACCGCCGGAATGCAATAGTTGCTTTTACACATGCTTCTCAACAAGTACCTGCATCCCATAAATGAGCTGTTTCCTGCACTGCAGTGAGAGTCTTCATTTCAGGTTCTTTTTTTTCCACAGTCCAAAAAGCGGACAATCTTCAATGATAAAGGAAAGTTTTAAACCATCAACCTGTGCAGTGTGCCTGTGGTATACTTCGAAGAATTAATAACCTATGTGGTAGGTTAGAGGAGGGAATGTGTACGCAATCAAATGAAAATAGCAGTCACCAAAACTTCTTGTGAAGACAATCATTGTATTTTCTGACTTGAAAGCGCCTTCAGCAGTCCAGCAACAAACGCTTTGCAAGCAGTTTGGAGATACATGCGTAGGCTATAAAAGCACTTAATCCCTATTGCATTTTGTCTCAGCTTCTTTTTTTTTTTTTTTGGTTTTGTTTAATCACTATGCATAAAAATGCTTCCAAATTCATTCATAAAAGTGTCCTTTATCTGTGGAAGACAAGTGGTGGTAAACCCAGGCTGCATTCAGAAAAATACCATAATCTTGGAGAAATTGAGATTTTAGGAGGAGTGAATACTGCAGACAGCAATTAGAGCTTCACTGCTTTTATACATTTCTTTAGTCAGGTGACTTTGACAAGAGACTTGATCTGTAAGTTTAAAGTGTAATTGAAAAGACAGTTACTGAACCAGTCACATCAAATTTAGCAACATTTATTGAAGTGAAACAGTAAAACTTGTGAAACATCCTTCCTGTCTGCCGACCCAATGGATAAGGGGGATGAAATTGAGCTTCAGCTCATAATAGCATTTTGTAGAATGTTTTACTTCTGTATGAGCAAGAATATGAAATACGTAACCCTTGTGATGGAAAGCATCGTCGTCTTCAGCCATTTGGCTTTGGGGTTCCCTGTTGCCTGTTTTCAGTCCTTCGCCAAGAGAGTGCAGTACTAGTACAATCCACACCTCCAAAATAAGCATTATTATTCATATCAATTTTCTGAAGTGTGTTCTTGATAATATCATTAATAGACCTTCATTCTTTACTCAAACCTCTATAATTTCTTAAAGTTCTGATAACTGAAACTTCAAGGGAATTCCTTGATCTCAAGGTGTGATAGAACACGAGGAGGTAAAACCCATTTCTTCTAGTTCAGTTTTTACCAACGTACCACTTGCTTTGATGTGGTGGTTACTGGCTTTGAGTGGAGTCACTGTTGTTCCATTGGAAACTTAACACCTTTGCCAATGGCATGGAAAATCAAAGCACATTTAGAACAAAGTTTTAATTTGGACCTACAGGAACGTACGGCGGTTTGAGTGCTCTTTTTTTGTTTATAAGAGCTATACATTTTGTTTTGGTTTTGGTTTTCTTCTGTTGAATGTGTGTTCTGGCTCTTCTTTATTCCTACCTGCGGTGATGATGTCATGGATATGTAATGTGACATTTCTAAATAGAGGAGGTCTTCAGCTGTGTCCAAAACTGGTACCTCTAAGTATGTTTTTAGGTGGTTTGTCTGATTTCCTTCCCACAACTAGCTACATTGTGTAACTTAGAAAAGAGAAAGAAAAACATAGAAAAAGGACTTCTGTCTGCGAACTGTCTTACGCATGATAGAGTCAGGGACAAATACATAGATAAAGATTTAGAGGAAGGCTGTTAATTTCTTCAATCTTTTAAAAAATCAGGATTCAGCTACTTACATATACTTGTGCCTGCCTTTTTTTCATGTTCTGTGCCTTGATCACAAGCATACTCTTAAAATTTCCAGAATTGCTTACTATGGGAATAAATCTAACTAATTTCTTTAGGTTTTCAAAAGATTTTGAGAAAAAGAAGGCTTGCCAATACGTTTTCTTGAAATGAAGTTCATTTGAAAAGATGTCTTCAATTTATTTCTTTTGTTATATTTTGCAGCTATGCAGATTGGCAGTTTTAAATCTCAGGGATTTTTTTTTTTTGGGGGGGGGTGTGAGGGAGCGATAACAGTCTTAATATAATGCCCCTTTTGTTTTCTAAAGAAATGGGAGTGGCTCAGATCTTGGTCCTTTAGCTTAGAGCAAGCTGTGTGGAGCCACAGGTGAGGATGTGGCAGTGGGGTCGGGGAGAGCTTTTACCTGGATATGGAGCTGTTCGGGTGAAGGTTTTGGTTACGGGTGTCATCAGCAACACTGACCTTCCCATTGCCTGATGTCTGCCTGTGTTGGGAAGCTTGGCAAAGCTCGTGCTGCTCAGCGCCTTCGAGTTGATGGCCCTCGCGGTGACTTGCAGGTTGTGTGGAGCTCAGTGCAGCTGCCCGTGCCCCTGCTGCCTGCCAGTTGTATCACTGCTGTTGCTAATTGATAGCACATACCTATCGTGGTTCCTTGTGGGGTTTCTCTGATTTGCAAAGCTATCTAGCATCTGAGGATGTAGTTGCATGCTTAGCTCTGTTGTTTTATCTGTGGTTTCCCAGAGACGTACGAAAGAGGGCAAAAGTATATAGAATATGTATTGTAGCAAGAAAGCTGTGAGAGTTGGCTCTTCGTTGTTTCTTCCAGAGGGGTAAGTTCAGATTTGCTTTCTGATGGAGAGAAAACCAGCCTGTCTTCAGGGGAACAGGACGGCTCAGTGCTTTGCAGGGAACTCGAGTACCAATCGTGAGTTACTTCAGTGCGTTTGAACTGTGCCTGGCACCCTCTTCTCCCCTGTCTGTCTCTCGAGGTGGCTGGGTGAGGCAAGAGAAGGAAGGCCTTTCTGTTCTCTGTCTGTATTGTTTGTCTTTAGATAGCATAAGGGAATTGGTGAACATCAATGCAGTGTGGGGTTATTTCCCAAGTACCAACATGCTGCTAAGCTATCAGCGTTACTCCTTGTGATTTGGTTTGGTTTTACACTGTTGATACTACTACAACTTAGTTCCTGGTACTGATTTCTGTTTTTTCCCTGAGCACACAAGTTTTGTTTTCAGTAAGGTGAGTGGTATGCTAGCAGGTGTGGCGGTGGTGTCAGCCACCTCACTGAGAGACCTGGGACCCTTGCAGACCCCAAGCAGTGAGAGCTGCTGTGGGAATCACATGGCACAAAAAGGGGGAGATTATATAAGAAAAATCAGAAGATCTTTGTGGAGTATCCCATGCGTGCCTGCCTGCAGAAGGCAGTGCTTGAGGAGCTGTGGTAGGAGCAGATGAAAGCCTAGGTGCAAACCTTCACTTGTCCCCGACTGAGTGGTCAGCCTCTCCTTCCCCTCAGTGCCACTTCTGCAGGTATGTTCTTTCATGTTTGCTTTCTGCCCTCATCTGTGGGAGGCAGGGGAAGACCTACATAGGTACTTACATTTCTAGTCGACGTGCAGGTATTAGTGCCATGTTTTTCCAGTACAGACAACCACTGGGGTTTCCAGGTTGATTCTCCTCCTACAGCCTCTGCCTCCTCTAGCTGTTGCGGTGGTCCCTGAGCAAGGGGAGCATGCCAGGGCCATCACCCCTGCTCCTCGGGGAAATAGGGCTGGTTTCCATCCTTCCACTTCTCTGTTTTCCTATTTTAGTAATTGCGTGCAGCCGTAGAAAGCAACATCAGTATTAGTGGCTTTTCAAAATGAGTTAGGCTGAAGGATTTTGCTCTCTTGCAGTACTCAACTGGCGCATTGCACTGCGACTGAAAGACACTAAGAAATGTGTGTCTTGAGTGGGTAATTTAATCTGCACCTGTAGACCTGTATGTGTATATTTACAACTGTTCTATGCTTATGCACATTTACTAAATGTAAAGCCTTACATCAGAATTTTTGATATGCGTGTATGTAGTTAGTGGAACTCTTAATTTGCACAAAAGACAGGTCATAGAATATTTTCTGACCTATCCGCCACCCAGTAAAACATTTGGTAAACTTTACTAGCCTGTGTTATCTATTGTGTGTAGACTTTATAATTTTAAAGTACTCATTCATTATTCAAGTAATATATGCTGTATACTTCCCAGGAGTTATCATGTTTTATCTTAGGATGGAATAGGGCAATGTATGATCTGCTCTCAACTTTCATTTTAATTTCCAGTAAATTTCAGAGTTGTTGGATAATAGCAACTATTGATCTCCTTTTTTGTGTGTATATTTGTATTGTGGTTGTAGGTGGCTTTGTTAAAGGGATTATTTTTTTTTGTTTTGGGTTTGTGGCTTGGTTTTGGTTTGATGTAGGGTTTTTTTTGTTTGTTTTGGTGGTGGCAGTTTTTGCTTAGCTGCAAATCTTGGTAAGTGGTAAGATTTCATGGAGACACTAATAAATATCATTATAATTTTATGAGTTTTGGTGCAAACCTGTTGGTAAGTCATTCCCGTTATTGTCATTTTGCAAAAAAATCTAAGCCATAATTATCCAGTATTGATTGAATGAATGAGTATCCAATACAACTTTCACTGTAGTCATTACCTGAAGTTTTTAATAGATCTTTTGGTACGCTTGTCATAAATGCTATGTGTGTATGTATGGGGATACATATACACTCTCAGTATGAATATGGGGAGACTTCACAGTTCCAAACATATATCCACTTAATTTATTACCTGCTCATGGGCCACCGCAGGATTGCTCCACTGGGTGAGCTGTAGCTTTGCAGATTTCAAATTTGCAGGTTTCAGATTGAACCTGGTTTGTGGGGAAGGTGTTGCTATCAATTTTCCAAAGTCCCAGTATTCTGCTGTTATTTGGATGCTTGAGGCTGGGATAGCAGCAGAGAGCATGGCTCCTAACAGTCCTGCAGATGGGTAAGGAATGCGAAATACCTGTTTATCTGTATGTATAGGGGTATGTGTGCCTTGGTTAGAGTGACTCCCCAGTTAAATAGGTGCTACTCTTTAAAGGAAAGGAAACAAAAGAGGGCTGGAATTGCTTAATTGATCTCTTGAACTTTATACGGTAAATGTTTTATTGATTTACATGTTGGGATTTTTAATATCTTTGTGTCTGTTCGGATTTCCGATTATGAACCTACAGATTTGTACTAATTCATCATTTTAATTGTTTATGCAATAAAATAAGGAAAACTTTAATATAAATGACAACATGGGCCTTTTAGCTTTATTTTTCATTCCCCTTGTGTTTGAAATAGAATAAATATTTGTTCTCTTAGCCAAGGCATCTTAGAGTTTTATTATCAGATTTGTCCAGGCAGTTTTCCTTCTGTACCACTTTGTTGAAAGTAGAACACAGCTGGGGCAAATACTGGTGTGTGGTTTTCAAATGGCTGTTTTGTTCAAAACTTTTGCTTGGGATACAAATGGGACTAAAAGGTCAGATTTCATTATAGGAATTACGTTTTTTGTGGAGACATTTTCTTTTTCAAACTGGCTATGTCCCTTGAACTCTCTCCTGTATATTGGCTTTTATTGGAAGCCTGTCCTTTATTGTAGACAGAGTACTGAGGCAATTGCATATTTTCTAGGTTCAACGTTCTCCTTCAGGAGTCTATGGCCAATGTCTGGGTAAATCTTCTTTTCCTGAATCACGTAAACGTTTGCTTTAAAAAAAAAAAAAAAAAGTCAGTAGTACTTGCAGAAGTAAGCTGTGCAGGTTTCTGGGCTAGCTTGAATTCGCAGTCTTACTCCAAAAAACTTCTTTTCTGCAAGCAGGAACTATTGGGTGGAATTGACTCCAACTTCCTTTTGAACATCAGGAGATTTTAGAACATAGCATGTTACATTACTTTATTATAGGGATTGAATTAGATCAACTATGCTTTGTTCGGTTTCGTTGCAAAGTTAAACCAATTTTACATAGACTTAAGGAAAATACGTACCTGCCATAAAGAAGCGATTTAGGTTGAAACCCTGACTGTTCATTTCAGCCATGCTGCAAAAAGAGTTTTGGGTGAAGTCATGGTTTGAGCACAGACAGGTCAAAGCTGTCAATACAGCACGAAGAGGTTTCTGTTTAACTCTGTGGCAGTACAAAAGTTCACAGTCTGCAGCCTGTAATCACTTGTTCGTTCTTGCCTGCAAGCAGCGTAGCCTCGACAAGGCGGGGAAGGTGGCGAAAGAAGGGTGATCGTTCCAGATCCTGGACATAACTGTAAAACCGAGACCAGCGTTAGGACTCTGCTACAGTACCGTGTGTAGGTGTAACTTCACAGGTACATATGGTTTCCCTAAACATGCCATAAACGTGTTCTAATGTTTAATGTCGTCTGTACCCATTTGAGTGTAAGACAGAAGGAAATCTAGGAATTTAAAGTCTCTTGGATGATTATTTTTTTAGGCACTTAAATAATTTTTTTTCCAGGATTCTCTATCTTCCAGCTATCCATTGTTATTTTAAAGGGAAGATTTGCAGGGGAAAAATGTATTAGTTGTGATATTTTGAAATAAGGAAGACGGGTTATTTCAGGATTTCAGCTGTAATCCATTAGCTTGCAGAACACTTTCAGTTTAGAAATAAGAATTCGGTCTGTGCGTGTGATGAATTCTGCCGGGCACTAGGCAGGAGGGGGCCCTGAATGGGCTCCTGTCATCTTCTGGTCAGCCACTTCAAGGCTGTAGCATAAGAAGAATCTCGTCTGTTTGTAGTAGTAGTAGTAATAATAATATTTAAAAATATAATAATGTTTCATCTTTAAAGGGAATCAGCCAGAGAAATGCAAGGGGCACTCCCTTCTGATAAGGAGTCAAATTGCTGACATTTGAACCTCACGTAAATTTTAGTACATCTGATAATACACTTTGTTATTGGGATGCTATTTTTGTTGTCTGTTTTAGAATTGTTTTAAGTGTTCAAAGGTAAAGCTTACTGAACCGGTACTTGCCTTTTATTTTTGTCGAGCTTTGCACTCGAATCTGGCTTTGTGTAGAGATTTAATTTAGATTGAAGAATGAAAATATCCTCTAAAAAATAGCTAAGAAGTGATACCAAAAGCTTGATCTTATTATCAAGCTTGTTATCTGAGTGTAAACCCAAATGAAGTCTGCTTCTACTTATTTTTTCTTTAGTAAAATCTAATCTATAATTATACTATAATTAGCAAAATCTCTATTGTAATAAACTGGCCTACTCCCCTAGTCAGAGCTCTTTACCATTTAAAATTGGATTCATCTGGAAGGAAAGCCCACGGAGCTGTGAGCTGTGTGCTTCTCTTTTTCTTGGTAATGTAAGGTATGACAGAACCTGGATTTGATATTTCAGATCTGAAAAATCAAACTCTCCTCTTTTCATTTACTGTCACCACGGCCATGGTGATTTTTATTTTTTTTTATATTGTTTGGGTTTTTCTAGTCCAGATTCTGGCTCAGACCTGGACCACCTCTGTTTACCTGCTGGAGCTGAACATTTCCCACAGACCAGAATTTTTCCAAAAGAAACAGAATTTTGCTTTGCTTTTCTACAGTTACACGGTACTGACAAGGGGGTGGTTGGGGAAAGGCGAAAGCTTTTTCTGCCTGTCAGCTGAAGGCACACAGGAAAACGAGGTGTTTTTCTGCATGCCAGTTTTCCAGAGCCACTTTTAAAATTAAAGTTGAAATTAAAACTCAGATACACAATTTTAAGTCTTTTTTTAACCACCCCCTCATTTCCTTTATTGAGAGTTCAAAGCATGAAATATACTCTCCCTAACCTACTGTAAAAGCATGCTTCAATTTAGCTTGATTTGAAACCACAAAAAAGAAAAAAAGTCAGTACATGTATCTGGACATCTTCTAGTAGTTTATCACAGTAAGGGCGTCACACAACTGATGTCAGACAGCAGAAATTTAGAGGCTCCTTATGGTTCAAATGATAAAATTTAAGAAAATAATCTAGTAGGTGGTTCTCCTTTTACTTTTTTTTTTTTTTTTGAGAAAATACTTGTAATTTTTCATGTATCAGTTTCTTTTTACTCTCAAAGCTTGGTGGGGCAGGTGGTTTCGTCTCCCTGGCATGTTGCCTTCTGCTGTTCCTAATGTGGAACCAAAACTGGTTTATGCTGATGTAGTATATGACCAGTGAGGTTTAAAACCTGGCTGCTGGCTGGCGTTCTTCTTTCTTCTTGCATTCTTCCTGGAAGCTCTTGGCTTGCTTTCTCTAGCATTGCTGATTGACGTCAGGTAATAGTTTTCCAAAATTTTCCTTCACTACCCACATCTCTCAAATCTGCAAGTGGTAAAGAAGAGTATTCACTGTGAAACATCTGACGAGTTAGAGAAGATCTCTGCTATGTTTCTGTTTGTCAGGCAAATAGGAATAGATTTTGAATATAGGACACTAAATAGATGTATTGAGCAAAAAAAAATCCCCCCAAACCAACTGTATGTTAACTGTAATAACAGCAGTGAAGGGGGTGGGATATGAGTACTTTTGAAGAAAATGCAAGGTAAGGCCACGCGTAGAGCAGCCAAGCTAAGGCTGTTCTGTAATCCCATAATGAACTTCTTGTGACTGGTCTTGTATAATATTCTAAACATATTTCTTTTTTGAAATTTGAGTATGAACCTTCACACCTATATACACTGAAGATCCTCGCAGTAAAAAGTAGAGTGGACAAATGTCTTTATTAAGTCATAGTTTTATATATTAGAGGGAGGCTTTCACCTTTTTATACCTGGTCCAAAGAAGAGGCAGCATAAACAATAATACACCGATTTGACAATATTATACAGTAGCTGCGAAAGATAAGGCTGACATCCTCACTGAAGCCCAGAGTTGTGTTCATGCAAACTACAGTGCTTTTGCAATCTTTTACTCTTAGACTTAATTTTTATTTTTTTAATTATATACATGCCGGTCTTTTTATGAAACTGTGGGTTTGTTTGCTTAAGGATACGTAGTTATAACTACATAGTATAATTAACTAAGAAGTATTAGTGATCTTGGAGATCTTTGAATATGTGGAGCGTTACACCAAATTGTCATATTTTTTGCTGTTGCCTTGAGTTAAGTGCATTTGTGTGTGATGCGGAAACAAAAACGTGGTGTACGGAGCACAGCTGGGTCTAGGAGGGCCTGGCTTACAGTGAACACCAGTGTCATTGTGGGGACACCCTCCTGCTTACAGGGAGCCCTCTCACTTTGGGATGTTCGTCTTATGACTTACATGTAGAGGACAAATTTCCACAGAATGCTGAAACATGGAAACATCCCTTTTAATGTGCCTGGAGGGGCAGGGGAGACCTCAGTGCACCAGGTTTTGATGTTGAAAAAAAATCATTCACGCGTTTTGGTCTTTCGCAGCGATGTTTCCATTAAGTTGGGAGTTTCCTATGTTGAACAGCTGTGGAAAGCAGCAAGTCTTGCTCTAGCTGTGGCATGGATTCTTCCTTTACCATCCTTCCTTCTGGAGGATGGAGAATTGTGGTACATCTTAGCTGTTTGGCTGCGAGCTCCCCCCTTGCTGCTCTAGTGGAGAAATACTGTTGGATTACGAGAACGAAAATTTCATTGCATGCTTACAACATCATCTGCCAAGATATGCCTTCATATTGAGTTTATAGCAAACATTTAAACATTAAATGTTAGCAGCAAAGCTAACCCAAGCTGCTGCACGACATTTTATGGTCCTTCCTACAAAAGGCCTGTTTCGGAAGTCACACTAATGACAGCTTCTTACAAGGTGCAGCTGTACCAGCTCCTTCCTCGACTCGTACTGCTTTCCCCCCAGGGACAGGAGCAGCGGGTGCTCCGTAGGGACGTGCTGGGAAGGGCTCTCCTGGCCCGGGCAGCACAGGGCGTTTGCAGCTGCAGGCTCCCCCGTCCCGGGCTCGGGGAGAGGGGACACCCCGCGCCTCTGCATCGGGGCTGCTTGGGGAGCTGAGCGTGCCTCTCCGTTTCCAAAATTACTCTGCCTTTGGGCAAGGGCATTTTTGCTGCCAGATACAAATGAGCAAGTGTCTGAAATAAATTAAATGACCGGCTCCTCCTATTGGAGGGGATAAAAACTGAAACAACTCAACTGACGCAGGCAAGCAGTAGAGTTTGGAGCGAGTTATATCCCTTTTGCTCCCCTTGTATGTGAACGTTCGCTCTATCCGGAAGCAATTCAAGTTACGCATTCTGGAATGTGTTGCTACATCATGTTAAATTCCAGGAATTTACAGAAGTTCCTTGCCCCCCTGTAAACTTACAGCTTATTTGTTTTTGAGCTGTTGCTTCACCAATCTGGATGCGAAAAAGCAAACTTCCAATAACCTCCTGTCCCCGTATTGGTGAAACAAATGCCAGACCTTGTTCCTTTCCTGTGCTGATATGAAAAGCAGTGGGAATGAAAAATGCTCAGGCAGAAACAAAAATCCTCTCTGGAATGATTGTGCTCGACTAGTGTATTAATAGTTAACTCTGCAGCCTGGATGATCTGAATCTCTTCCAGGTGACGGAGTGCAGCACTGTTTAGCTTCCTGCATTTGTCGATGTGAAAACACCAGGAGCTTGGGCTCCCTCCCCATTGTCACGCAGGCATTTTGCTTCCTGAGCTGGAGAGCAATGGTCACTCCAGCTGCCAGGACTGACTCCAGAAGCTCCTGACTCCTTCTCCAGCACACGTGCCCTATGTCTGCTGTTGAGACATGCTGGATATCCACAGGGGCTGATTTTTTATTTTTTTTTTTTTTAGCCTTTTGGGGTGATTTTTAAAGTGGTGTGGGAACTGATGAGTTGGCATTTTTGGCTTCGCTGTCGATGTTTCCCTTTGCCTTCATTGAGCTGATTTAGCCCTTGCTGTCTGCCTGTAACACACCCCAAATCATGCTGGGAGGGATGTGCGTGTGGCTGGGGGCTGGAGTGGTGTGCTGGAAGCGGTAGATACTGAAGTGCCTGGTACTCGTCAGTTGGCTGATCTGACAAAGCTTATCTGTTTATCATAGGGAAGAGCAGAAAAAAACAATTGGTGAGGTTAGTTAGTAATTTTGTGGGCATAGCATGAGTAGTTGGAGCATCTGTTGCCTCTGGTCCCAGAAAGCACAGCTCGAGCAGTTGCTTTCACTGCAACGCCCCAAGGGGTGTCTGCCTCCTGTTGCTAAGGGGTCTGCAGAAGAGAGGAGAGCAGCTACTGCTCCTAGGCTTAAATTCACTGTAGCAGGAATCTCTAAAGGTCCATGAATTAAATAATAATATAAAAATAAGATTGACAATTAATAACCTAAAGCAAAGCAGTGCATGCTAGTCCTCCTTCAGCCAGATTTTGCTGTGTCTGAGACCATCCAATTAATGCTGAGTGCTGCAAAATAGATTTCCTTTGAGATCACTAGGTTATTGGTGTACTTTGAAGAGCTAGGAACGAAATCACTTTTATGCTCCCTTTTTGTACAGCAATGTGTTTTCCTCTCCCATCAGTACCATTTTGGATTCCCTGATTTGTGAGTGTATTTTTAATGAGCTTTATCTTCTGGAGTGGAGAGTACTGGAATGATTTGTCCTAGCTTTTCCCTGGGGTGAAAACTAATTCTTACTTTTAAAGGGAAAAACTAAAAGCTGTACTCTTTTTACTTCAGTATGATCCTGTGTTGCAATCCCTGCTGCTTCTCAACAAAATCCAGGGGGACCAAGCACTTCTTCCTAGACACTAACGAATTTATCGTTTCCCTTAGATGCATTTGTAAAGGTGTCTGTCCTTACTGTGCTGCAATGTAACAGCTGGGTTGCAGGGAACCCGGTTATTTTGAGATACGCACTTAAGTCTTTGGATGTATATGCCTTTTTTTTCTTTTGCCTTTTTTTTAATGATCTGAGATTGCAGTTATGCTTTACGGTAACAGTATGTAGTTGTCTTAGATGCACTGTCTTCAAAACCATTTTCTCTCCTTTTCCACTCCATCTTTTCATTCTCTTTCCCACCCAGGCTTTCCAGTGGACCATCCTCAGCTCTCTTCCCTCCTGTTGAAGAGTCCTCTGGGCTTGAACCCGCCATTTCAGGTGAACTTGAATGCAGCTGGCCAGGGTTCATCTCCTCTTCTGAGTCCTGTCCTCAGTGATGCTGGTGGTGCCAGGGTGGAAGAGGATGATGAAATGAAACGCAAGGTAAGAAAGGTAGTGATAGACTGTGAGCTTACCTAATGAGAAAAATGATGGTTTCAGGTGAGAACCTATGCTCGCTGGTCACTGAATATTGATTGCATTATATTTTGTGGTAAGTTCGGTGGTTAGTGTTAAAAACTGTAATGCTGAAGGTTTGGTCAGATCTGTGTATCTCACTGCTGTGGCAGGCGTCAGAATCACAGAATCTTCATGGTTGGAAAGGACCTCTGAGATCAGAGTCCAACCATACACACACAAAAGACCCCCACAATCTTGTCCTTGCTACCCTTTTGGCATAGGGGTCGTCTCGGTGTTTGCTGCTTGGACCACCTCCTGCTGTTTTAGCAGGAACTGCTGCCAAGGGCCCCAGCACGGCAGGGAGCTGGGCTCAAAATCTGTCTTTTATACCCCAGAATGGAAACAAGTTCAGACTTGACATTAGGAAAAAGTCCTTTAGAGAGAGTGGTCAGTCCCTGGAACAGGCTCCTCAGGGAAGTAGTCGTGACACCAAGCCTCAAGGGGTGTCTGGACGACGCTCTCGGTCGTATGGTTCAGTGTTAGGCAGTCCTGCGAGGAGCAGGGAGTTGGGCTCAATGATCCTTATGGGTCCCTTCCAAACTGAGATACTCTTAAAGAGATGTGGCTTCCTGAGATGAGCTGTTTGGGAGAAAGAGTTGATACGTATTTGATATAAAACTGTAACAGTGCACTTGGTGCCTTTTGTGCTGTAACTATTACATTAGAATGTTAAAACCTTGTCTTTGTGCTGAGACTATATAAAGGACACTCCAAAGCAGGTAAACTGTTCAAGGAGATTCTTCCCAGTGCAGTACACTGAAAGGCTGGTGGGGGAGGTGGCTATTGATTGTGGAAATGAGTTGCCTTTGCCTCATTCAGTAATGAAAAATTGTGTCACATAGCGATGTTGAACCTGGCCTTGTCTCTGATGAATGCTGTCACGTTTAATCCTGGTCAGCTCACTGGACTGTGCTATCTGTGCAAAGTGTCACTAATAAAAATGTGTTCTAAAATAATTTCATTTACCCGTGTAGAGAATGTCACAGAGCTAACATTTCTTAATATATGAGGTGTGTTCTTCTTAGGCTCCTTACTTCCCATGCAGTCTCACCACAGTCTCGTTGGTCCATCTCGTAGTATGTTGGTTCTCCTAGGCTGCTTTCCTGTCTTTCCTTTCCACCAGCAAGCACTGATTGCCATAGCTGGGAACTCCCCAACATCACCAAAGAAAGCTGTGAAGTTGAGGGAGGTGCATGTTTTATGATGTGGGAGGTAAAAGTGCCAAGGGCCATAAAATGGGGCCTTTTGTGCCATGTTGGTTGAGCAGATGTAGGGCAGGGCATGGACAAGGCCAGCTGATACTGTGAAGGTTTGGAAAAGCTTCGGTGATTTGTGTGTGTGGACATAGCACAGTACGTAATGCCTGGAGCATTGCAAAGTATGTCCAGATACAAACAAGTTCTTCTGTAATAGAGAAGGCTGTGCTTGAAGTCTGTTATATTGTGGGCTGGCATTATGGGTTTATAGCGTTGACAGATCACTCTACTGTTAGGTTTTAATAGATTTATTATTTTTTTTTAATTCTTCCTCTCATTTGTCCTTATAGTAGGCATAGCCTGGCCTGGAAATAATGAGCAGTGACTGCGTTGTCTGTTCTGAATGCTGAAGCCCAGTCCTTTCTGCCTCATATCAAGTTTGATACTTCAGCAGCTTGACTTGTCTTTCAGGCTGAAACTGATTTATAAAAGTGAGAATCCTGGAAGGGAACTTTTTTATTGTAATTGTCTTAAATTTGGTCAGCTTCTGAGACTTCCAAGGCTTTGATGTCCATTTGAAGAAGGTAGTTTATGTGAAACAAACCCACGCAGAAACCAAAGTTAAATTGGTTAAATTTAACCAAGTAAAATTTCACAGCAGTTTTACAGCTCTGTTGTACAAGAGAAATGTAACAATACAATATCACTGTTAATAGCGCTCTGATTTGAAGGATACTAATGCCACTGTAATTCCCCCTGCTCAGTCAGGGCATTTGCATGTAAACTTTTCAGCAAACTTTTCAACTCTTGCAGTGTGTGTTCCACTCTGTGCTGCTGTGACGCCAATATTGCTGTACTGAAACCTTGAGAAAGCTGAGTTTTCTTGTTACTTTCTTCTTTTTAAGTCACTGTGGTTTTCTTTCATCTTACTGACAGATTTCTCCCAGTTCCATTTCTAAGGAAAACTTAGAAAGTGAGGGAGGGTGATTGTAGCAACCCATTTTAAAGCAGCATAAAGGCTGTGCTTCTTTGGTTTGGGTTTTTTGATGAGTTCTCCCACTCAGAGTAATTTTTAGCACTGCTCAAGCCTGGCATTTGAAGTGAAAAGTTACGCATTTTTGTGTACATGGGATTATTATTTATTTGTTTATTTCCAGACTTGATAGTTTTGTAACATTGTGATCTAGGTGCAGGGTAGACAGGATAGTCTTTCTTAGTCTCATTGTCCTTTATCTTTGTCCTTTATAAGTTCTGCTGCCAGGACTCAGCACGAGGGGATTCAGTTAGGGAACCTGCAGATGTGCTCAAAGGTGATGAAAAAGGTAATCCATGCAAGCTAGGAAAAGAGCAAGCTTGTGGGCACAGTGTTTCTGTGCACTTTCATGTTCTGTAAGTTTTTAAGGAAGAAACCAGAAAAATATCCAGAAAATCCAGAAAAATATCTTTGAGAGAGGGGAAAAAGCACTCAAGTGAGGATCAAAGCACAGGGTGTGAACTGGGGACATACAGGGTCCTCTCCAGAGTATGCTAGGTGGTATGCATCACTTGAGGGTAACTCTTTAAGCAACTCTTTAAATGGTTACGAGGTGCTGGCAGGTCCAGGTGAGCCAGGAGGCTGGCACGGAGTCCCGGAGCAGCGAGGCGATGGAGAGGAGAGGGGTGAAGCCATCAGGTGTGCATATGCGCAGTGATGCTCCGCAGAGCCCACAGCAGAGTCATCTCTGCCGTGGCTACAGAGACGAGGCTCCCTGTGATCTCGTGTTGTCGCAGCCTGTGGTTGATTCCATGGCCTAGCTTTGTGTTCCCTTGGGAAACTCTATTTTTTCCATACAACTTAGTTCCTTAAAGGCATCACACACTATGGCGTCCTGTGCAGGGCCTGGGAGGAGGCACACACAAAGCTGTGTTACACAAAAACCACACCTGTTAGCAGAAATTCTCATATCATGTAGGAGCTGCTGAAGGTACAGTCTGGCTCGAGTGTGTCGTTGTGTCTGTTGATAAACAGGGTATTTCAGGACAGGTCAGTGCTGCCAGGGGAGGCTGGTGAGGTAAGAACTGTGTCATCTCGGTCTCCAGGAGGTCAGAAACATGATCCTTTGGGAAGAGGCTGTTTGAGAAGGATGCCCACTGAGGTTCAACAGTATTTTGAGAGTTTATGAGGCTACGGTCAGGTAAATAGACTGAGAAAAAATAAAAAATACCTGCAGCCAAGATTAGGTAGGACTTTCCCTGACACCATGTAATTGAGAAGGTAGCTTAAAGCTAAGAGGATAGCTGTGGAGGGAATAGAAGTATGTTGAAGTATGTCCTCTGGTTCCTCTAGGGAGGGGCCTGATGAATGGGACTACAGTAACTAGCATAAAATAACCAGAAAAGAGGCTGGACAGTTTCTCAAAATTAATAATTTGGGCATACACACCTTCAGGGATTCTGTGTGGCCAATGTGGGCTCAATAGATGTATTACTGAGCAGCCAGGAAAATGTCTTCTCCCTGAGCAACACTGAGATGGAGGATTTAGAAGCTCTGGGTAGCTGTGCTGATGGCATCTCAAAGCGTCTCTCAAAAGATAATTTTTTTTAACTTGGTATGTAGAAGGAAAAGGGAGAAATAATTTTCAAAGCTATGTTACCCTTGGAAGGGGCAGAGATTTTGATGTAACTCAAATAGGTTTGTTGTCATTTATTTTTACCAGGTGAGGATTTGGCACAGAACTGTGGCACGACATAGTAAGCTAAGGAGACAAAGCAGCATCTTAGCTTGAAATGTGATCAGTTCCGTAATAATACTTATGTGATTTTTTAATAATGTATGTTTTCAGGCTAACACTGTTTTTGGTTCATTGCAGCTGCAGAACATCTCTCTTCACCATTTCATTCCTTTGTGCTTCCATGTCCATTCTGTCTTCTCTTTTCTATAAAAAGCAGCCCTGGAGCAACCATGCAGCCAACAACTGATGTAGTTTGATTTTTCTGTGCTCTTAACTAATTAATAAAAGCTGTAAGTGGAAAGAGAATAGTTTTGGAAAAGGACTGCGATGCAAATCTGCTGTACTTGGGTTGATTAGAGGAGTATTTAAAACCTAGGAAACTTGGAATATTTTTGTAAAGTGTTCCCTTTGATTTTGATTGAAAGGGAAGTTTTTTTAATGATCTTGAAACATAAATAGTGTTTTATAGTAAGTCAGTATTGAGAATATGATATTGAACACAGAGGTGCCCTGTTGGTAATCAGGTGCTCCATTTGTACACACCAAGAGGAAAGGTTTGCATGGAAGGTTTGAGCTTGTGCTTAGTAGTAAACAGAACATATATTTTAATACTTGTTCATTACTGTGTATTCTTTCAGCGCTATCCAACCGACAAGGCATATTTCATAGCAAAGGAGATTCTTGCTACAGAACGGACGTATTTAAAGGACCTGGAAGTTATTACAGTGGTAAGGGGTTTTAACTTTCTTTAATGTTTTCCTTTTCTTAACAGATTTGTAATTGTTAGTTTGGAAAAACTTGGAATTTCTTCCAGGTAACAGAATAAGAAAGTCCTATGATAAAGCATAACCCATGAGCCATGTAGCTGTTACCTTCCTTGTTCTGTAGGTCCTTGTGGGAGAGCAGGTATCTTCTCTGGACTTCCATCGTTAGCTCCAGTAGCTATATCACATGTCATTTTGATGTCTTAGGCAAACTGTCTCTTTGAAAACTGTGAACAGGGACAGCCTCCTTTCTTTCACCTGGAGCAGACAAGTGAGTCCTTGTTTGGAGGACAGCTTGAGTTTTCAACTCTTTTTCTGTAAGAGCTTTTTGTTCATGTACTCCAGGTTTGAACACTGACTGTTGTGTTTCTATAAGCTACTGTTTTAATTTCACTGAAGATTTTTGAATCCCGTGATGCTGTACGCCTTCAGCTGAGGTGTTCTCTGTGAGTTCAGTGAGCACCATCTCACTCAAATTCCTCCTACATGCTCACTTCTCTTAAAAGATGGGGGAACATCTGGCAGCTCAGAGGATTTTTGTAATGTTCATGTCCCTGCCAGAAATCAGGGAACCAAAAATGATAAAAAGTGTGGTATGTGACACGCAACAAGATGCCTCCAGCTACTGAGTAAGTTGCCCAGGGCTCCAAGTTTTATGAAAGAGTAGTTGTATCTGCGTTGAAGTCCCAGCCGTGGTGTAACATCAGCTGTGGCAGCTACTCAGTAATTGACTGTAATTTAGAGCCGTTCCCAACCATCTCATCATTGCGTTAAGAAATGTGCTGGTGCCCAGAACCAGTAACAATCCTCGTATTTGTAATGTTTGGCAAGAAAAGGAATTACATCTTCTTATCTTTCCCAGATTACATCTTCCCTAAGTATTTCGCCTGCCTTCCCACTGTTTCCCCGTGCACACACTTTCTCCTTCTCTATTGCTGCAGGAGCAGAATTTTTTATGTTAGCGATTAATTTCTTAAATAGAGGAATTTATCATAATTTATGATTTTTCCGGCAGTGGTTTCGCAGCGCAGTCATCAAGGAGAATGCTATGCCAGAGGGCCTGATGACATTACTCTTCTCTAACATAGACCCAATTTATGAGTTTCATCGAGGCTTTCTGAAAGAGATTGAGCAAAGGCTGTCGCTCTGGTACGTGTTAATAGCGTGGGGCAGGGGCAACAAGCAGGGGGACTGCTTTGGTTCTTCCCATCAGAACCGTACTTAATCTATATTTGAATTGGTATTTCTGCTTAAATAGAATTAAGGAAAAAGTATTTAAAAAAACCCTAGTTTTTAAAAAATAACTGAATACATGTTGCAAAGCCCATTTTCCAGGTGCTGCCTTGTACATAATGTCCCGTAGCCACGTGAGCTGTACACCACACCGAGGGGTTTGTAACCACTGAATCGTTTAGGTGGATCATCGAGTCCAACTGTTAATGTAACTAAGGGGTTCTCTCTCTAGCCTTAGAAAAGAGAAGGAACGCAAGGTCAAAAAAATAATATATGTGCTTTTCAATATCTTCCAGTTAATGAATCTCCGGGTGAAAAATCTAAGAAACTCTTTTGGTAGTTAAGATTATCGTTCAGTTCTTGCAGCACAATTTATTTTAAAGAGCATGTCTTTAGTCTTTTAATATTTGTTTTACTTCCTCCTGACTTGAGACATAATGTAGGAGAATCTAATTACCATTGAAAAGGAGGTGGCTAACATAAACTAAGTCCAAACAAAAATAAAGTTATAAATTCAGGTGGGATTGTGTTATGACTTTTTTTCAAAAGTCTGAGAAGTTAAACTCTGACATGGGCTTTCACAAATTTATTTCTAATCCTTTCTCAAGTTTTGTAAGCATGGTTTTATGTTTGTTATTTTATGCAGCTTCCATATTTATTATTTATTAAGTTTTCAACCTGAACAGTGGAATGGGAATGTCAAGTGGCTAAAAATGGATAGAGGAGGCATTAATCTTAGTACTGCTTAATTTTACTAAAGCAGTACTTTCACAGATATGTATCAGTATTCACAGATACCTGGGAAGCATTTCTTAAAGATTTTGGCTTGAAGTACAAGGGAAAGTGGAGGAAGGAAACTGAAATTTCTTGATCTCCCATGTACTTCACCTTCTTATTTCATCTCCTGATATGTGTTTCAGGGAAGGAAAAACTAATGCTCACATGAAAGGAGATTATCAACGCATTGGAGATGTCATGCTCAGGAATATGCGTTCCCTAAAGGTAGATAAAAGATTGAAATAATGGAATCTCAGGAATGTTGAGTCATTTTTTCCTTTTGTCAAGGAGGAGAGTTCATGGTTTAGTATTTCCACCAAACTTGGAGTGACTTGCAAACTACTATTGTTAATAAACAAATTTAAAAAACCCAACAAAATATTTACAACAAGGCTTTGTACCACTGTTGCTTATTTAACCATGTACATTTACCTTGAGAAAAGGTTATTTGTTCATTGGTTATTCAGCAAAAAGATGAAGAAAAAATATTTAGTTTGCTTCACTGAGACAGTATTTGCACAACTCGGACTCTTCGCTATGAAGACCTATTAGATACTAGAGTATCTTTAATAGCTAATCCTAGATGAGACAACCCTCTTAGCTCACTTCTGCCTGTTCTAAAAAAGTCAGAAATTAACAAGAATTGTCTTGGAATGGCAAAGTATTAACGGGGTGCTCTCAGGTGTTCTCATCAGAGGCACATGGATGCATGGCTTCAGTATATGGTCAACAGAGGACAACCAAGCAAATATTTTCATTTTTAATGCTTTTTTTTTTTTCTTTTTTAAATAAAGCTGTTGAAACATATAATGTTGTTAATGCTGGTTTTGTCAATGCTTATGTCAATATATGCCATCTTGGATTGTATAATCATGGTCAGCAACAAAAGTAGAATAGGGAGTGGGTGTTTTTTCTTCACTGTGAAACCTATTAAAGACTGATTTCCTGTGATCTAACTAATCTTTTATTCAATTCACCAGGAGTTCACCAGTTATCTGCAGAGACACGATGAGGTCCTGACGGAACTGGAGAAAGCGACTAAACGTCTAAAGAAGCTGGAAATGGTTTATAAGGAGTTTGAGCTGCAGAAGGTTTGCTACCTGCCCCTCAACACATTTCTGCTCAAACCCATCCAGAGACTGATGCACTACAGGCTGATCCTGGGGAGGCTTTGCAAGCACTACACGGCAGAGCACCGGGACTTTGCAGATTGCCGGAGTGAGTGAGCACTCAGCTGTTGACATGTGAGGCAGAAACACATTCCCACGTACATAAAAAAATGTTGCCCGTTCCCTGGGCAAAAGTGTTTACAGTACATCTACAAATGCAATGTAAACACTTTTTCTCCACTCAGGACCTTTCTGACTCTCGCATGCAGCTTTGTGAAATGTGCAGGAACTTTGATTTAGATTGCTGAAAACACGACCGCTTAGTAAATATTATAATTTAAGTATACTAAAAAAAAATAAATGCCCAGAGTATACCAAGTAGAACAGCAGAAACTGGCAGGTGCCAGCTTAATTAAAAAAAAAAAAAAAAAAGTTTATCCTACATCTTAAAAATAACTTAAAGTTTAAATTCTTTGAGGATTTTGGTAACACATTTCATTGCTGTCCTGCCATTCTCTGGTGCAGGCTCCAAAGCTTTCTGCAGTAAATAGAAAATTGCGTTAAGTACTTGTAGACTGTTCTCTTTGCAGAGAGTCAATGCTTTTTCTGGCATTCCAGAAGGTGTTTCTCTCATGGTAATCTCGATGGATCTTAATGTAAAGCTGGAAAATTAGTCCTTTTCTTGTCCCCCTTTTTAGCGGCAAAAAAGTAGTTTTTTAGGAACTTTTCATCTGTTATAAGTAAAAAAAATGACACAAAAAATAATTGCTTTGTAATGTCAAAAGCTTACATAATAAATTCCGTTCATTTATGAAGTAATCTTTGGCAGAAATAGTTGGCTTTAACTTTTTAATTTACTTTTGGCTATGTGGTAAATACTTTTTATATGCACAAACCCTGATATACCAAATAATTTCCAGAAGCATGGGAAGCACTGTGAAGCTGCTTGCTTGTCCCCGTTTTATTTAAACCATAAAATATGCTTTAAGAAGTTGGCAGTTGGACTACTCGTAGGCCCCTTCCAACAGAACTATTCAGTTCTATTCTAAATCTGGCTGTAAGTTTCAGATTCAATTTTCCAGGGATAAAATTGGTGGCTTGGGTTTGCCTGCTTTGTTCTGATCCCCTCCATCCTGTTTTCATTACAGATGCACTGAAGGAAGTCACAGAAATGACGTCTCAGCTGCAGCACAGTCTCATCCGTCTGGAGAATTTCCAGAAGCTGACAGAGCTGCAGCATGACTTGATTGGTATAGATAATCTCACAACACCTGGTAGGGTAAGTACCTCTGCTTAGTTTTTAGAGCCTTTATTGTTTTTATTGCCAAGGAAGTGCCTTTTGACCATGTATTTGCCATCACTGCCTCTTTGTTTTATGGAACAACTGTAAAGGCTTTGTATAATTGTCTTCATAGGAGGTCCCATGGAGATCTTGGTGCTGTCTGAGGGAATAGATAAAAAATGCTTCTGTTTAGACTTTGGCTAGTTTGGTGTTTACAGTACAGCAGATACAGGGTATGCTCAGTGTTTGAGTGAGAAGTGGTATGTTGTGGACTCGATAGGAAACCCACCACCAGCTCTGCTTATGTCTGATGCTGTCTCTGTCTGTGGACTGAGACTGCAAGGAGAACGCAGCGATGGTGAGAGCCATGTCACTGGGCAAAACTGGTATCAGTGACTCTGGTTTTCTACGAGTTTGTTTAGTTCCTGCTTTGTTTTTTTTTTGTTTCTTTATTTTTGATAGATATACTGAACGTAAGTGCAGGAGCATTGCATATGCTTTTGGGATGCTATGGCCATCACTGCGGTGGGATGTAAGTGTGATAGGTGAACTGCTGGTGTCCAGCAGGAGCTCTGCTCCTTTTCCTTCTCTTGCTGCATTGATTTAAATGCTGCTGGCTGCAGCAAGGAGCTGATTTGTTTTACAAGTAGAAGGAAGGGTGTCATGTGACATTTAACAAATCTGTTAGCGATCATTGCTGGGCACCAATCAACATCTGTATACTCTGAAAAAAAAATAAAGACGACACATTAAAATTCTCTGTGTTTGGCTTTGCCTAACTTTTTATTTTCTGCTGCAGGAGTTTATCCGGGAAGGTTGCTTGTACAAGCTCACTAAGAAGGGTTTACAGCAGCGGATGTTCTTTCTGGTGGGTGTTTTTTTCTGGTTTTCATGAACCCAAAGTCTTCAAGACAAAGATGTCATGAAAGTGTGTTTTCACGTGCTTCCAATGAAAATCAGCACTCCTAACTGAAAACTCACTCTGATTTTGAGAGAGAGCAGGACTGTGACAATACTGTCTGTTCAGCTTGTTTCCTTAATGGCATGTAGTTTTAACATCATTTTAGAATTAATTGCCTCTTTTGTAAGTAAACAAAAAAGTAGTTTTAAGGAAAGTAGGCCAAATTGAAATGGTGGTTTTTCGTGCATCTGCAGTGGACATTAAACAACAGATTTTTAAAGAGATGTCAAAAAATACTTTGGCCCTACCTGCTGTCTTCCTGCTGCTAGGAAGGCCAACGGAATCCTGGGCTGCATAGGGAAGAGCATGGCCAGTAGGTGGAGGGAGGTCATTCTCCCCCTCTACTCGGCACTGGTGAGGCCACAGCTGGAATACTGCATCCAGTTCTGGGCTCCCCAGTTCAAGAGGGACAAGGAGCTACTGGAAAGAGTCCAGTGAAGGGC
>JAOQGH010000051.1:25837915-25856350 GCA_025769975.1 Gallinago jamesoni
TCACGGTGAGGGTGGCAGAGCCCTGGAACAGGCTGCCCAGGGAGGTCGTGGAGTCCCCTTCTTTGGAGATTTTCAAGCCCCGCCTGGATGCCGTCCTGAGTAACATGCTCTAACGTGCTCTAGGCAATCCTGCTTCAGCGGGGAAGTTGGACTAGATGATCTCTACGGTCCCTTCCAACTCTAATAATTCAGTGGAATTCAGTGAAATTCAGTGAAATTCAGTGAATATTGATGGTATGCTTCCTCCCTTTTGCAGTTCTCAGACATGTTGCTGTACACAAGCAAAGGGGTTACAGGGACAAACCAATTCAAAATTCATGGACATCTTCCTCTGCATGGCATGCTGGTAAGTGGTTTCAAGTTGCATCATAGTGTTAAGGAAAATGGCTTTACCTTAGGGCAGGTTGAAGCAATTCCTTCAGGGCGCAAGGATCAAAGCTGCAGGCTGCTCCCAGGGCAGTGACAGCACTGCTGGCCACAGACTTGGACCTTCGCGCACTCCAGACGGTGTGTCCAACGAAGACTCCTCTGCGGGCGATAAACTTATTCCTTCCGTTGCTTCAGCAAAACAGCGGGAGCACGCCCTTTTCACCATTCATTTTCACACCGCTGAGAGAGGCTGATCTGCAAACAGGGATTTGTCCCCGTGCCACACACACCTTGGCATATAACCAGTCCTCCTGCCTGCCCACCCCCTGTTCTAATGGGACTGTTCTTTCTGTGTTTGATTTGCAGCTGATAGTGCTTGACCCACCGGTAAGTAATAAGCTGAACCCTGCTCAGAATCCTCCTTTTCTTGCCCCGCTGTGCTGCTAGCAATGCAGCAGTAGAAATGCACAATATAGATTTTCATATAGAGCCAAAATAGACTTGAAGTAGGTGGTATTCGTAAAAGAGTAGCTATTTTGCACTTACTGCAATCATATTTGACTCAAATTCCTAGCCAGCCAAGGGAGGCGTTTTTAGTGTGTATCAGTCACCAAGTAGTGATGAGAAAAAACTTTTTTTTTTTCTGTAGGTGGAGGAGAGTGAGAACGAATGGGCCGTCCCACACTGCTTCACCATCTACTCCGCACAAAAAACCATAGTGGTGGCAGCAAGGTAACATTTCTTTTCCTTGGTTGCCTGCAGGTTTGATAGATACCTTCTCCAAAGAGTTACTCTTTGGTTGGTTGGTGCAGAGCTAGGGATGGTTTGATGTGTCCTTGGGAAAGCGTGGCTCAAAACAAACACAGGGCTCTCCACAGCTCCTCAACTCAGTATTGTATTTTGGGAAGGAGTAGTTTATCTCACCAAAGGGTGTGCTGTTAAACGCACAGCAGCAGCAACATTGCCACAGTATTGTTTTGCAGTTATCTGAGTTGCCAGAGACATCCTTTAAACAACTGCTGTTGTTTAGGAGAGAAAACAAGGAGGAGAGAAACCAAAATCTAAACATACAAATCTAAACATACAAAAAAGAATTAAAATCCAGAACATAAAAGTGGATGTAGGGAGAGTTCCAGCATGGGTCTCATGGAGGAAGCTGGGAAGGGAGAGGAAAAATTAAAGGCTGGCTTGGAGAGAAAATTGATCCCTTTTTAATGTAACTTGTCCCGGTGCAGCGAGTTTGACATCTTTTTTTTTACGTTATATCTGAAATATACTTAGCATGTCTCCTACACCTATTCTCTCAGGACCAGCTTTAGGAGTTTTGTCCCTCTTCAGGTCCCCTTAAGGGCAGCTGAAGTTGGCTATGCTAAGAGTGCAGGATGAGAGCACTAAATCTCAACCTTAAATTTATAGGGTTTTTTACTGCTGGATAAGTTGTTCTTGAAATATAACTGTTACTGGACGTTTATAAATCAGGTAGGTAGTGGCATGAAAGCCAATACATAAGCAGACATATTCAACAAGCAAACCTTTTTTTTTTCCAGCCTAGCATCTGAAAATGTTAATTACTTTCAAGATCAATCATTTCTCAGCAGCTCTGAAACAAAAAGTGCTTGAGAGGTTCTGAAACTCGGAAAAATAATTATAATTTTTACTTTGTCGTAATTTAGAAATAGCTCAAAAGTTGTTGTTTTTCTTCTGTTGCCTCTCCTCACCTGTAAACCAAAAGATTCTGCTGGTCTTAGACCATGTGTGGAATTTTCAGTCTAAATTAAAAACTTTCAGAAAGAAGAGATGGTTACCAAAAAAAAGTCCCACAGACTCTCCCAAGCAAACGCAAGAGCATGTAACTGTATATAGCACTTCAAACAACAGCTGTGCCAACAGGGAATGTAGCCAGAGGTAAAAAAGAAATGCCACAGTCGTGTCTATAGGAAAAACCTTATGCTATTGCATACCAATGGCTATAGATAAATAGGTATGAGCTGTAAAGTTCGTACCCCGTAATCATAGCGTGAGCCAGGGAACCGTAATGGAAATGCGTGGTGAAAGTTCTCATCTTCCCACGCTCAGTGCTTGACTTGCTTGAGCTGTAAGGTAAGTCCTATATCACCTTCAAAAGATGTGCTGTGCTGTCTGTCACGTTGCTTTTTATCCTTCGAACAAATTGCTTCCAGTATGGTCATATCACCCATCTCCAAAATGCTTTTTGGAGTGAAAACATGATTTCTTGTTTGAAATCACCCATCAGCTATGAAGCTTCTGTATGAAGAACAACAATGGCTTAGACCACAAAATTCCTTTTCTGAGGCTGATAGCTCCAGAGGGTGATGTTCTGTGGCCCCCTGGCTGTCTATTCATTCTCTTTGCTGTAAAGTCCAAGTTTTTAATGGTTATTTTAGACTTGTTTCAAGGCTTAAAGGTAGAGGTGAGGGCTGATGAGGTCAGCTTCCTGTCAGGAAAGTTTGTGCTTTGGAGGAATTTTAATGTTATTTTCATTTATTTAATGGAAAGGGACTTGTGCCTTTCTTCAGCAATCTGGCACTCTTGTCACGGCTACAGGCTGTGGTGGTCTCCATTTGCACTGTTTGTCTTGCAGCACCCGCCTGGAGATGGGGAAGTGGATGGAAGACCTAAACATGGCAATTGAAATGGCCAAGAAATCTACTGAGAAATCTGACATGCTTCTGGAAAACTCAGTATGCAATCGCTCCAACAGTAAGTGATGTTTTCTGCCTTCTTGAAAAGCATCAGTTGTCATGTCCTTTTCATTTTTCCTACTCTGAATTTGATTATATAAATGGAATGCTTTTATAATTCATAGAGTAACGGATAGTTATTGTGCTTTTGTTTTGTTTCAATTAAAAGATATATGCTTCCTAGACCGATGTTTCTGATAGCTTTAAATACAGCAGAGATGCTCCACCTGCAGAATTGACTTTATAAGGTCTGTCTCTTACATAGATCTTTCTTAGGCTAACCATATAGTGTATTTTCTTGTCTAGAAATCTGGTGTCTTGGGAGATCAGCGAGTTCTTTTATAGCCCCCCATTCTTGTGCCTGTCTCCGGTGGTGTTACGAATGTGCTGAAACATCTAGTATTCCTTCTTGGAGCCCTTTCTTGTATTCCTCATTAGGAATTGACTGAAGATGCAGCGCGAGGATTTTTTGTTTGCTTGTTTTACACAGTATTGAGTCGGCTGCCCCAGAGACAGCTGAGTAATGACAGCCACAACAGTCTGCCTAGAGTGACCTTCTGGTGTAACAAATTCAAGTTGACATATTTTAAAACTGGACCATAGCAAGAGAAAACAGTTTTTATCAGGAATCCCTGCTTTTCTTGGTCTTTGTATTGAACACTTTTCTTAAACCGCTGCTGAATTCTCCTCCCCCAGGATCCTCTGATGAGGTCTCTCTAGAACAGGAGTCCGAAGATGACATACACTCTTCTCGTAGCTCCTTGGACAGGCAGAGCCACCACCGTGCCAACACAACCATGCACGTGTGCTGGTACCGCAACACAAGCGTCTCCATGACTGACCACAGTGTGGCTGTCGAGGTACCTGCAGGGCGCAGCTCTCACGTCTCGCTCTGTCCCTCCTGGCTCGCTCGGCCCCCACTCCATCTCCCGTTGGGCCTTGGCGGCGTCTCTGCCTCTGTGGGCGAGCGTGGGCCATTAAAAGGCCACTGCATGCTTGCCCTGCTCTGTGCATGCCTGCGTGTCCGCACACACACACACTCTGCTCGCCGTACAGCAGGGCTTTGCTTCCACAAAAGCACTGAAGGAGGGAAAGTTTAACGAAAACACAGGCTATCCTAGGACTGAATTGTTCCTCTGGGTTCCGTCAGCCTTGCTGGAGGGTGTTCCCTATCCATGACATTTTCCTTTAGAGACTGACTCTGCTGTCCTGAGATCTGGTTAAGCTACTGCGCTGCACCGAGCATTAAGTTCAGTGGGAATGGGACTTCTCTGCCCTTCCCTCGCTGGCAGGGGTGAGCAGCAGGCATTAGGAAGTGCCACTTTATGGCAGTGCTGTGTTATGTGGAACAGAGATTTATTATGTGCCCGCTGAGTTGCTGTTGCCTTGGGTCTTAGCCTTTGGCATGGCTTGATGCACTGGTGACACGTTTTGGTCCTAAATCCTGCAGATTTCGAGACAGATGTTTGTCTGGTGTTCCTTACGCAGGGCGCTGCTTGCACCGGGACTGTGGGTTTGCTTTAGGAGGCAGTTGGGTAGGAGGCCTTCCTGGAGGCTAGCATGTTTGGAAGACTTCTAGAAAAGTGGGAAGGACCCTAAATACCATGAAGAGAAAAAGGTGGTCACTAACTAGACAAACCACAATGGGGCAGCGTGCTGCCTCCATGTATTTGTACCCTCCTACTTTCCCTGCCATGCTGTTAAGACACTTTAATGGAAGGAGTTAAAAGTCAGGCAGTGAAGCTCCAGGGTTTTCGTGATGTTGAGAGCTCAGTAATGTATCAATCAGCTCAGTAAAGGAAGTTCTATAGATGTTACCTTGGATTAGGGTCCGGAAATTGGGCACTCTCGTGGGGAACAGAATTGGTTTATATCTGAGCAGATACACCTTCCTTTCTGTGCTGATAGCCTAGTGAAAGCACCATCTCACTGTTCTGTATCCGGATAATGAGACCTCCCTGCTACAGGCTCTGGGATTAAAAGCGTGAGTTTTCACAGCTCCCTCTTGCTTTGATCTATTTCATGTTCTAATACCATCATTTTTTTTTCACAATCCATTTTCCTTTAACAGATGCCTTTCTTGTATCACTTCTCTTATCCTAATGTTCTGTTTTTCTCTTTCTTTCCCCCTTTTCTCTGCTCAGTTTTCTGCTCTCTTGCTGTTTCTCCAGAGCTTCCTCCTCGCTATTTGCTGGGCCAGGCCCAACGGCCCAACACAATCACCCATGTTTGTTGGTACCGGAACCAGAGCCTATCCCTGTCTGATTACCTGTGCATGATCCAGGTAAAAATGCCTCTCGAGTTTTGCGCTGGCGGGGAGGAGCCACGAGATGCCAAGGAGAATGTGCTGCTGCTCACTTTGTAATTGCTCAGTGAGCCCACGTGTGCTGGTGTGAGGACCCCCATCCAGCCAGCGGCAGAACTCCGCTTCTTGATACAGGATTTGATATGTTGCCTTGTTGATACAGGATTTCCTCCAAGTTTGGCTTCCCAGAAAGGTTCTCTGCAATTCTGCTGCCTATTCTTTTTCCATAATTACAAAATCCATTTGCTGTCATTCCATGCCATAGGTTTCCTTATCCCACCGCACAAGCGCTCGGTGACTCTGATTCCAAGGTGGCAATGTCCAGCTTCCCTGCTTGCCACGCCAGCCTTGGCTTTGCTGCCACATGTAGCTTGGCCACAAATTCGGCATCCTCTGTTTCCTCTTCTGCTTTACTTTCTCCTTGTGCACTGTGTTGTATGTGGTTTTTCTGTACGTAAGAAAGGGTGGTTAAAGGGATGGGTGCCCTCGTGGCTGTCACCATTCCCCTGCCCGATGGCTGCCCAGGAGGGGGGGGTCACTGAAGGGATGAGTCGGAGCAGCACCCTCCTGTGCGCTGCCTGGCGCTGCTCTGAGGTACGGCGAGTGCTCAAACGTAAAGGGGAAATTGCTGTTAGTGGAGAGAAATCACTGATTTGTTCATGAGAAGACAGTTGTCAGTTAGCAAGCTGAAGATACAATGTCACTCTGTCACCATGTGAAATATCTGGGAGGCCCTTTAGTGCGGGGTGAAGTGCAGGAGCAGTCATGGCAGGCAGGCTGGGGCTTTTCATTTGTCATCATTCTCTGAAGGACAGTGAGCCGGGGTTTCACGGTCGTTTTCTGTTTGTTCTGTGCTAGAACCAGCTCTCCGGATACTTGCTGAGGAAGTTCAAGAACAGCAACGGCTGGCAGAAACTCTGGGTTGTCTTCACCAACTTCTGCTTGTTCTTCTACAAAACGCACCAAGTGAGCAAATGTAGCTGAGGGGACCACATGTGGGATGTCAGGGGGAATGTGGAGGTCCTTGGCATTCTGCTAAGGGTGCAGTTCCTTGCTATTTGAAGGAGAGTAACAAGTGGAAGAGGAGGTCTCTGTAAGGCCATGAGTCCTTCTTGCAGAGTTTAATTAGGATTTCCAATTCTGTTAATGGTACTGACCTGGCAGCCTTTGCTTAGTCTCTGGTCATTTCTCTCCCTGCTGGGCTTCGGCATCAGGGATTAAGAGGCACTGGGGATTTTTCTGACTTGGGGGAATGTTTAATTACAAGCTGTTGGAGGCTTCTCAAAAGGTAAAGGCTGCTCCTCCTCCTGTTCTCTTCTAAACAAAAATCAAAAGATGTTACCTGTACCTTACTCTAAGAGCGAGTGTGCGTTGGGATGGGCTGTGTGGCAGGGGATGCCTTGCACTAAGGGCCAGGCAATTGGGCTTTTCCAGGACGATTATCCCTTGGCCAGTCTCCCACTGCTTGGCTACGCAGTCAGCTCCCCTGCAGAGGCAGACGGCATTCAGAAGGATTATGTCTTCAAGCTGCAGTTCAAGTCCCACGTGTATTTCTTCAGGGCTGAGAGCAAATACACCTTTGAGAGGTAATTTTCTGTTTATTTGTCTTGGTATTTAATGTGCTGTTAACTCACTGGCTGATCATCCAGAGCCCTCTCTTTCGTCCTGACTACCTCCCAGTCCAAGTGACCTAACAGCACGCTCTCAGTAATAAAGTTCCTTTCCTTTTCTATTGATGATGTTTGGAGACCCTTCCTCTGCCAGAACTGTCCTCCTTGCTGGGGAGAGCTGGTAGTTGCAGCTACAGCTGGAGGCTCTGCCTTATCACAGGAGCCTGAGGCTTCCTTTGAGCTGGGGGGTAGTGTGGGTGGAAGGGCTGCGAGATGCTCAGCCCAACTATGTCTTGGGAGTCAAGATTTCTAGGCTGATGAGAGCTCTGGTAAGAACACATTGGAGTCCTTTGGGGTTTTTTTCCTCTTGACCTCTGGAATTGTGAGTTACAACACAAGGTTGTGAGCAACAAGTGCAGCGGCTGCTTTCTCTGTAATTATATTTAGGGCTGCTGTCAGGGGCTTCCACGCACATGAATCATGTTTAAAATGCATCCCGTGCAGGACTTGGCTATTGTGTTAGTTGTTAAAAACCCTTGCACTGTTTTGGAGTGCAGTTTTATTGAGAAGGTGTCACATCATTCCTCCCCTACATCCTTGGGATTGCGTCACACTTGTGACTTGTGAGCAATGTACAAACCAGCTGCCCCAGACAGCAGAGAGTTGTGGTCTCATGTAGTGATTTCAAGGGGAAAAGAAAGTCTAATTTGCAATGGATTTCTTTCTTTGACTGTTGCTTCACTTTCTTCCATATGAGCAGATCTGTTCCGTAATTAATTATAAGAAAAGCAATCCATCGACTAACAAATATTTTTGTCAGCCTGTCCTGCTTGAGAGAGACTTGCTGTACACTTACAGGAGAGTGCAGTGTGCTCTCACAAAAGCTCTCTGGAGCCGAAAGCGCTACAGAGCTGTTATTTGGACAGGCAACCATGTTCTGGACTGTATTTACCATGCCTCAAGCTGCTCATTTGAACAATCAGTTTCCTAAAAGAATTGCAAAAGAAAGGTAGAAAACAAGTGTTTTGTGAGGTTTGGTGAAAGGAGTACAGCTTATAACCGAAAGACAATGTTATGCACCTGTGAACGAGGGGTTGAGCATTTCTCGTGTACCTTTCTTGCCAGGTGGATGGAGGTGATCAAGAGAGCCACCAGTTCTCCAGCCAGGTCGAGTCTGCTGCTTCCAAAGGGTGAGAAGGACAGTCATACAGACTGAAGCGGGGCAGAGCTGGGTCTCTGCTGTAAACATCAACGAAAGAGGTGGGAGGGAAACAGGAGCCTCTTGAGTTGATAACGCGAAGGACCAGGAAGCTCATTTCCACACAGTACGGAAAGCGGGAGCAAGGGAGTTGCGGATGGGGATCACATCCATGCCCAGTGGTATGGAAGAGGGTCAAGTCTGTTCCAGTTGAACCTACTTAGAGAGAACCTAACCACAGAGCTCTGGTGTGCACACATCGTGGAAGGTTTATTGTTCCAGTTGTACCTGTACAGTCACACCCTTGCCTGCCCTGGAGACAAATGCCGCCTTGTTTTTACATTGTGACTGGATGGTCAGCATACACAGGAGAAAAGCAGCAGCTGTCAGTGGCCATTGACTCTCGGCTGCTGGTGTCAGGGCTCACTGGCTCCCAGAAGTTCCCTTCCCCTGACGCTCGGCATGGCTGGCTGCACAATTGCTGTCCTGCTGCTGTTAACATCCCCCTGCTGGCACCGTCAGACTAACGGGGGATCCACAGGTGTGTGTTAGCTTAAACACAGTTCACTTTGAACAGAAACCGCAGCTCTCGTAGAGCAACTCTGCTCTTTGGGAACTGCACGGCAGCCCGCTTCCAGGGGAAGACCGAAGGACAGGAAGGGTGTGTGGTTTTTCCCCTGAACTCTGCTACGGCACGTGCCGAGAGGGTCAATCGCTGTTCTCAGATCACAGTTAAAGACTTTATCCTGGAGTAGGCATTGCTTAAGGCATGGGATGGCAAACACTCTCCACCCCTACGTGGGTGATGTTTTCAACGCATTTAAGCAATATAGGAGAACAAGCTTCTCTGAAAGTCACTGTTGCTTGTGCTTGTGTCATGCAAAGACTTCTGAAAATCCCTATTCTTACCTTTAAATTTGGGATGGGATCCATCTTCTGTTTCTCATGAAGGTGTAAAAGTCACTGGATTCCAGATGGAGCGTTAGTGTCTGTGGACTCTATTAAATCTCTATATTAAATCTGAAATGTTTGCAGTTTGTTCTGTTTTTGTAAATGTCACCTTTTGTTGCCTCCATGGAAGGACTGAAATAAGCCAAGTACCATGAAATGCTGTTGGATGTGGCTTTTTGATGGGCTCTAGGGACTCTGTTTTTATATTAGATAGAAACATATTTATGTACTAGAAGAAGGAACAATGAAATGGTGTAATGAAAGAAAAAGGAAAGTGTTGCATGTTCTGAGGATGGAGAAACGTGGAAATCCTGGTGAAGATGGGAAGCACGGGGCCAGCACGTGTGTTCTCCAAGGCTGTTTTGGGTTATGGTCTAAAACGTGTGCAGGATGAGAACTGCAGGGAGGGGGTTCCAGAGGGATTTCCCAAATGCCTCCCTTGCGTTTGGATCCTAGAGAAGACAAGTGACTGCAGATCCAGCCTTTGCTACCACTGTCACAATGACCATTGTCTCCTGTAAGTTAAATGTACTTAATTTATTAGTGGGTTTTTTTTCTAAATAACTGTTGTAGGTGTATACACATGGATTGACCAGATATGTTATAATGCAGCTGAACAAGACTGTTGAAAGTAAATAGCATACTGGTGTAAAACTGTATCTCGGCCTCCTATTCCTGGGCCCACTATCCCATCCGTGGCCAAGCTCAGGGGAAGATGGATGGTGGCTGCACAGAAGCATTGCTTCTCCTCGGACCTGAGAAGAGAGGTTTCACACCATCTCTGCATTCAGTGGTTTTCCTGTGGGATACCAGCTGTTCCTTTGTCACAGTCAGAGTCTCTTACCAGGAATGCTTCCCTCCAGCAGGAGAAATCTCCTGTGCAATTACTGCCTTTTGCTGGTCTGCTCTGGGGAAGCTCTGCAGGAACAAGTTGCAGAGAGGAGGAGCCAGGGTCTCTGTCACCAGATGGGGCTCTTGGCACTTAACACCAGCCTTTAGTCACACTCACCTACTGCAGCGGGGCTTTCTAGCAGCAGGCTGCAAAATACTTTTTTGTAGCCTGTTCAAGTTAGTAGTTTCTCAAGACTGTGGTTCTTGGCTTACCCAGCACCAGCTCTGCTCCAGCTGCAGCAGGGACAGCATCCAGTCAGCCATGTGGTGGAGCCACCATGATGGAGCCTGTGAGTGCCACCAGGCTGAGGGAGCAGCTCCAGGGCAGGAGGAAGGGATTGACAAACTGTGACACGGGCTGGGGCCTGCACAGGCTCTGGCCAAGCCTCCAAAAAGCACACCGTGGCTGTGGGAGGGCAGTAGGTGTGTGCTGACTAATTGCCAGCAGAGGCCAGAAGAGCAGAAGTGTTCCTGCCAGCGCAGTGCGAGAGAGGGCGCAGTGCTTTCTGCCCAGGGTGAAACAGCCCAGTATTTGACCCCGGTGTAATTTTTTTAACGAGCTGGCAGAGATCGCTTACTCCCTTAACATCAGCTCAACTTTGTCTGAATTACCTCTGTACCTCAGCTGCCCGTCACCCCAGCACCACACCTTCAAGAGCAGACTGATGTGTACCTGGTGGGACATAAGGCACCAAGAAGCCAGCCTGGCCCTCAGCACAGAGCTTGGCTTATGTGGGCTCCAGCAGGGTCTCTCCCCACACACGCTTGTTTTTCTGTCACAGGGCACACAGCTTTAGCCTGTAACAGAAGGAAACAACTTCTGACATGCAGAAAAATGATCAAAGAGCAGGCGGCCAAACCCAAAGGTGTTAGTACATGGCTGAGCCACAAACTGTTTAAACACCTATGTGCCATTTAGCCTCTCGTCACCTCCTGCTGCAGGAGACACACAGTGAGCAGGAGCCCTTCCTCGACCAGGTGGGGTAGCTGAGGAGCAAATGACCCATTATTTGTTTAGGTGCTTAATGTGCAGCTCAGTACCTCCTGTCTTGAAGACACATGTACTATCAATGGTAGCTGAGGTGTGGTCCCTGCACCACGAGCCTCTGGCCTCAGGAAGCAGGCAGAAGTCCCTTCCTGGGTGGAGAATATCAAGCTTAAATGGCCAGGTGTTTAAAATGCAGGAGCACAAGTGATAATAATGAGAAACTGCTGGCAAAATAATAATAACGTGATAATAATGAGACATTCCTGGCAAACCTGCTTACCTCTCACCTTGGCAGGCTTTCACTCTGATGGGCATTTCAGGGGCATCAGTTCTCCCGTGAAACACCACATGGTATTTTTACTACACCAGAACCCTGCGGGAGTACTTTTTGTCTATGCTACAGTCATGAGCAGCTTCCTTAACAAGACAGCTAGGAAAGAATACCCTGGTTCTTAACCATCAGGTTCTTGCTAGCAGGGTGTATGTTAAGAGATGAAGCCATGCTCTTGGCACCTCATGGCTTAATATCCATGGCCTCATTTAATTTCCAAAAGCCGCAATTTCTGGTAAACACTACCAATTTTCCCTGCTCCCACAGGACAGGCTGGCCTTCACTCCGTGTAACAGAGTTCTGCTTTGTTACTTAAGAAACCAGGAGTGAGGGGTTTTTTGCAGTAGTTCTTACCACATGTTTAATGCAACTTCCTGGAGCTGTTCTGGGGAGTGCTCCCTCTCTCTCCCTGTCACCAGTGACTCCCCTTGCACCAGACAGTTCACCTCCCTCTTTTGTACTGGCTGCATCACCACAGCTTTATCTCTGCTGAAGTGTCAGCAACCAGCAACACACACTTGAAGTGACAGCTCTGAAGTGTTTATCCTGCAGCAGAGATCACGCAGAGCGTGGCTGAAAGTGGCAGGGACCTTGGGAAGCCATCTGGTCCCAGCCCCAAAACTAAAGCAGGGCCACCCAGGGCCCTGTCTGGACAGCTTTTATTTCCAAGGATGGAGTCTCCACAGGCTCTCTGGGCAGCCTGTGCCCCTGCTCAGTCACCCCCATGCCGGTGAAGGCAGCGCTGTCCTAATGTCAGCTTTTACAGTCACACCTCAGTCTAAATACTGTCGATCAGTAGACGGACTCCAGCAAAACCTGCACTCCAGAGCACAGCTACACTTCTGCAAACAGCATGTGCCTCCCTTAACAGCAGGATATTCAATCTCTCCTTGTGCAAAAGCACTACAACAGGTCTGTCTCCAAGGGCACCCTTAGATGCCCAAGAGGCAGGAAGATACAAGGGAAGACCAAGAAGAACACAAAGCAGCTTGAACAAATACTGTATCCCTAATAATACAAAGTTTTCACCAGTCTCATTTGTTTTGTTACTTTATTGAAAGTGGCAGACCCCTTTCAATGTTTTTTAAAAACTAAAACCATCGTTGCATTGAATACTGGACAAAGTTTGTGGGGACTGTTTCCTTTAAAAAGTTTACTCATTACACCGCAGTGCGTGTGAGTAATAATACAAGGTACCTTATTGACACGATTTGCTACCGTCATGAACAGCAACTTTAAAAGCAGCAGGAGCCCTTCAGCCACCTTTCTGCTGCACTGCAGCCTCTGGCTTCCACCTTGGTATGTTTTCTGTCTATACGTTAACAACTCCTCCTGAGGAAAAAAGTGGGTTTGTTCTGTTCTTCATAAATGCAGGCTCCAAGATGGCTCTCACCCCTGAGAGACACCACTCTCCAGCACATCTCCAGCAAGACCAAACAGCAGCACCTCTTCTCTATTGGACAAGTTCCTGGTGTGTGCTAAGACCGTACTGATCCATCAGAAAGGAAGAGTAAAGGACAGTCATGAGCTAAAGTGAACTCCACACCCCGGGGTGAGGGAATGTGTCGTTCTTTTGAGCTACTTTTAGCCCAGCATTTACAATCTGCAGCTCTGAATCAAAGTACCAAAAATCAAGCCTCGCTACTGTCAAAGTGGCCTGTCTTGTACAAAAAACGCTGAAGAGCTACAGCTTTGTTCTCAGTGGCTTTGGGATGAGCCACATCATTCACACACAAACACCCAGACAGAAAGATCTGGATATCTAAGCTCTTGCTGACTTAATGGGAATATCTGTACAATTAGGGAGCAGATCTCTGAGCAACCAGCTATCAGAAGTTATTTTCCCAAGTCTATTTTTCTAAACCTTTAAAGTATAGATTTAAGATCTTTACCTGAATTAAAGATTTGCTTTACAAACTATTCCTATTCAGAAAGCGAAGCTAGTTGGGATGGCTCCACTGGTATATCTTGAGCAGCCAATAATGGCAGCAGATGCTTTAATTTCTCTGCTAGCAAACACCAGCACAGCCCATCAATTGGAGCAGAGCCCTGGCTTTGGTGAGTTTAGATCCTGGGCTGAAAGAAGAGCCAGAAAGGGAAAGCTGAGAAGCAGCAGAGATGGAGGCCTAGAGCAGCTTTTGTGCCCAGCCACACCACATGGATGCCACTGCTGGCTTCTTGCCTCAAGAACTGCTATGCAACACCAGTCTGCCTTTTTAACTGCAGCCCTGTCAGCACTTGTCAGCACCTTTGGCTGTTGGGTTTCCCCTGCCCCCTTTTTTTAATCCTTCTGCAACACTTGGGCACACACAGTAGGCATCTACTCGGCTTAGAGACTAAGACCGCCAAAGCTGTGTATCCAGTTGCTTCAGTTGCAGAAAGCACCAAGGAAAGGAACTCCACCAGCTCCCAAACCAAGTCTAACCACTTTGCCTTCTGGACCCTGGAGACCCAAAGCAAGTTCTGCCTGAATTAGAAGAACTGAGGCCTAAGACAAGACACTGTCCCAGAGCCAATAGACGTACGATCAGCAAACCCATCCTCCTGTGAAATGGCAGTCTGGAAAAGAGCAGCAGCTCATTAGCCCAGCTGCTGCTACACCTGAAAGCTTTTCATTAGTAGTGTGTGACGGAGTTGAAGCAGTTCTCCAGAACAACTGGAGAGCTGCACTAACTTTCCCAGATGGTGTACGGAGAGCTTCCAAACATACCTGTGCTCACACATTACTGCTCACAAACACTTCTTTAGGAAGGGCAGGAGGCTAAACCCATCAGACGCCTTTGAAACATATCTCAACAGAAGAGAATCTCCCTTTTTTTACAGCAGCCAGGCATTTACCAGTAAGCTGTGAATCAAACTAAGCCAAAATGGATACATCCATAGGGAAACAATTAAAAACTGCATTGATTACATTGTAAAAACATTAGACCACCCATCTTGGGTTCTGCAAAAGGTCTAAATTGTACTTGCATTGCAAACCCCACCCTGGGTTATCATGGAAACACGTGTAATATGAAGGCTCTGAAATGTCCTGGAGTCCGTAACACAATGTTACATCCAACAGCAGATGGTGGTCTGGATTAGAGATGTAGTTCTTACGAAGCTGGAAAAAATCCTACCCCCTCAAAACAGCAGCAGGGAATGCAGGTGTCAGCGGGCAGAGGTCAGGTGGTTCCGACTGTGTGAAAACCTGCAAGAATGAACAATGGGTGGAACTGGTCCGTACTGTCACCTGGAAGACAGCCCACACGCCCTGCACCAGCCGCTATGTCTGCAGATGAAGAGTGAGTCTGGATGTGTTTGTCCCCACTCCCATCGCATAAAGAAGTCTGAAAGACTTCTTGAAAGAAAAAAAAATCAGCAATTTAACAAAAAGCCAAGCAGCACTTTTTTTCATGCCTTTAAGATTCAATTTTAGGCTAATCAGAAATTTTGAGCACTAGTGTTTTACAGTAAGAAGCCAACCAGGGTCTCTTGAGGTTTTGCAAACCTCCAAAAAAACAGTGTCTTGCACTTACACACTGGCCAGAAATGCCATTTCTAAGCTGACAGAAGTGAACAATCCTGAAACAGCTGCCCTGTAGAGCCACCCAGTGCACATCTGCCAGCAGCTCCTGCTCAGCTGGAGGCTGAAGTTTTTGCAGGCATCACCAGGACACTTTAACCTCTGTGGCTCGGCCAGAAGAGGTAAGAGTGTGCTCTTTCCGGCTTTAAGTGATTATTAGTTGAGGGATCGAAACCGACCCGTAGCATATTTGCTTGAAATCTTGAATGACTTAGTAACACAAGGCCTCAAGGATGGCTGGTATTTTCCTTGGTGTCAGTAGTGGAGGCAAGTTTGACACAGCACCTGCTGAGCAGCAAAGAACTTAGTTCTACCAGAGAATACTCCTTCACTGGTTTAAATAAGTCATTCACTTCAGGAAAAATAGTTTCCTGCTCCGTGAAGCTGGGCAAGCAGAGGGACTGGCTGCATGGGGTGCTGTAAAGCACATTCCTCGCAATGAAACAGACGCCCTGCTCTAGAAGCAGTCCTGGTGGTGTTTTGCATAGTCACCAGAAACCTGTTCAGTGTGAGAAAGGACTTCTGAGGCAGGAAGAACTGCTTGCATTAAATGAAAAGCAATTAAAAGAAGTGACTTAGTGACTATTAGGTCGGCTGTCATCAATATTCACTTTTCAGGTGTCTTGACTGCTGAGCGCCAACTCCACAGTGATGGAGCATGACAATGGTCCAGTTCACTGCCAGCTCCGCCCCAGCTCACACTCTCAAGGACACTCACCTTTGTACCCGCTCCACCATGTGTGCTATCAGTTTGTCAGAGATGCCTGGGCAGGACTCCTCAGCCAAGCTAAAGGCATTCTCCAGCTCCTCCATAGCTCCCACGTTGCCCCCAGTCTGCTTGTGCTTATCTTTAAGCTGCAAACCAGAAACAGTGCGTTAGTTCCTTATCTCATTGCAGAACGCACTGGTCAAGCAGTGCAGCACAGACAGCAAGTCCCTTTCCCTTTTAGAATGACTTCACAAAGATGAAGGAGAGCACCCACATTCTTAAAAAAAATAAAGGGCCCTTTTTGTAGGCCAGGAAGATGGAAGTCCAATGTCTGGAGTTCAGACTTTCCTCTGAGTACTACTAGAAATTGAAACCCTTAACAAACAGGCCCTGATGTATTCTGAAACAAAGTACAGGATATTAGAAAAGCATTGACAGCCCCAAAAACCCGTAAGTAGTAACAGAACAAAGAACTCCAGCTGTAGCTGAGCCAGTACAGTCACCTGTGCTGCTAATGACAGCTTAGCAGGCAGACACACACAAAGGCTTGCAGACAGTCTGGGCAGAAAATATTTTAACACCAGGAATTAGTTACCACCGCTTTTAATAACCATGAAAAAGAGTGAGTTGCTTCTAGAGACTGGGAGGCTGAGGCAGACTGCTGCCACGCTAGAGTCCTGAGCCACTTGCCCTCCAACACTCATCCCCAAGAGGGATCTCTCCCCAGGCAGACAGGGGAATGAAGCCCACGCACCAAGACCTCCATGTGCAGCATCTGACCTAGATGAAAAGACTCAGTTCACATCTGCCGTGGTTGGTGCACTCCAACGAGACCTCACCAGCTACAAGTCTACTTGCACATGGTTCCATGTTCATTTGAACAACTGAACAACAGCTAAACCTGTGTCATCAAGGAACTGGTGTCAGGAGTGCTGCCAGAAGGAGACTGTTGTTTGAAAACCCACAGCCCCATCTGCAGCATTTCCCCACCTCCTTCACACCAGCAGCCCCTTGCCTAGTGTGCATCATTACTCAACGAGCCCAACAAAAATCAAAGCTTTTTATTGGCCAAGCACTGTCTGCCAGCTAACCACTGTCCAGTTCAATTAAGATCCCAGTAAGCTATGCTGATTAAAGGGCTTTACATAAGCCTCATGGTTCTTTGCCTGCAATTCTAGGATCAGCCTTTCCTATTGTTGGAGCTCACCTTTTCTCCACGGTCCAGAAAGCAGGACACCGTGAATGCTAATCCCCAGATGGAGCCACCCTTGTGTTTCAACTGCCCCGCTGGGAACAAGTGGTTCCCAGCCAAAAAGAGCTGCTGCCTCTTCAGCTGCATAACTGCTCACTAACATGCCCCAGCTGAGGGAACAGTTCACACACGCCTCTGCTCATCCACAAGTGGCAGAGGGCATGGAGGGCAACTCAGTTACACATCAAGGATACAGATTTCTTAAGCCCAAAATAGTTGTGATGCTAAAGCCAAGAATTTGATTTGACGTCTACCTGGTCTGCCTGCCTCAGAGCAAAATGAGACACAGGGTCTGTCCTGCAGGTGAATTCCCAGTTTATCAGCAGCCTTTGATGCCAAGCCACTGACCCGTAGTTTCCCTAGCAGCCTGTGATGTCAGCAGCCTGTCTTATCCTGTCACTTCCCACTGCTGAAGAGCCTTCTGGAGGTTAGCAGGGGGCTAGAGCCGTGCTGTGCACACAACAATAAAAGGTTGGCTTTTATTCACTGCTTGGCCCTCCAGGCCCAAACACCCCCTTCCTCCCTGCCCCAGAAAGGGCAGACAGGTTTCTAGATTTGCTTTGCCCACGTCAGTGTTAGTGACCCACCGTGGGTCATTTTTGATACTAACATCCAGTGATACACGTGCAGGGAAGGCCCAAAAAAGATCACAAACAGCATCTCGGTAAGATTTCAATTCACAAAGCCCAGATTCAGCCCTTTTCTGTAAAGAGGTGATCAAAACCCAGCACGTCTAAGAGGCACTAACACAACAGTGAGAAGGAGAACATCTGCTGTTGGTAGGAAACTAGAGCTGAAAAGAACAACACGTGCAACCAGCAGTGAAGCAGATTTCCTACTTGGAGAGAAGTTTTCTTCCAAGCCCCTGCTACCGCATGCAGAAGCCAGGTTGTTTCAGAGACTGCCCAGAACCTTCCCTGCACCTGATTTTGTTGAGTGAGATCAGCCAGAGCTGGCAGGGAAGTCTAATCAAAGGAGGATGAGCAAATCTGGGATGATTAAGTCAAACTAGCAGAAATGAAAGGCCCAAGAAGCCACTTCCCGCCTGGAACTGGTGCAGCAAGTTTGGTAAGGAGAAACAAAAAGATGAACTCCTTGGTTTGGAGAACTCACAGCTCTGAGCACTCCCTCCCCAAGAAGCCTCCTAAACAGAAAGGACCAAGAACCAGATGTCAGTGATTTTGCTGCACAAACAAATGGCCTGTATCAGAAACCAACATTATTTTTATCCATTTTTATTTCGTAGGTTTAGGTCTGCAAGACCCAGACAATCTGCCTCATGGTCTGACCTCTGGGAATCAAGCCCACTGGAATACCGAAGAGGCCAGTTAGCACCTCTTTGGGAATGGAGAGCTTAGCTGTCTCAAGATGCTTTTCAGAATGACCTGCTTCCTGTCCTGCAGTAAATCCTCTTTCCACATAGCTCTAGACCTCACAAAAGAAGCTGCAAGTCCAGAGACTATCCCTGAAAAAGTTCAGCTCTCTGCTGGGCCATCACTGGAACAGCACCAGGATGCAGAAGAGAGCAAGATATCAAGACCAGAGGAAGAGTCTCTGTGACCCC
>JAOQGH010000051.1:25856450-25871377 GCA_025769975.1 Gallinago jamesoni
CCTGACACACGGTGTCTGTGCGCGCAATTTCTTTCAAGTCAGAACCTCCTTTCCCACACTTCTGCTGGAAACGGCAACTGAAGCCCATAGCCAGTAGCCCCCTGTGCTGGTTTTGGCTGGGATCCTGATCTACAGACACCAAGAAGGTTCTACTCACCTCCCCAAAAACTGGGTGAACAAGCGTGGAGAGACATTGTGACCGTGGTTGTCTCTTGATGGGCTCAGTAGGCTGAAAAACAACACAAAAAGAAGTTAAGCCCAGACAAAGGCTCCCAGGGCACACACATTACTCAGCCTTTGGTAAAGGGCACAACACCTTGATGGCAGTCCCCTCACCAGATCTCAGGAAAGCCACAGCCTGCAATACCCTGATGATGTGGAAGAGGCAACTCCTGGGAACTAGCTCTTGGTACTAAATTTAACACAGAACAGGAGTGACTGTAGCTTCCCCGAGACCCTCAAAAGCTTCTGTTAGTTCAGTCCTCCTGAAGGAGCAGACAGCAAACAGACCTTCTGGGAGCCATGAAGAGCCATTCCTTTGTGCAGCTTGCTCAAGGAGTTGGGGCGAATAGTTGGTGGGAAAGTCCAGATTGGACCCTGGTCTCCATCCTCTGTGTCTCCATCACTGCAAATGAAAAGGGGCAGGTCAAGACAAAGCCTCAGCTGCACACTGAGGGTGTTTTACCCATGCATTCCCAGAGTCACAGGCTCTCCCCCCCCTGCTTGTCTTATCACCATGGGGCTCCAGGCATTTCCCTGTCCCGGAAAAAATTCTAAAGAGAAACCCCATCAGTCTCTACAGCCCATACACAGCACCACAGAGATCTGAGCCAACTACTACATCTTGCTTCCAAATCACTACAACCACGTTTCTGCTCTGGCCAGGTTGAAGACAGTTTCAAGTGCTAGTTAAATTTAGAACTTCAAGACAATCTAAGCTGACAGTTTGAGGGGTCAGACTCAGATGTTGCAAGCCAACCTCCCAGCATCACTGCCACTGAAGGTAAAGAGAAGCTTGGTGATACCAGGGGGGCAACAAAGCACCCTTTCCTCACCCAAGGCCTCATCATCCTCCACATCAGCAGCAAAGCTCTTTACCCATGAATACACAAACACACAAACACAGCTGTTGCCACAGTTACTAAAGCCTGTAGCTCTTTGAAAGGTGATGCATCTAACTAAATCAAGAGCCTTGTTTTACTAGTTATGCATGTGCTAGATGTTTCCTGTTTCTTCCGATTCCTTACACTCAGCAAAGAGGCTCCAGAGGTTAAGACTAGAATAGAGTATCGGGTCCCACTGAAGAGGAGGTAACAGCCTGTTTCTCCAGGCATCAGTCACCGGCTCCCACAAATAGGCTCACAAGTGTCCCTGGCCTACTCTGAGATCTCCAATCCACGTGGAGAAAAGGACCTGAGCTGCTTGCAGTAGGATAACCCAGGGCATGCAGGGTACAGCAGGGGCACGCCTCCATCAGAACATGTACATACATGTCAGAATCGCCAGAACTGGAGTCTTCTCCATGGCCCTCCGACTTCCAGCGCTTGAATCGATCTATCAGCTCCATTAGGAATGAGGTTTTCTTGGTGTAGCGTGTGATGAACTTGTGCTTTAGCAACTCTTTAGCTGTCGGCCTCTGGAGCAAATAAGGAAAACATGCTACATCTACCATCCCTGTACACTAAACATGCAATTGCACTGACTTAAATTCCTGCCAGGTCTTGCCCATCCATTCTGCAAGCTCAGTAATTCCTTCTCTCCAGCAGCCTTGCACCAAAAGGTCTTCCTGCTGAGTGAATCTTTGACCTCTGCAATACTCTACCCAAATTCACAAGTGGACAGCAATACTCACAAATCTAGGATCCTTATTGAGGCAGGCTTCCACAAACTCCTTGAAGGGCTTGCTGTGGTGACCCTCAAGTGTCGGAGGGTTATTTTTGGGAATCAGGAAGAGAACCCTCATAGGATGCAAGTCAGAATTGGGAGGCTCTCCTTTTGCTAGTTCAATGGCTGTAATTCCAAGGGACCAGATGTCTGCCTGAAAGAAAGAGCAAGAACAGTGACAGCACAGAATAGCAAGAAGTAAGTCTGCAACTGGAAGCATGCAACTTTAGCACAGATGAAGAGCTGATCACATAAAATCAGATAGGGTGTTTCATGTCTAATAGACAAATTTCTCCAACAGACCCTGAACCATAACAGGAAAGTATCCTTCTTGCAATGAGCAGCACTTGCAATCCCTTTATTAACTCTAACATGATCTCACATATAGTAGCACCAAATAGCAATCCTCCTCCTGCTCCCAGCTCACCTTGAAGTCATAAGCAGACTGTTTGATGACCTCTGGTGCCATCCAGAATGGAGTCCCAACAAAGGTGTTCCTCTTGATTTGCGTGTCTGTCAACTGTCCAGCCACCCCAAAGTCAGCCAGTTTCACATCTCCTTGTTCCGAAAGTAGCACATTGGCAGCTGTTCACATAAATAAGCATGAAGTCCATTGGTTTCTGAATCATCTCCAGCCCACATAAAATTGAATACTGAGAACGGACCTCCTGTAGCATCCTCCTTTTTCACAGTGAAAACCCTCAGCTCAGATTTCCAGCCTCAGACTCATTCTCATGCTCTGACCTCTGCTGGGTAACACAGAACAAGTTCATACACTTGCCTGGATCAGAAGGACACTATTTCTAGAGCAGTAGCAAGGAGCTGATGTGAAGGGCCACACAATCAACTAAATGCAATTCCTGGCCACACAAAGAAGAGAAGGCATCGTGGCCCAGGACATCTCAAACGGTCTCAATTATTTTTTTCAGAGCAGCATTCAGAACAGATGCTTCTAAAGCACTCACAAGTCCTGGTCTTGTACTGCTTTGCACTCACTCAGCTTTAGACCGTGGCATTTCTCAGGTTTGGGGACAGAGTTTTTTGTAGGACCTTTCATTCTGAGACAGATCCTACCTACAAACTTCCATCATTTCCCCACTCTCCTGGCAGCTCACAGTCCTGCACAGCCTGCAGCACTAGAAACATCTAGTCTCACGTACACAACGGAATCTTTTCTACATATCTCCCTGCATGAGGTTTCTTTGCTCTACTTGTTCACATCCCCTCCTGCAGAGGGTCAGACCAGTTAGCATCCAACACTGGCTGCATCTCCACAGCACTGTCCTTGTGCTGTCCTTTGATCCTCTGTGCTTGGTGTGAGACTACTCCTTGGGAGGCAGTCTTTACACCACATATGGCCAATGACTATAAAAATTAGTGACAGGATGAGCTGACACAAGCAGCCCTGATTTTCTAGGGCTCTGAGCCCTGCATGAGAACAACTCACTTTCACAGTAAGTTATAACCGTCATAAGCAGCATACACATACCTTGGGGTCCAGCAGTAAAGCAAATGTCCAGGTGTAACTGAAAGTCAGCAAATATTTGAGCATGACTTTCATTGACTCCTTTACTTTACTCTCCTGCCTGTCCAAACTACAAATGCCAGAGAAGTACTGATCCCTAATGTAACTCTAAACTCTACAGACAGGAAAAACATGAGTTGCAATAGAATGAGAAGCACCAGATTCAGAAAAAAAGCAACTCAACAGGAAAAGCAGCACTAATAAACAGCCTTTGAAACCTCTCAGATTATTGCTGTATAGTACTTCCGAGTCTTCTGTTAGTAACATCGCTTACAAGAAAGGGAGCTGAACTCAAAGCTCTCACCTTTGATGTCCCTGTGGATCTTCCTCTCAGAGTGTAGATAATCCAAGCCCTTTAAGATTTCTCTCAGGATAGTAGCTATGTAAGTCTCCTCCAGGGGTCCTGGCTTCAGCTGATAAAGGGCAGAAAGATGACTTAAAGGAGGGTGACCGATGCCTTGGATTTTCCAGCCTCTCAGTTTATTACTTGGAAACCTTGGCCAAGCAGGTCATATTCAGCTGGAAGCACTTACTGCACGCCTGGTGCACATGTTCCGCAAGCAGAATGCTGGACTTTGCACCTGGCGACATTAAGTGGAAAATCTTTGGGAGATTTCCTGTCAATTAAAGGATTCCCAGACAAAGAGCTGGATGCTCATCTCTCACTTTGGCCTGGAAATATATTGGTAAACAGACCATCTTAACAGTTTCTCTTGTTCAAGTCTATCTGCTAGCATGCAAAAACTAAATTTTAGCTACTGCAACAGCCAAGAGATGACTATTAACCTCTGGCTGTGGAGTATTCTATCAAAGCTCTTCTCCTTTCCACCAGTTCTCCTCTAAACAAGTCCTGCCTTCTCAGTGCGATAATTGAGGTTCTGATGATTTCTGTTGATGACAGCCCCCTCCTCCAAGGCAGTGCAGGCTCAGCAATTTTCAATACATGACCTTAGCTACTGCTCTGGAAAAACAGGCTTTATTGTCCTAAGGAAAAAAGCAAAATCCTGTGACAGAATACAGCAGAGAAGAACTCTGCCCATGTCTTTATTCTGCATTTGTATTCCCTTAAAATCTGGAGTAACTTGTTAGACATGATTCGTATTATCAAACACCTGGGAATCCTGACCACAGACCAAGTCCCTGCTCAGCCTGATGTCATGCAAGCACTGAATAAAACCATGAACTCTTTGCAGGCACAGAGTAACTTTGATTAGGTGAAGTATGCACTGCTCAAAAACAACTACCCGCTGTCACATTTCAGTTCGCTAGCTCATCCCATTGTAAAGCAGCAGAGCATGCTGGAGAATGGTGCTTTAACAGCTGAGCTCCATGCAAACATTTCTTCTGTCCTAGGATATGCATAATCAGTGTCTGTCCTGCAGTGCCTCCCCTTCAGGCACAGGGCTGTCAAAAAGATCGTATATGGCAAGTGAGTGTCTGGCTTACAGGCACCTCACAAACCAAGGCTCCAGCCAACATTTTTCATGGTCCAGAGCTTACCACATACTTACCAAATCCAGGGCTGAACCTCCCCCTAGGTACTCCATGATTATCCACAGCTTAGTGCCCTGCAAGCAAGAACACAAATCAAAAGCAAAGACAGTAATAAAAACAGATAGAGAAGTGAAAGAGCAAGGCAGCAAGAGGCACAAGTAGTCCTGTACGCAATCCCAGAGATGCCTCACTGCAGCTCTCAGAGGCTTAAGGAGGGAGACCCCAGCTCCCTCTTTCCTGCTGACACAGCATTATAGCAGTGGACCTGCTTCCAGTACATTTCTTTCTCTTGGTCTGCAGTTTTATCTCAGCAAGCTTAGTGCTCCTACAGACACTAGACTACACAGCCCACGGAGATAAGCATATTCTAAGGTTGGAACCATTTAACATCACTCAAGAAATCTAGCACATCTCCTTCTTGACAGAGGAGCTTTGCAGCCTTTGATCTCATTAACAGGACTGCCAGCTTGAAGGGTACGATCAGCAAGATGCTTACTCCTCAGAGTAAGAGAAGAGATTTCTATGAAACCATAGCTTGCTTGGTAGTTCAAGTAGAAGGCTGAGAAAATGCATTATGGTCTTTCAAAAACATGTAAGGAATAATCAGGATCCAAAGAGCTCAAGAACTGGTTGCTACAGACCCAATGTCACACACAACTCCAGCAGCTGGCATGCAGAGGTCATCACTACTAGTAGCTTCCACTTGGGATTCCTAAACTCATTCTCAACAGAAGAATACACTCCTGCAAAGGCTCAGGTCCTGTTCTTTTCATCATTTCTGGCAAAATGATGATCACAAGATCACAAAGTACAGTTTCAAACTCCTCTTCTTCCCAGAGGCATAAAACAGTCAGTGGTACTACCTTAAAACTGCAGTATTTTGGAAAAGTATTCCACAAACTTCCTTTCAATAGTGGTCAAACTGGGAAGAGGTCAGCCTCTTCAAAGAATAATCTTCTCTCCAGTGAAGTGGCCCTGCTCTTGGGATCACACTTTACTGGGCACCTCATTTCCACATGCTTTGCAAGTGTCTTAAAGCCCAGCCTCCTATTAACACTCCTATTAAAACAACATAAATGAAGTGAACAGAGCCACTGCTGTTCCTGCTGCCACACTGACCCTCACAGATCAGGCACCTTCCAGTGCTGTATGCCACCACCAGCTGCAGCACCTATAGAGAAGCCTAACCCATTCCCAAGCTGCTGGCAAGAGAATTGCCATGGTTTTGTCCTACCTTCAAGTAGGAGCCATAGTATCGGGTGATATAGGGACTATCACACTGGCTGAGCACCGTAATCTCCTGCTGAATGTCCTCAATTTCATCCTCAGCCTCCTCCAGGTCGATGATCTTGATAGCAACCACCTCCTTGGTGCGGTTGTCGATCCCTTTATACACTTCACCAAATGATCCTTTGCCGATCCGCTCCAACTTGGTGAACAGCTCCTCAGGATCCACCCTGGAGTGCTAAACCAGAAAACAGAGATGGGAAAAGTCCATGAAGTCCCATGGCAGCCTGCAGGGCCCCACATATACTCACCCATAGAGCTCATCTCCCTATCTATGCATCTACTGTGTTATTTAATTCACCCGAAGCTCACATATCCTAAAAGGTCTCCACACGTTGAGAAACTTAACGTAGAATATATCTAAGATGAGAAGAACTGAAGAAGCCTTTTACATGGGCGTTCCGCCCCTGAGGACCACAGTGGGGGAGGAAGACAAGACAGGTCCAGAAGGACAATGTTGGCAAGTATCTCTATGGAAAGCGTCAGCTCCTTCGGGACAGGACTGCTCAACTGCAGGCACCAAACTGGTACCAAAGCAGCTCCATGAGCAAGCACTTGCTCACACTTCAATAGAAAGGCAGTCAAGGTGCACCAGAACCAGACTTCTTTTGAAGATCCAGGTAAGAAAATGGGCACAAGCAAGAGGCCATAGGAAGTTCAGAAGAAAGTTTCCCTAGTCTGCCTTTCTGCATTCAAAGATTCAAATGATTTTTCACCTTCCCTACTTTTTTGGAGGGTGAAATACTCCAGTAATATAAATACCAGTTCACATTAGCTGTCTGCTTTGCTGCAGCCTGATTTCCAAGCAGCACCCAGCCCAGCTCTCTTGTGATGTTTGCAGAGAGAGGCTTGCGTCTTTTGGAAGGTCAGCAGCATGGAGGCCAGACACCCGCCTATCCCAGAGGAGACAGGCAAGTTGGATAGACACTCCATCTGCAGACTTGCTTTTCTGGAACAGCCTCTCCTCTGGCTGGCACACCCAGGTACAAAAGCAAATGGCATTTCCCTCATTAGATAAGCACATCAACTGGGAAGCTACTAACACGATCATCATCAAGAAATACTGACTTTAACAGCAGCTTCAAAGTTAGCTCTCCATTAAGATGAGTATGGATGAGAAAGGGAAGAAATCAGAATAATCTTCTGTTGCTACTACATTCTGCCCAGCTCCAGACCATGAAATCCTGCCCTGCTTCATGCTGCTAAAAGGCTCTTTGTGATTAGTTTTTCCTGCTTCTTTTTAAAAAATAAGTCTAGTTTAAAAAAATAATCTGGAAAATATGGCCTGACCTACAGGAAGTGGCCAGGCCCTTACAGTGAGTTTTCCACACCCAGAACTTCTCAGTCTCACCTCCAACGTGTCACCCAGAGGGACTGCTCCCTTGCAATAACCTTGAGCTGGCAGGTGTTTTATCTGAGAACATTTTTCCATCCAGCACCAGATCCTAGCAGCAGGCCATCACTGAGCAGCCCTAGGTGCTGTGCAATGATTAAGCTAGCTAGTCATGACAGGCTGTTTGCCTTCTGTGCCCAGTGCACTGTCACATGGAGTAAACCAGGCCCAGAGTGAGCCGTACAGTCAGCTCACCCAACAGGATTTCAACATGCATTCCAGTGCAAGACACAGAAGCAAAACCAAATATCCTTGTGCATCCATGGCAACACCCAAACAAGCTATACTTTGAACAAATGCACTGGAAACAGACTGGAGGGGATACGCAGAGATGAAAAGAACTGGAAATACATAACAGGAACTGAAGAGAAGGGGGCGGGGGAAAGGAAGGGGATTTGAGCTTGACAAATACCAGGAGACAACATGAGAATGATGACTGCAGCACAGGCTCACAAGAGGGCAGAAGTAGCATGGCCACCTCTTGAGCAACTAACAGGAAGGTGCAGCAAGGTGGCACAGACATTACCTTGCACAGTCACTGACCGCACCATAAAAACACCACTCACCCCATCAGCCATTCCACACATCAGGGAGAAAGGAGAGAAAGAGCATCATCTCCTAGAAGCACTTGGTTCAGCTGGAAAAAGCAACAATATCCATATGAACCCTGCAGGGAAGCAACCCTGCAATAAAACCTTCCTCCCTTTCCACATAAGTAATTTTTCCATGAGAAAAGAAATGGCAATGTGTAAGTTTTTCCCCTGGGCAGCCTGGCATGATACATCAAAGAACCAGGACTTCAACAACTACTGCAGGCAGCATTTGGGACAACCACCATTTTACGTATCAGGGTCTGTACAGCTGTCTGTAATCACAGACAGCTTCATAAACAAGCTCCTATGTCAGTGTACCCTGTTTTCTGTGGAACAAAGCAGTTCAGGAAGGGGTGGTGAAGGAGACAAACCTTCCTGACAAGCACAGGGAAACTTTGCCCAAGGGACTCGGGAAAACGATACAAATCTGGTGGGCAGAAGAGACAGGCCCACCATGTTAGGCTGGAACAGGAAACTTCATTTGAAGGAAGTGGATTTACCTTCCCAGTACCCATCACTTCAAAATTGATCTTGAAATGCTTCAGAGCTCTCAGGTGACAGAGCAAGAGTATGACTCTGTCATGGGCCTGAGGATGTGTGTCCCCTGATGGAGCTGCCAAAATCACCCAAGTCATACCCAGCAACCACCAGAACCTACTGAGTGAGTATGGGGCAAAGTGGTAGTGAGTCATTCCAGCCATGGTTAGTTTCCTGGATGCCTGCTGCAGGACCACAGCCTGCTAACAAATTTCTTCACTTTCTGTAAACAGGGAGGAAGAAACAGTCCCACTCCTGATTCAAGCAGGTCAATGTCTGCCTAGTGATCCACCATTGTGGACACCACAAAAGACATTGCTTCCACAAAATGCCACCTGGCAATCCTGAATTCCCATGACAAACTAAGACAGATAAAATCATCCTAGTCTGCAGGACATCTGCTCAAAAGCTTTTGTCCATTAAAAAAGTTCCTTTTTTTGCTGACACATGGTAACTCGCTACTGATGAGCAAATGTTCAGATCAATGGGCATACAAGCCTCAGCACTCCTGAGACAGATCAAATGCAGTTGTGCCAGGAACAGAGAGCTATGCAAAGTGCACCACTCTGTCAGAAAAGAAGCACGCTGCCACACTCAAGGGGCTCAAAGGAGAGCAGGCAGGGGAGGAGAAGACAGCATTCTGTGTAGCCTGACTCTCCTCTACCCCAATAAATTTGCACCTGCAGAGCACTGCAATGAGGGGTGCAACAAGCATGATCTGTCCCTTTTCTAAATTCGAATTGATCTCAGAGCCAGTCTTGTTGTCAGAGAATCACCCTGGCTGCAAATCCATGCTCTGGAACTGCACAGCTACAAACACACCTGAAAAACTTCATTAATAGAAAGTAACAGAATCCAGATTAAATGCTTCACACCTGCAGAAAGGAGCATAGATAGCCAAAGATGCCTTTTAGCACTTGTCAACTTTGCAACTGCTCACCAGCTTGGGATCTTTCAATTTGATTCCACTTTCACAGAACTGCAAAATGGAGCTCCGGGCCAGAGTCTGAAGAGCGAGCTAAGCAGCTACTGCTCCCTGTCCTAATACAATGCATAAAGTCTTTAAGGGATAGTCACCTCATTGTATCTTTTTGCTTGACTGAACATCAATTACACAGCAGTTCTGGAGCAAAAAGCCTCATGCTGTTTCTCCCCTCTCTGAGAGCAGTCAGACACCAAAGATGGCTCAGTCAGGCATGAACAGGCTTTGGGAGGGGGGGAGCACATAAAGCACTCTCTTGGCTGTACATGCAAGAAGGGGAGGCAATAAGTATGAGACAGATGAGGACATTCTACTAGTAACATGCTCCACTTCTGCCCTCCAGGATCTAGTCTCACAGCACACAGGAAAGAAGGATGCTCTGTCATGACAGGCATGGGGGTATTTGCCATCAAGACTGATGATGTCATTTTTAAAAAAGAGCGACTCACTGCAAACACGGGGAATTCAGAATTGCAGTGTGTTATGAGACAAGCTTGACAGTAACACCAGCTGCTTCATGGAAAAAGAATGGGTTTGGCAGCTCTGCCGCCTCCAGCTGTGGAGACATGATAGTCACAGCCTTTCAGAAGACACTAGAGAAGAAGGGTAAACATCTACCCTCATTTCAAAGCTACTACCTGGAAAGGTAAGCTGCATATTGGGAACAGAAGCAAATATCATTTGAACCAGCTCAAGGTCCTCTCTCTGGGCTGTGTCTGCTTGGCTCTCACTTTCAAACGAGTCATATTCAGCATCATGAGCAACAGTCACACCTGCATCAGCTGCTTAAAACTCTGAGAGGTGCTTAAAACCTTTTGGAAGTGAGAGTTCCTTGGTCTGGCACAAGTCAGGATGAGAATGGGAGCAGTCTGTAAGAGAAAAAGATTGTGAAGGCCACAATACTTTTAAGAGCTAAAGCTGACTGGGAGTTTGGCAGCCTCCAAAGGTTTATATGCAATTACAGCAGCATTTAGTGTTACTTCTGACTAGAGCACATTCCAAACAGCCAAACAAACAAATATCATTTTGCTCTGCCAAACACAGTGGAAGGAGGAAGTTGGTTTTATTAAACCTCAGCTACTGACCTTTTTTCCTTAATTGCCTCCTCTCCTCCCCAACTTCCCATCCATCATTTACCCACACTGCATGCTACACACTAACCTCTGGGCCACCAATAGAGATATCTGCAGCAGGCCCTATGTTCTCTTTGGGGAAATCAGCTTTGTGTCCGGAAACATTTGAATAAGTCCCTGTCTATATGAAATTTGTGCACAACTCTTTTCAACTGCTAAACCTGAGAGGGTTTTGAACTTTTGGAGTATAGACAAGAGGGAAGTTTGTGTTCAACGCTTTGAAACATATGAATTTGTCTCAGACTCCTAACTTGCTTCACAAATAGTATTCTTGTGCTTCAAGGGAATGAAGTATTACTTTAGCCAGAGAACTTGAACAGCTTCCTCAAGGTCACGGAAGGAACAACAAAACTAGAAACAGAGCTCAGATCAGAGCTTTAAACACAGTAACAGAAATACATTATCTAGCAGGCAGAGCTCCCAACACAGACGGAGGCCCACTGTGCTGTAGGTACACAGCAAAGGGCTGCCAAGAAAAGAGACCAGCTCACTGAGGCAGGGAGGTAAAGCAACCTATGGATTTGCCTAAGGTAACCCTGCACATCAGCAACAAAACTGGGAGTCAAAGACAAATCAAGCCTTAGCCTCTTGATTTTCACAGTACCTCCCACCGCTCCCTGAACTTCAGGCCAATTCCTACTGCCCTTCCAGCAAGCCTCAGTTACTGGGATTACAAGGTCCCATCAAGAATTCCCTGAAGAGACCTGAGGAATGGACAACACAAACTGCTTTCCTATTCCAGGAACAGAGAGTCATGGGATGACAGAATCTGCGAATGCCTTACATTTGCATAATAAATTCAGATTTGAGAACACTGAAACTCTGATAAGCTTTGTTAGTGAATGTTGTGTACAAAAAAGCTTCAGAGCAACCTCCTCTTGTAGCTACAGAACTCAACTCTCTGCCCTAAACACACAGTATCCTTTCCTGTTCCTTTAATTTCTCCCTTTGTACTATGACTCCCTAAGGCACTGTGTTTCCATTTAATTCCATACATGATTTGGGGAAACAGTTTATGTGAAAGACAGCATGCAAACTAAGATGCACTGCAAATCAATTTTAAATCAGAAAATGCTTGGAGAAAGCATCATCTCAAACCACTACAGCTTTTAGTATTGTAATTTTACACCTAGAAGCAGAACAGAAAAAAGCCAAAAATTCTCACAAAACATGGGTTGACAAGACCTACATTCAGTGTTGACATCTACCAATAATCAAACACACCCCACAACAAATTCAGAGGAAGATTCAAGCCAATACTATTAATGTGGTCTAGCTTTTAGTCCTGAGTCATGACATCATCTCTCCACATTCCTCTTATGAAAATGTCATCACAACAACAGGATTTTCACAACCACATCCACTGAGGCTGATACTTCTCTCAGAACAGCTAAACGTTCAGTATCAAATATCACTACCTCTTATGCATTAAGGTTACAAGCATCGCTTTTCTCGGCTACTGTCATGAACACTTCAGTAAGGTGTGTCTGGCACAGCCTGCACACACAGCTTTTCTCTTTCCATTTCCAGACTTTGTCTCCCCAAAATATTCAGAGAGCCAATGACTCCTGTCTCCCTAGGAAGAGCAGAGTTAAATGCAGAGAAAGGCACCATACTGGGCAAAGAATTTCCTTTTTTCATATGGCTGGCAACTTACCACTGTCAGTCCAACGCTACCACAGTGTGAGACACAAATCAATCTGCTAACAGGAGTAAGCGGAGATGTGTCCAAGAGAGATAAAGAGTCGCAAAAAGTGACTTTTCTCAGGGTGTTACATTTGCTCTTGATACAAGAGTTTAAAAGAAATTTTTAATCTCCACTTACCTGGCTGGCAAATTCTCTCAAGTGAGCCATGCCTACAGGATGGTCAGACATCTGCTTTTGCAAAATCAGGGAGAGTTGGGATGTCGTAGCACTGTGGGAAAGCGATGCTTTCTCATCCACTCGTTAGCTGAGACAAGCAAGAACACAAAAGCTCTAACTGGAGGTTCTCAGAGCCTGGCTCATTTCCAAGAGCTACCCTTCATCCTTTTTCCTCTTCAATTTGCAGCTCTCCTTGGACCTGCCAGCCCATTCAAGTATGCCAGCCCCTCCCTGCAAACCCCATTTCTCAATTCTTTCCAGACGTGCCTTCAAGGTGTATCAAGGCACCTCGCTTTAATGACATACACCGAGAAAACCTCAGGCACCATTTTCCCTGCCATCACCTCAGCGTGCTCACCAGGTTTACAGTTGCCCTTACAGCACCATGCCCTCATCACCACTCCCAGCATCTTCCCCAGCACAGCCCACAGCGTTATCCTCAGACAGCCCTTTCCTCCTACTGCTCCCCAGTAATCCTCTCACTGGGGGTTCCCCCCTGCTCCCATTCTCCGCAGTACACACACTCGAAAAGCTCAGCTCCCCGGTGCACCTCTTCCTCCCTAGGGATCCCCAACCCCACGCCATACCTGGGAATGCCCCACCAGTGCTCCCCAGTTCTGCCCCGAGAAACCATGCTTCTCAGGGCTCCCTTCCACCCCAGCAACAGCGCAGCCCTGACACAGGCAGGGCAGCCCCCGCAGGGCACCCTCGGCCCAGCCCAGCCCGGCCCCCTCCAGGGTCCCCTACACGAGTGCTCCCAGACCCAGCACCCCCGGTCCCTCCTCAGTCCCCCCGGCACGGCGGCTCCCCACACCTCCCCTGCCCCGCTCAGGGACCCCTCACCCCACCACCACCCCCTCCGCTCCCCTCAGGGACACCCCCGCCTCACCATGGCCTCCTCGGAGCGCCCCACACTAGCCCCCTCCACAGGCCTCCCTGCCCCCCTCAGGGCCTCTCTGTGGCGGGTCCCCGCCCCACACGGCCCCCGGTGGCCCACCCTGGCTGCCGCCGCACCCACCCGGGCAGCCCGCCGCAGCTACGGCCAACGGTCCGCGGGCGAAGGGCGGCGCAGTGCCATGCCGGGCCCTGGCACTCGGAGCCGCCACCGCCCCGGTCTGCCCTGGGACACCGAGCTCGGCGGCGGCGGCAGGGACGGGAGCGCCGGGAGCGGGCTGGGAAGGGCCGGGATGGGCCGCGCCGGGCGCAACAACACGGCGCGGCGGGGGCCGCGGGTCGGTGGGGGCTGCGCTGCGCAGCCTGCCGGGAGGCGTAGTTTTCGCGCGGCGCAGAGCGCCCGCAGACGGGCCAGTGGGACTACAGATCCCGGCATGCCGCTGGAGGGGGCGCGACGGTAGTGGCGGGCGGAGCGCCGGTGCGGAGGCTGCTGGGACAGCGAGTCCTCCTGCAGGGGCGACTCTGGCAGCGCTGCTGGGCGCAGACTACCCATCCCAGGGATGCCCGCGGCAGGGGCAGGCTCCCTTTGTCCTCCCGGCTCTGCTTCCCGCCTCACGGCACCTCCCCTCAGTCTGGCGGCTCCCTCACGGGGCGCGGCCGGGAGCCCACCGGGCAGGTCCGTCCCCAGTGCCGTTCCTGCCCGCTGTCCGTGAGGGCCAGGGGCCGGGGCGCTGCCGGGGTCCCCGACCCCGCGGTGGGGAGGTGGGCCCTCCGTGGGCCCGACGGGAGTGGGCGAGGCGAGGGGCGGGAGCCGACAGCTGTTTGATCGGCCTTTTCCCGGGGCTGGCGTTGTGGTGTTGGTTCTTTCTCTTTTGAGGTGCTTGAGTGAAAAAGCATCAATTAGCTAGAGGACTGGTACCAAATACCCCCTGTAATGATAGAATACCTTCGTATTTAAGTGAACGGTATCTCAGCTGAAAGCTTTTCAATAAAAGTATTACCTGACAGATCTCTGGATTGCATGAGTTCTGAGTTTACACCTGCAAGACCACTCTTCTGGCCCCACAGCCGTGTCTGATACATACCCTGATTGCAGCACAACGCCTTCGCTTCGGAGATGCAGGAGCAGACAGATGAACGCAGGCTTCCTTGCAGGGTGGGGAAGGACAGAATCACAGTATCACAGAATCACCTAGGTTGGAAGGGACCTTTTAAGATCATCTAGTCCAACCAATAAAAAAAAAAAAAAAAAAAGAAAAGAAAACAACACCACATCCACACCACACAAAACACCACCCAACACTAATCCATATCCCCGAGCACCATGTCAACTCGTCTCTT
>JAOQGH010000051.1:25873945-25898537 GCA_025769975.1 Gallinago jamesoni
GTGAGAGCCTGGCCCAGGTTGCCCAGAGAAGCTGTGGCTGCCCCATCCCTGGAGGGGTTCAAGGGCAGGTTGGATGGTGCTTGGAGCAACCTGGTGTGGTGGGAGGTGTCCCTGCCCAGGGCAGGGGGTGTTGAACTGTATGGTCTCTAAGGTCCCTTCCAACCCAAGCCATTCTATGATTCCTCTCCTCTCCTTTTTTTCCATCCGGCACCATCTTCTCCTTTCCTGTTATTGCCAGTGTCACAGAGCATGAAAACAAAAATCCATACTGAGGACTTTTTGCCACTTTGTTTCTGACTTACAGAGAGGGTGCCCTCTGTGTTTGGGATGATGTTTCCAGGGAGGTAGGGATGGATTTTATTTTGGTGAACGTGAGGATGGGTTATAACATGTGTAATTCTCTTGTAACAGAGAAATCTTGAAGCAGGCATTTGCAACTTTCGCCCAATAAGCCATATCGCCTGGCTCTGTTTCTGTGAAGTCCCTAGAAGAGCGTGAATAGTTGTTACAAGAAACTTCAGCTGATGTGTTCTTAAATGTTCCACTAAAGTAACACAGCCTTTGCTTTTTGCTAGGAAGCGATGAATGAATCGCAAGGAGCCCTGCAGCCTGCTCTCCTGTTGTTCCCTGCCCTTCACCAGATGCTGCTGAGAACAAGAAACTCTTCAGTGAGACATCTCAAAGTTTCTTCCCCATTTGAAGGTAGAAGTGCTGTAGCTGCATAAGTAAGTTGCACACTTACTTGGTTCAGACAGAATCCTGGTGGCAGGATTAAAAAGCGTGGTAAGATGCCTTAAGGAGGGTCAGCCTGGAGCAGTTTACTGCTCAAAGCACAGAATGCCAGGGAGTAGACAGCACCTAGCACCTCTGCAGCCATGCCTGCAGCTGCAACTGTTTATGGCCAAAACAGCCCACAAAGAAAAGACTTCAAGACCTGTTGCTCTACGTCTTAGATCTACATCTTACTGCTCTGCACCTGCTCTGGCTTATTAAACTCTTCCAAGAAAGTGTCTGGTTGTCGTTGTTTCAAGCACTGTTACATTTTTCTGTATAAGTTACTCAAAATACCCAGGTTCACATTGCTGTGTGCCTCTTGAGAGACTTGTTGCAATGCTGCTGTCAGGCCATGCAGGCATCCCTCGGAGAGCTGAGCTGAGCAGTATGGCATGGCCTGCTGTGAGGTGTCCTCTGGTCCCTGGGGTGCTGGGCAGCTCCTCAGTGTTTGAGATGAGGACACCGGTGATGTTGTCCAAACCCGGGGGCTGGGTCACGGCTTTCCACCCAGTTTCCTCCCCTCCCAGGGGTGCAGCCGGTCTGCAGAGCCCTTCCAGCGTCCTCGGCCACCAGACCCTGCTGTCTGGGAGCTTTGATGGGCTCTGGGGGCTGTCAAGTGGTTTTTGAAGCAAACCTGGTTTGCTCTTGGTTGGTGTCACTAGGTGGCAACAGAGCCCCACGCTCCCTGCTGGGGACAGCACCCCCTCCTGCCAAAGCCCCCCTCCCCTGCTGCCTCCCTGCCCTTTCCCCCCCGGGCTCCCCCTCTGCCCCCCGCAGCCCTGTCCTGCCGCGGTGAAGGGTGCTGTTCCGAGCCAGCAGCTCCATACCAGGCACCCGGATTTAAAGCACCCATCTCTGGCTCGCAAAGGAGAAGGGGGTGGCTGGCTGGGGAGCAGGGGAGGTGGCAGCCAGGGGCAAGATCTCTGCCCTGGCACCCTGAGGTTCCCTGCTGTGTGGCCAAGGCCAAGCCTGGTTCAGTTTCTGATGTCTGCCCTGGGTACAATAATAGTGATTCAGGCCCAATGACGGCAAAACAGCAGAGAGTCAAGTGTGTGCCACGGAGGGTGACAATGACTGTGTGTCCAGATGGAAAGAGCTGCTGAGTGACCGGGTTACATGGTGGACAGATGACAGCAGGTCTGGCGCCTCAAGCTTTTCTGTACTGCTCCATGGACTCATTATGGGATGTTACTTGCAGCAACTGCTTAGGCACCTGTTATGGTTTAAGAAAACTTGTAACAATTTATTGTCATTTAGACAATTATTCTCTCACTCGATGACCCTCTCCCCACCCAGAAAGGGGAATCAGTGAACACAAGGAAACACAAGGGTTGAAATGTAAATAGACTAAATAATTAGCAATGATACTAAAGAACCAGTATTAATCCTGATACTGCTATAAGCTATACAAGGATTATACTCAGCCCATTCCATCCCAGGACGCCGTGCACTCCCCGCAGGGACAGCCAATGTGGGACCCTGCCAGCGCTGCAGCTTTGGGAGGGAGGGAAGGGCTCAGGGCTGCGGCACCGGGGCAAGGAGTTCTCTGGACCTGCCACCAGCAAGGGAGAGAGAGAGATCTATGCAGCAAACTTTTCTAATTTATATTGAATGTGGCATTCCTATGAGAAATATTCCTGTTGTCAGCTTGGGTCACGTGCCCAGGTCTTGCTCCTCCTTCATCTCTGCACCTGGCAAGGCTCAAAAACACTAAGACCTTGAATCCCACAGAGCCTGGCTGGCTATAAAGTAAATATACTATATAAATAAATATAACTAAATATACTAAAAGGAACTATTTCTAGCTCCATTAGTACACCGAGAGGCTGAAGTGGTTTTCTGTATTGTACTCCTGGAGATCACTTCTGATGCATTATGCAGTTAAGCAGTAATACTACAAGAACAGAAGAAAAGATATCTTCCTGACAAGAAGATCCTTTTTTAGTTGTCACCTTCCCAAGGTGTATGCTTTTGCCCAGTGCAAAGTGGAGCTTTCAAGCCCTAGGAAATAACGCACTTGCACAGAGGGAAGCAAGAGTTGGACTTCAGCAGCAGTTTTCCGCTTTGTTGTGATTTATGGCTGGTGTCTGGACGTGGCCACTAAGCTTCTGTATACTAGATGCTGCTCAAGCTTATGCCAGAACAGACCCTACTTGAACTTGCAAGTTTTAAACCTTAAACTTGACACTTGACAGTTTTAAACCTTACTCCTTGTAGGAATGCAAGGAGGAATTAAAAAATGAATCCATACCTTACAAGACAGATCATTCTGAGCTTGCTTTGATGATAACTCTTCATGAGATCCCTGCTTGTATAGAGACTGCGGCAGACTGTTAAAGCTAAAGTAGTCTTGTTCCTACTTTCAGACTGTATCGCTGCACTTCTTGCAATATTGACTGCATGGGGCTTGCTTTCTGCTGATATTGTGGCTCTTAAGGCAGTCTTGAGCCTTAAGCAAAGAAAAGAGCCTTTATCTCCCAATTCTGCTGGCAAAGAGGAATAGTCAAGAGTGATGTTTGCAGCTGTAAAGCTCAGACTGCAGCTGACTCTCCTGTTAGCTCAGCAGCCCTTTGCTTCCCGCAGTGAAAAATCCCTAATAAACTAGTATTATTCCAAGCTGAGAGCGTAGAGTACTTGCTCTTCCAAGCCATGTTCCTATCTATTGGGAGAAGACAGTTTAAGATGGTGAAGCTGAATCCTGGGCTATTGTAGACCTCTGTGCTCTGCTGAGGCAGGAATGGATGTGGCCAATGTCACTGCTGGAGAGACTTTTGCTTTCCTGCTAGGGACTAGCACCCTGGAAATTGAATGTAGATGGGTGGGTGGACCCATGTCTAAGGGAGTGACAAAGGATAGGTGCTGGTATACACATTCTCCTTGCTGCTGGGTGACTTCAGATTTAAGCTGGCCAAGGTATTGCTGGTGTCTCTTCCCACGGGAGCTGTGGGATACTGTGCTCTTATTGCCAGTGCATGAGCACCTTCCTCAGGTGTAATTTCTGGAATGTTAAAGGGAACTTTTAGTTCAAGTTTTCATTTAGAGTTTATTAATTTATGTAAGTAAATTCTATTTCATAGAATCATGTAGGTTGGAAAAGACCCTTAAGATCATGGAGTCCAATTTAAGTCTTTTCTTTGCTGTAAAACATAAATATGAGAGCTATGAGCATCTATTGAAATTCTGAAGTGACATAAAGCACAGCAGAGTGATACGTGAACATCTTGCAAAATACAAGCAACCAGCATCGCTTGTGTTGAGGTTGTTCTTCAGGCTTTTTGTGAAAAGTATTTAGTCTTGTCCAATGTGTTATAATTTTTTTTTTCCTATCTCTCTGGCTCCTCCTAATCAAATTACAAACTGAATTAGCTCAATAAAAAAAGACTTATCTGAGACTGCAACTTTTCTGCAGTTTTGACTTCGTCCCCAGAAAAGGCTATTGGTCTCAAGCTTTGCTCATTCATTTCAACAGTTGACTCAGTTGAGTAGTTGAGTAAAAAGTGTACTGCGTTGTTGTGTTTTTTGGTTTTTTGTCTCATGTGCTTTTCTGCATTCTAAAAAACTTTTAATCTTCATGTTTGTAAGTTAGTTGTTTTATTTCTGTTTTGTTTGTTTGGTTGGTTTTTTAAATTGCATTTGTATGAATGTTCAAAGTGGCCTATACTAGCAACACGAAGTAAATATATTCCTACTAAGTAGAGAACACCCCAGCCACATTCAGATTTCTGATTTGTATCAGTTGATTGTGTATTTACAGCTGATCTGTATAATTACTTAAATACATATCACTTTTCTCCTTTATAGCTGGGGAACAATAACCATAGTGTTGAGCTGCATTCAGATGCAAATAAACAGGTCTTAATTCTTGCAAGTCTGACACTCGCCCTCTCTTAGAAACCAGATTAAAATCAGTGACTTCAAACAAGATTTCCTGCTTGCTGGTTCTGAAATATGGTTAAAATTGACTTGAGTCACTTTGACTGAAGTGGGTCCATCCTGAGCCTCTTTGGCAATGTCTTTTAACATCTGGCCAGATGTTTGCAGTTGTTATGCCAGTGCACAGTGCTAGAATCTGATGCACTGGAGGAGATGTGAAGGCTGGGCAGAAGGCAGAGAACTAAGAGCTTCCTGGCTCTTCCTGAACTGATGTTCAAAGGCTCGTAGCTGGTCTTTCCTAAGAGCCTGGGAAAATATCCAGGTTGCACTGTGGAGCCTCAGAAGTATCGATGATGATGGGGTTCTCCTCCTTCCCTGAGCATGGGTGGGCATAAATATCACCTCATCCCAAACACTTAGAGCAGCTTTGGCACCCAACTGCCTTTCTGAGTCATGTAAACACTCTAGCATAAAGGTTTCCAGTTGAAATAAGGGAGATGATAGAATTCAAAGTCAACAAATGTAAGTTAACCCTGCTTTGGACACATACTGATCAAGCTCATGTTCCAGCCAGAAGGAAGGAATTGCTTTGTCCTGGTTAGTGTACATACCTAACCCAGATATCTCAATGTCAGGTAACAAAAAGTTGTCTTCTCTTCCCCTTCCCCTTCCCCTTCCCCTTCCCCTTCCCCCTCCCCTTCCCCTTCCCATATAAGTGTCTTCTGTCAGAAGCACTGAAAGCTGTCAGAAGCTTAAAAGTGCTGGGAAACCCAGACCTGCTGAGCAATCATTGCTCTTGCAGAAGGATCTGTTGATTGCCTTCTGTTCAGCATTTCTTCATCTTCTATAGTAGACCAGGAAACTCCAGATCATCACAGCTGCATTTTTATATGCAGAAACAATATTAGTGCTGTAGTTTCATGGATGTTTGTCTTGATGGAAAAGCTGAAATTGTTTGCTTCTGCTTGTAGCTACCTTGGTTGTACTAATACAACTCTGTCTGCAGATGTGCTTTGGATGGAAGTTTTATTGCATCTGGATGAAAAACGACCAGCTAACTCCCTGAACCAGTCTGCAGTGCCAGCAAGCACAAAATTATAGCAGAGCAATTAGGAAGGACAATTTTGGGAATGGATGTGAGCAGCTGGACGTGAAGGTTGCTTTAGCTGTCCCTGCTGCTGAAAAAAACAGCCCTATACTGCTTCACCGAGTAAAAGGGGTATAAAGCAATCTTGAAGAAAACTTTTGTCAATATGGAATTCCACAAAGTCTTGAGGTGTATCACAGAATCAGAGAATTGTCAGAGTTGGAAGAGACCTCTAGAGATCATCCAGTCCGACTCCCCTGCCAAAGCAGGGTTGCCCAGAGCACATCACTCAGGACAGCATCCAGGTGGGGCTTGAAGATCTCCACACCCTCCCTGGGCAGCCTCTGCCAGGGCTCTGCCACCCTCACCAGAAAGAAGTTCTTCCTCAGATTTAAATGGAACTTCCCATGTTCCAGCTTGTGCCTGTTGCCCCTCACCCTGTCACTGGGAACCACTGAAAAGAGTCCGGCTCCATCCTCCCTCAACCCACCCTTTAGATACTTTTAAGTATTAATAATGTCTCCCCTCAGCCTTCTCTTCCCCAGGCTAAAGAGTCCCAGCCTTTACTCATCAGGGAGAGGCTCCAATCCCTCCATCATCTTCATTGCCCTACGCTGGACTCTTTCCAGTAGTTCCCTGTCCCTCTTGAACTGGGGAGCCCAGAACTGGACACAGTATATTCCCGTTGTGGCCTCCCCAGTGCAGAGCAGAGGGGGAGAATGACCTCCCTCCACCTACTGGCCACACTCTTCCCTACGCAGCCCAGGATCCCATTGGCCCTCTTGGCCACAAGGGCACGTTGCTGGCTCATGGATAGTTTACTGTCCACCAGGACCCCCAGATCCTTCTCCTCAGAAGTGCTTTCCAGCAGGTCCACCCCTAACCTGTATTGGTGTCTGGCATTCTTCCTCTCCAGGTGCAGGACCTTACACTTGCCCTTGTACCAAGTATGTAGAATCGCTTTGCTAGCAACCAGGGTGGAACAGCATCCTAATGGCTGAAGTGCCGTATGGCATAATCGCTGCGTGTGAAGCAATCATGCACTCTGAATTTCATCTGTGCAGACTAGAGACATCAACCTGCCCTCTTTGTCTGACAACTTGAAAAGACAGATTTTTCAAATGTGTAGTCGCTCCCTTGCCTAGGGCTAAGACTGAAGAGCCTGTAGAGCCTTTCTGAAAGTCAGTAAAGGTTTGTTTAAAAGTATTGCTATATTCTGGATATGTAAAATTTGAGTCTAAATCCCCTGAAGCATGTTTTAGGATGTGAAGATGTCTGCAGTGTAAAGAGTCCCGCTTTGTGGTTATCAGATCCAGCAATCCATCTGACTGTGTAGGCCAGGTCTGTGCACCAGCATATGTCTCAAAGCAGCAGATAAACGCGTCAGAGCTCATAAATGCTGCTGAGCCAGTGCAGAAGTGCCTGCACCCACTTGAGGCTCTTGAGATTTCAGGATCACCGCAGGCAGAGGCACCTTCCTCTATCCATGTGCATGTGTCCTGTGCATGAGTGTGAACCGATTCCCAGACTACTTGGGTCATCAATCACTAGAATCAGAGAAAGGCTTATCCTCTGCCTTTGTGAGTTAGAGCTTGAAAGCGAAGAATCCTCTTTGCTCTCTTGGTGGTAGTGACCTCATTAGTGTTTTCTGCCTTTCCTGTTTTGGAGGTGTGGTATGCAAATATTTTATTTGCTTTTCAAAACAAAGTTATAGCTATTGAACAACTGAAACGTCTTATTTCTTCTTTGTGTCTGCCACCCTCTTGGCTTATGGGATGATCCGTTTGATAAAATGTGTCATTTTGAAGCAATTTAAAGGATAGGAAACAACCAAACCAGTTACATCTATTCAATTAGGTTCTTAAGCTGATGATGCAGCCTCGTCAAAGTCCTGGATTTAGCTAGGAGCTGCTGTTTTACTGGGCTGGCAGCTGCTGGCTTGATCCCTGAGTAGCAATGGTTGGCTAAATGCTTCTCAGGCAACATTTCCAGAATAAGATTCAGGAATACAGATAGAGATGTTCTATGATTCAACTCATAGCACTACTTGCTAATGTTAAATTCACGCTGCGGTTCTCCCTTCACTGTGTTTGTACATCAGCTCTAGAGTACACCCTATCTTTGTTCTGCCTTTGTCAAAATATATGTATAACAAGGAAGTTGTGTCTACAGTGGCAGTGAGCTTGGCAGTGAGTGAGGAGAAGAAAACGCTGGGTATGGCTGCTAATCTATGTCAGAAACCTACTTAATGGATTGGTTGCTAAACTTGATGCGATTAAGTCACTAGACCCATAACCTCATGAAGGAGAATCATCTAAAGGCCTTGAAAGATAAGTTCACTGTGTCACATCCCCTCTGCTCTGGCGTGTGGCACTAGGCACAGCAAAATCCTGCTCCAGAAAAGGTGCTCCAGGTGATTCTGTCATGCAAGTAATAGAAATAACTAATTGGCTTTCAGGAGGCTTTGAATCAAGCCCTTCGGGAACAAGAGAAAGGTTCAAAAAGCTTCAGTATTTTGCTTGGGTCTCATTAAGCTGCTGCTTCCACGTATTGTTTTCCTGTTGCAGCTGGCAAAATATTTCTGGATAAAAAGAAGTGTTTCTTCTAGCCTCCCTGTACCTCCTTTATGGCTTTGCAAGCTGAATCCTGGCGACGTAGGTGGTTTTGCAGTGGCAACTTGCAAACTTCACAAACACAGAATTAAGTATTGTTGCAAAAATCAGGTGGGAAGAATCAGTGGGGAGAAGATGGTATGTTAAAACTGGGCGAGATAATGCAGAAGAAGGTTCAGGGAGGGTTTGGCAGAAGGCTTTGGTCTGGTTACCGTGCCAGTGTTTTGCCGGAGCATCTTGACTCTGAAGGGAAACCGCTTGCAGCAGGGGGGGGCTAGCGGGGTTGGTTCCCAGGCTCTCTGGCTATTAACTGTGTGTCTCTGGCATCCCTCGACTTCTCCCAGTCCCTACTTTGCAAGTGCTTTTGAACACTGGATCTGTGTGTTGAGAGTGTCGTTTCTGGTGGAATTGTGGTAGGCTGTGTGGGATGGCTGGGATTGGCACTCCGAGGTGGAACAAAACAATAGCTCCCACAGAAACCAGGCCGTGTGAACACAGGGCTGGAAGTGACCTCCTAGGGCACGCAGGGTTATTCTCCTACTATTGCAGGAAACCATATGATGCAGACCTTTTCATAAGCTTAGTGTGCTCACAATTAGCTTTTTTACTTCCATTGCAGCTGTTAAAAGGCCCTTTCAGGGACTTACTTCTCTAATGGTTAAACTATTTCACATTGAGCACAAGTTGTCCATGTTTAGATTGTTGCCATGCTCTCTCCAGGGTTTGCTTCTGCTTGATGAAGTATAGTCAGATGTGTGTAGAAAATGCAGTCATATCTCTGCGGTCTCCTGGTTTCACCGAATGAATGCTCCAAGCTCTTTTGGTCACCCCATAGGAGATAGGCAGGAGCTGCAGCATGGAGTCTGTTGTTCCAGCCAGAACACTCTCGTGCCAGTAATAGCTACACTGGGAATAGTGGGTTTGGGCAACAGAAGCCATTTCTGCACCATTTCCTGACGCTCCTTTGCCACAAGGGTTTTTCCAGTATAGATCTAGCCTCTTAAGTGTTGTAGCCTGAACATACTATGGAAAAAGGGGCTCGGAGTACGCTGGAAGCTCCTTGGATTCTAACACCCTTGTTCTTCTGCATTCAGTTGAGCACTTTATACCGCGGTTTCATCTATTTTTATTTACAGAGGTATCTTTCAGTGTGAAGATGTATTTTCACTATTTAAATAATATAGGTAGAATATGATGCACTGTTTGTTTGGGGTTTTTTCCTCAAAGTTTGGTTTGTTATACCCAGCCTTCACGCTTCTAGTTTTTGTGTCTTTGCTGCAGGGTGGAAGTTAAGGGGGTGCTTCATGCTGTGACAGTCGGGCAGGGGACACACGGGTTTGGCACCCGTGGAGAGCTGGGAGGCACTGTGGCCCTTGCATTTGCTAGAATTCTGGGCGACACTATCATTACTTAGCAATACTGATATTTAAACACTTCTCTTTGTTTCCAAGCTCTACTGAATGGGCACGGTTTAAATAGGACTGCTGTTTCAAGCTGTCGGCTGCTGCAGGAAGCTAAAACATAATTTTTAATTATTTTTCAGCCATCAGAGTTGCAAAGGCATAAATATGATTTTTCAAAGAGATGATTAAGGAACACTCTGCAGAGAGGGCATGTGTTACAGGTGGGCAGTAGCACAGGATTTCTGGAGCCTTGATTCAGGGATGGGCCTCTGTCCGTAGCGACTAGATCTAAATTTGAGGAAGGCTAAAAACAAGTATCTGAGAGAATCTTTGAGCAAATACTTGAGGCGCTGAAGATGTGCAGTCTCTATTGCCATCTTACCATGACCATATTGAACTAAGCCAGGGGTCCTCAGCTGATGACTGCTACATACACATACCTCTCCTTAACCCTGCTTCTTTCCCAGGAGAAGCCAGGTCAGAAGCAGGGTTGGTGGCCGCCGGGAGGATGGGCGTTACTGCAGGCTCCTTCCCAGCACAGCAAGGCAGCCTCCAGTTAATGGCAGACCAAAGCATGTGCCCTGGGTTGCGCCTGCCGGTGAGTTGTGTGTTGGATGCTGGCTAGAGGATTTCATGTGTCATATATTAAGGCATTTTCGTGCAGTTCATTTGTTCCTTTTTATCCTTCACTTGCTGTGGTGCAAGTTGTGCTTGGGCTTTTTTTTTTTGTGATCAACACCTTGGAGAGTTGTATAAGCCCCTGTCTTTTCTCAAAGGTGACAAGCAAAAGGTGGCAACCTCTTGCTTCTGACCTCCTTTTGGAAAGGCTGTATTTTAAACATGCCAGGTACCCAGTCATTAATCTGCAACTTGTTATTTGTTGGAGAGAATTTGTGTTTGGGCAAAACTTCTATTTCTAAAGCTTCTTTTGTTTCAAATCATAACACAAAAAGGCAACATTTGTATGTGGTCTGTGGAGTTGAAATGGTATCTCACATGGAAAAATAGTTGAGCATCGTGGCATCAATACAGTAACATTGCAACAAGAAGTTGATGATGAATTCGATTTCTAAGTATGCTGGAACTAATAGAAATGTTTTCCTTAAACTGTGTATGTTAATTTTCTTAATACACTGAGATGAAACAGATGCATTCCCGCAGAGCACTTCATTCTGGACAAACTATTTCCTATCTTTTTTTTTTTTTTTTTTTTTTTTTTTTTTAACTAGAGTCCTCAGAGTTTGGGGGAATGCAAACACTTCTTGCTTTTGCCCTGAGCCGGAGCACTCTTTGTTAATCACCTCCATCGTTTGGGATTGAACTGGTATGAGTAGCCCACCACTGAAATAAGACAACCTGCAGTTCCCCAACTTGGCTACCCTACGAAAATGGCTGGCCAGCATCAACTGGTTTGAAGGAGGAGGGAGCCAGACTCTTTTCAGTGGTTGCCAGTGAGAGGATGAGGGGTAACGGGCGTAAATTGGAACACAGGAGGTTCCACTCAAATATGAGGAAAAACTTCTTTACAGTGAGGGTGACAGAGCCCTGGAACAGGCTGCCCAGGGAGGTCGTGGAGTCCCCTTCTCTGGATGCAGCCCTGAGTAACATGCTCTAACGTGCTCTGGGCAATCCTGCTTCAGCAGGGGAGTTGGACTGGATGATCTCTTCGGTCCCTTCCAACTCTAATAATTCAGTGGAATTCAGTGAAATTCCCAAAAGCTGCCGCAGGGACTCACCGAGAGCTATTCCTATTGTGGCAGCGCATTCATGGCTGGCTGATACATGGGGTAACCTGCTCCAGGTTCCGTGGTTGGGTTCCATGGGGTAACCTACCTCACCCCAAAGTCCAGTCCTTGAAGGAAGCTCTGGGCGCTGGCAGCGAAACAACAGAGAACCTCCTTAAGAGAGAAGAAAGGGGAGGAGAAATCGTTCCTCTTTGGCTATAGCAACCCCACCTCCCGGTTATTTCATCTTCCTTACAAGGCTAAAGTTAGAAGCTTTTCTCTGCCGCCTTCCAAGCGGCGGAGCGAGCCCCGGGGCTCCCGGCGGAGCGTGGCCGGGCTGCGGGGCTGGGGAGGCGGGCAGGGGGCAGGGGGCAGGGGGGGGCCTGCGGGGAGCACGGCACAGGGGGCTGCTGCTTGCCGGAGGAGAAGTGGGACAGTATCCATTGAATCGTAACCCAGGCGCTCACTGATGCAGAGCTTCCAAAGAGACATGAAACCAAACCCCAAAAGAAATCACTGAGGGGAGAAAAAAGTGCGGGATGAGAGGTAAATATATTTTTATTGGGAAAACCAGAAATAACTGTCTTTATTTCATTTGAAAAAATTATTATTGTAGATCCATGCCTAAAAACGGGGACTGAAAAATACATTTACTAACGTCTGAATAAAGACCTCGGTGTGACTGACTTCAAAAGCAGTGCTGCATTAAAAAGTCAGATCAACAGATGAATTCAGCTGTGTCTGAAGAAATTCTGAATTTTATCTTGAGGCATTCACACCTGAAAGCTTTTTTAAAATCTGCTTTTCTGTTTTGCTCTCTCTGCCATTGCTAAAGGTTTTCAAGAAGTATGCACATTGCTTTGGAGCAAAAAAAAAAAAAAAATTAAAAAAGAAAGAAAAAGAGTGGCAGAACCAAAATGTAAACTGACAATGTGGTAAACTGTCTCCAGTGAGACACTTCAAATGGTCCTGTACCACTGTGCTTGCAATAGTGCCATTTCTTCGGAAGGACCCGTGACCTACTGAGCTGGAATGTCTGGTGACATCTGGTTGAGGTTACTGTAGCTGGTATTTGAGATTCATTTTTTTCCCAGTTTAATTGAAACAAGCTGAGATTGTCTATGTATTCTATGAATTGTTTCCATGCTCTGACCTATTAGTCTGTCTGAAGGGGAATCCTGGGATTGCTGCATCTGAACTGGAAAAGAGGGAACACCTCGATATTTCAAAACTGCAGCCCTTCTGTGGGTCATGCTGCCTGTGAAAACCAGAAAGGCTGTAAGGCAGAAGACTTTGTCCCTTGTCTGTAAGATGCACCTAGACAAATGTTTTGTAAATATGATCTCACTGACTTTTTTCCCCCCATTCATTCTTTTTCCTATTGTTTTTCACTTTTTGTCTCCTGTAAGTTATGATACTTGGGCTCCCGATTTACACCTTTGCAATGCTAGAGGAGTTACGGATGCTTTTGTTCACTAGGTAAAATGAAAAACCAGCCTTTTGAGAATAACTGCTGGGAGCTGTAACAAACAGAGGACTGTAATAGACCAGAGGATTACTACACACAGCTCCTGCAGATCCTCATCTAAGGCATCGGGTCAGCTGCGTACTCTGAGGTGTCGGTTCAGCAGCCGAGGATGGAAGTGCTACGCCGTTCCTCAGTCTTTGCTGCGGAGGTGATGGAGGTTTTTGACAGGTCTCCCACTGACAAGGAGCTTGTGTCCCAAGCCAAGGCTCTCTGCAGAGACTACATAAATTCGAGGCTAGTTCGAGCGGGTGTCAGCTGGAGCAAACCCGAGTACAATGTACCGGTGCCTGGCGGTAAGCTGGCCGAGGTGTCCACCATCCTGCTGCGACTAGGTATGTCCCTGCAGGTGCGGGTGGGAACTGAAACGATACGGAGCAATTCAGACCAGACCAAGGTTTCTGAAACTTGTGAGCGCCCAGAGGCTTTTCATATGATGATACAGTGGTTTTTCTACTCTGCTTTTGGGCAGATTTGTTTTTTGTGATCTTCCCTAAACAGCTCCTTTCCTTGCATTTCCTCAGTCCCTTGGAGCACTGCTCAGCATGGGTTTTCTGCAGAACTACTTTTTTTTTTTCCCCTAAGAACTTGCTGCAACTTAAAAGTATGATGCAGTCCAAGAAAGCCCAACAGCAAATTCATTTCATCTGCATGAGACCCCAGCTGTGTACAGTTTTCACAGTAGTTTCATTAGTCTTTTTCAGCTTGGCTTTTTAACAGGTCTTGCAGTGTTTTCTACAGACACAGGTGACTTGGCTGCCGTGATGCAACCCAAGCTGGCATCTGGTAGAGTACTGCTACCTTGGGACTTGGGCTTCATCAGTTGCTCGCCCAGCTGCAAGGACATTTAATTTGGGGGTAGTTGCATAGAGCCTGTGTGGTGGAGATTTTATAAAAGCCGTTTTCAGTGACAGTGTGTTTGATTTTTTTATTTTGCCTACCTTCAGCAAGACGTGAGTTTTCTTGCTTTTTGTGGGAGCAAGGAGGAGCTGCGTGACATAGGCTGCCTCTCAGTGCCCAAACAAGCCAGCCCCCCTCGTGACTGGGGGACTGCCGGGGCCACAGGGAGGGGGATCTAAAGGCTGTGCCTGTACCAGGAGTAACCTCTAAATGCAGACAGTTAACTGGCCTTTTGGTTTAGGTTTTAGCCTCCTGCATGCTCAAGTCAAGCTGTTTGCCTTTTGGCATCTCAACACTCATTCTTGGAAGTTGCTTCCAACATTCCTCTTTGCCTCCAGGCTGGTATATTAGTTCACATCTGGCTTGGAAACTACCACTAGCATTTGCATCTGACTTAATTACACCAAAGTTCAAATAAGTCAGATGAAATAACCTTTAGCTGGGCCTAACAAATTCAGGACCAGGCTGCTCTCCCCACTTTCTCCCCCTTCTTTCTGCTTCTGTTTGATATTATCCCAAATTTCTTTTTAATTATCTTTTGACTGACTTTTTTCCCCCCATTCATTCATTTTCTTATTGTTTTTCACTTTTTGTCTCCTATGCTGACTTTACTTCTTTTTTTGTTTGTTTTGTTTTCAGCAGTTGTTTGCTCTTTGGGTGGTTTTTTTTTTGTTCTTCTGTCAGTCTCACTGCCTTTTTGTCCTCAGTTTCTTCTTTTCTTGGGTTGGGGGTTCAGATTTGTTTGACTTTGACTTCTGTGGGTGGCCAGGAGCATGTTAAAGGGCAAACAGGTGGCAGACTGGATCTGAAGGCGTCTCCTGGATGACTCTCCTGTTACTTATCCCTGTCCAGATGGAAAGATTTGGCTGATAGTCGCAGGAACTTGGCGCTTTCTCTGAGCAAATCTGTTTGGAGGGAGCCATGTGGTACCCATGCAACAAGAAGGCTGAGCAGTCCTCCTTACTAAGACGAGGAGTTGTTTCAGAACTGTTTGTTCAGAAATGCAGCCTGCCACATGGCCTGTCCCTTTCTTTTCCCCTTTTCATCTATAAACTAGTATGAGGCTGAGTGGTATCCAGCCACCTGCCAGGAACAGTAGTCCTTAGTGGCTTACTAAGCAGTGCAACAAGCCATACGGGTTTTTTCTCCATGATAGTGCTGAGAAGCCTGTGGAGATGAGAAGTCAGAGTATTTCCTAGCACTCTTGCACGTGTGCCAAGGCAGTAGAGAGTCTGGTGAACTCTGCTGTTGGAGAGCCCACCATTAGACTATCTCAGTAGAGACAGTGGGCTAGCAGAGGTGCTGGCACAGGCAGTACAGTTGAAAAGTCTTTGGGGAGCAAGAGCCCATCATCTTAGTGAGGCTTAGCAGCTAATTAATGCAATTAATGAGCCAGAGGTGGTAAAAACTAACGGTATGGCCAAATGAGACACCCCAGACCAACCTGCCATATGTGTCAGGGGTCTGGTTTATTTGAACGCGTCTCTCCTCTGGCTAAGGCCCAGGCAAGTGCCATTTCACCAACGCACTGAGCTTCTGCACGTGGGAACAGTCACTGCTGCCCTACTCGCCCCTCTGTGATTTCTGGACGAAGGAGGGGAAACACCAAAATGGCTCTAGATATTGCTAAGTGTCCCATCGGGCATCTGAACACAGACACCGAAGACTGCCACCAATGTCCCGTGCTGCTGGGGAGGTCCTGAGGCCACCGGGGCAGGAAAGCCTGGGACTGCTTTCCTGTGCTTCTCTTCCTCTGCTGTGCTGGACTGCCCTGTGCCTTGCTGCTGGCGTGTGCCCCTCCAACCAAAACCTGATCTCACCTGGGGCCTCCAGGCAGGGCTTGTTGAAAGCTGTGGCAGTGGCAGGCTACCAAGTGCTGATCCCAGCCTCCCATGCCTCCCCCCGGTTAACCACGGGCAGGGCTGTCCCCACTTCCTCGCATTTACAGGGAAGCGCCTGTGCTCCTGGTGAGCAGCAAACAGCTGTTGAGTTGTGCCAGTAATGTTTCCCCTTATCAGGGCTGACCATGTGTTGGCAGGGTTTCCTCTTGCCATCAGATGGTGAGACAATCCCCCCCCACAAAGGGCCTGGGGAGCTGGGCTTTGCCTGTGCTGTGCTGAGTGCCAGTGACCAGTTAGATGAATTAAGATCCAGTAGCTAATGACTCTGTAATAAACTTCTGACTTGGGGTGTCGTCTTCTTTTTTAGTTCCCATCTAAATGAAGTTTTCAGGAGGATCAGTTGCCCTCTGACTAGGGCAGGTCATCTGGGTCTTGCAGCGGGATGTAAAGCTGTTGTGACAGCTCTCCTCTTCCCCTGGCTGCTCCAGAGCACCCTTGTGCAGGAGAGGGACACAGAGCAGAGTGTCCTAAATGTAAACCAAATAGGACTCTCCATGCACAAAGGGCCTTGGTCTCATGCAACGTGTGTGTTGTGTAATGCTCCTACAGCAGCCATGGAACCCTCATTAAGTGTCTGTGAGCCCCTATAGAGACATAAATCCATTGGAAACTGGGCTTTATTAATTCTACTGCTCAAAAATATTTTGTTTTGCTACAGAGGAAAAGCTTCACTGCTCTTGCCCAAGGTTGGTAGCACAAACCTGTGGCAGGAGGTTCTCTAGTTTTCCTTGGTATTTCCTTCTTGTTCTTCAAGCTACCCTAGCGCCTCCAACTACATCCCAGCTGGGGAGAAAACAACCTGGAGGCTAAAGCCTGTGTCTGTGTGTGTGTCAAGAACCTTGTTGCTGAGGGGTCAGCCAAGCAAATGAACATCTCTTTAACCGTTTGGAGGAGAGAAAGAACTCCAGATTGTCACTGTATGAGCATAAAATAGCAGAGCTGATAGTCGCTTTGCTCAATGTTGTGCGGCTCTGGGTGGATCATTGGCTTTCATCAGCCTCTAACATTCTTGAGTCGCTCTCATCTTAAGGCTTTTTTGTACAAGCCTGATGGGGTGTTGAGAATATCTCTCAAAAGCTTATGTACACGCCTCATTTTACCTTCTGAAGAAAAATGAGATGGCTTTGCTTATCTGAGGCCAGTCTCCTGTGTTGGAGGACAGGTAGGCATCCAGCCTGGGAACATCGTGTATATTGGAGACTACTGCAGCCATGGCACCAGTGCAGGGGCACTCCATGTCCCTGCTCCCTTTGGAAGGGCCAGGCACAGAGAATATTAGAAAAGCAAGGTGCAGGTGGCAGGGGGGATTGCATCCAAATGAGCCTAAGCCCTCTGCTGCCTGCTTAAAATAAGGTGGAGTTGGTGTTACATCTCTTCATCTGGAGGAATATGTGGGGGTGGTCCCAGCTGCAGTTCCTACGGGGTGGGAGCAGGACCTGGTGTTCTGCATGCTGACTCCAGACTGTTTGTTTCCAGGGGATGAGTTGGAATACATTCGTCCCAACGTCTACCGGAATATCGCCCGCCAATTGAACATCTCGCTGCACTCGGAGACGGTGGTGACAGACGCCTTCCTGGCAGTGGCTGCGCAGATTTTCACTGCAGGTACTGTGCCCTGACACATACGCAGACAGGGCTGGGCAGGAAAGAACAGGATGGAGCCACCTCAGAGAAGGCATGTTTCTGGGATGGCCTGCAAGGTGGGGCATGGTTTCTGAAAGGGCTGTGGGCAGTTTGGCAGCGTGCCCCGCTTTAATGATTTAATGAGAGCTCCTCTGTGCTCTGTTGTTCGGGCAGGGAAATGCTCTGTTTTGTTATATCTTCCTGGCAGGTTCTCCCTCATTCTAGAAGGCATCTCCTGCCCTTCCTTGTTAGGAGGTAGCGTTACCTCATTGCGCAGGGAGGTCACCCATTCCAAGCTCCTTTGCTCACCGTTGGCAACCGGAGAAGATTCATTACATGGGAGTCTCCCTTGTTCCAGCTCATGCTGCTGAGCCAGAACCAACTCATCACAAGGGAGTTCCTCTCTTTCTGGCCTCCTTTTCCCCACTGATGGCCAGAACTGCAACGGAGCCTGCTGCTCCCAGTTGCTGCTTCTCTGTTCTCATGCTCAGAGAGACAGGAGCCTCAGCCCTTGAGGCTAGCTGTTCCAGACAAGCTCTTAGCTTTCTCACCGCTTCGACATGAACGTCCTTCTGCTTCTGTTTGACTGATCCCAGAGATGACTGTCAAAAGCAAAGGTATGCTCTGTGCTGTGTTCCTGCGAGGGAACCTCAGCCTCCCTGAGAGCAGTCCCTGCCTGCGGTTGGGAATGCTGTCGGGAGGAATCAAGGGAAGAGAAACATTTTACATAGAGATTTATGTCAGGCAAGTCCTCACATGACTGTAGGTTTTCTGCAGTGTTTCATTGTGGTGTTCATGGAAGGGACAATAGATGTTGTTTTTAAAGGTTGGATGTTAAAGACCGCAAACAAAAAACAAAACAAACAAAGAAACCAAAACAAGACACCCCAAAAAAACCCCAAAGACAGCTACTTGCTAACAGCTTAGTAGTGTGAAGACACTGGGTCCAGTGACATTGAGGAGCGTCACAGGAGGCGGTTGGTACAGGATAGAAGTCCAGATTTCTGTTGTGCTTTTAAAGAGGCTTCCTCACTCAAACCCTTTTATCTTCAAATCAGCTCTGCATCTTGATGTGCACGCACTGCATGAGAACCACTGACGCCCTAGAGAAGCCCTGTGCTGACACCCTGGGCTTCAGATCTGAAGTGTGTTGTGCTGGAAAGCACAGATCCTCTCCAGAATCACAGCTGGTGACAGAATAGATCTCTGAGAGGCACTGCAAAGGCACAGCTCCCAGCTGGGCTAGTAGGGCAGATTTATTCCCCAGATCAGGGAAGCTGAAGCCGAGCCATAAGGAATGGTTGTAATAGGATTCTGTAGCTAGTATTGAAGCCCTTGGGATCCTTTCAGAGCACGTCTGGACTGCAGGTTGCCTTTGTGCTGGTCTGTTCTTGGGAGGCCATACATATGGCCTCAGAAAGCAAAAGCTGGGCAAGTATGGCAGGAATGTCTGAGTGTGGCTGTGTTCAAAGTGTATGGTCGCTTCACGCTGAGCTTTACTTGCATCAAGGCTTAGAGGAAAATGAAGGTCAGGTTTGCAGGCTCAGGCGTTCATACTGCAGGTAAGTAGATTGCATCGTCTGAGATGACTATAGCTGACTACATCAGAACTGGCCTACCTCCAAAGCTGAAGTGATGTGGGGGATTAAGCCAGAAAGGTGGATGGCTGCAGGTGGAGCAGGCTGGGCATGCTGCTACGCTGCATAAACACGGTGCTGGGGAGAAAGCCCTGCTGCTATCTGGGGGCCCTGCTCTCAATGTATATTGGCAGATCCACCCTTGGTGCCTGGGAAGGTTATGGAGCAGGTCATCTTGAGTACCAGTACGCAGCATTTGCAGGACAACCAGGTGATCAGGCTTAGTCAGCATGCGTTCATGAAAGGTAGGTCCTGCTTGACAAACCCAATCTCCTTCCATGACACGACGACCTGCTTAGTGGATGAGGGAAAGGCTGCGGATGTTGTTTACCTGGACTTCAGTAAAGCTTTTGACACAGTTTCCCACAGCATTCTCCTGGATAAACTGACTGCTAGTGGGTTGGATGGGCTTACTCTTTGCTGGGTAAAAAAGGCTGGATGTCCAGGCCCGAAGAGTTGTGATGAATGGAATTAAATCCAGTTGGCAGTGGGTCACAAGTGGTGTCCCCAGGGCTGAGGTTCTGTTTAGTATCTTTATCAGTGATGTGGATGAGGGGATTGAGTGCACCCTCAGTAACCCTGACACCAAGTTAGGAGGTAACTTCTGCTTGAAGGAAGGGTAGCTCTACAGAGAGATCTGGACAGGCTGGGTGGATGGGCGGTGGAGTGAGGTTCAACAAGGCCAAGTACTGGGTCCTGCACTTGGATCACAACAGCCCCATGAACACTACAGGCTGGGGGAAGAGTGTGGTAAAAGACCTGGGGGTGTTGGCCGATATTGAGTGAATATGAGCCAGCAGTGTACCCAGGTGGCCAAGAAGGCCAACAGCAGCCTCATGTGGCAAGACTGAGGACATCTGGCATTCTTGTTAGTCCCACTGCCTGGGTACATTGTGCCATATTTGACTTCACAGCATTCTCTGTTCCAGTTATCTCAGGTTTGGCTTTTCTGTAGTGTAGCAAGGACAGCTTGAATCCCAATTCCAGTCAGATTAACAGCTGAGAATATAGGCAGAAGGTGAGCAGGTCAGAGAGCATGGTATGGCTCAAGCTATATTTTGCTTCCATGTTTCCATACAACCTGTTAGTTTTTCAGGGTGAGGAGAGCCCACCTGTGTGGAGACTGGCACTGCAGAGCCCTGACCTGCTTTGGATATTGAAGGATCTGCAGCAGCATCACCTCTGTGATGATGCTGGTATGTGGTCCAAAGCAGCTCTGCAGCCAGCAGGAGACTTTCCACTGACTTTGACAGACTTTGGATTGAGGCCTGGCTGAGATGGAATTTACATCAGCTGTTTAAATAAATCTCATAAGAAAGGGGTCATTTGTGGAAAAACAGAAGTAGAAAATGGAGATGCATTTTCCTTTCCTAAAGGAAACAGTTTTCTCCAGTTGGTAAGAGCTGCTCAATGTGAGGGCTCTCCAGAAGCTTTCACTGTGGTTTTATATCGGTTTGGGTGCTCGTCAGTTTTTAATGAAGAGTGCTTGGGCTGAAGTGAATCCTGTGCAACAGGGCTGCATGGTTGATGGGTTCTCAGGAGTGAATACTTTCCTCTGCAGGAGCAGATGCTATTGGAAATGCATCCCACTGCTTCCCCATCCTTTATGCCTTATGAGTTGAGCTTCCTGGCTTCTGCACATCCTTGTTGGCTTCTTTCTCTCCACCGGAGGAGAGGACATTGTGTCTGGCTGTATTCTTGCAGCTGTTGAAATGCAGCACTCGATTGTTTTTCTCTTAGGTCTGATTTGCAAATTGGGCTCTGATGCCGAGTGGAGCAGAGGGAAGTCTCTTTGAGTAACCTTGGATAGTGGTGCTCTGAGACTCAGCGCAGTCTTGAATCGTGGCTTCCTGAGCCCTCCCCTGGGGCAGGCAAACGAATATGCAACGGGAACGCTTTCAAGAGCGGTCTTCTCCTGCTAATTCATCCTCCCATGGGCATGACAGTGTTTACAAACCTTCAGCTCCATGACTGGCCTTGAGTCTGCAACTTGTATTTCTTATTACTTAAAATGCTGCCTTAGCAGCTTTTCGCTTTTTCAGTGTCCTTTTGTTCCAGCGCTATGAGCAGAAGTTCCAGAGCTTTCTCTGTTTTGATCACTCCTTTCTGGACCAGTTTTCCATTCCCTCACGTCGTTAGCTCCTGTGGATGCTGGCCCGCACAGGGGGAAGCAGTGAATAGCATCTCTCTTGGTGATGAGTGCCCATCTTGCCCCACGTGGGCAGTGGCCAGACCTTTAGAGGAACTCTGAGCAAGACAGTGTGTACTCTCTGCTCACGTGCACTGGCCAGATGGATATCAGCTTATGCCACCCAGCTGGTGTCACCCTGGCCTGGACATCAGGGGGGGCAGAGGCACTGCCCTGCCAGTAGATTGTGCTTCTCTACCCCTGCCCAGGGAAGCCTTAAGAGAAAAAAGTTAATGGAACTGGTGTCCTAAAAGAGTGCAAGTGAGGGCTGCTGTGGCCTGTTCCCCTGCCCTGCCTGGAGCTCCGTAGCTGCTGGAGCCCTCCTGGGGCAGATGGATTGGCCACAGGCATGGCCCAGCTTTGGTCTTGAGCTGCTGTTAGAGATGTCTGCTCTTCCCTTGCTTCAGGGCTCCTGTAAACAACGTCTGGTGCGAACAAGAGCATAACCTGTGCCCTGTTGTGTCAGGTAAGGAGCCCAGCCTGTGGTCTCCATCTTCTGCCTCCAGCGGTGGCTATAGGAGTTTCCATGCAGAGAAATCAGGAGGGAATTTTCTCCTCTCTCACCTGCATGGCCCAGCTCTGCTGGCAACAGGAAAAGCAGACTAAACAATTGGTTTGACCCTCACAGGCATGCTCTGTAAAGAGGAGGATAATGGGAAGTGACCGCTGAGCCCTTCACATCCATCACCATGATAAGCATCGGCCAACTGCTTGTCCTCTTTCTGCTGTCCATGTGAAAGAGAGAGGGGCTCTGGCCATGTGCTGGGGAAGCATTCACCCTGTGCAAGTCCTGTAGCAAGCACATAGCAACCTGGGCAGAGAAGCCAGAGCCGAAGGGCTTTCTCTCCAACATCACCAGGAGGAGACCCCTGAACGAACATATCTGTAGAGCAAACTGCTTTCCTCTGCATCAGAAACATCATGGTTCTGTTGAGCCTTTATCTTTCATAGGTTGCAGATGTGCTATTTTTCTATTGGAAAGAGAAACTTGGGTTTAAAACAAAGTTAATCAGGACTGCAGCCATCTTTCTCTACTAGGGTGGCCGCAGCTCCGTCTCAGTCTTTGTTACTGCCATGTAAATATCTCAAAGCTAATGGACTTGCTTCAGATAAGAAAGAGTGTTGTCAGTGAAAACTTGGGAGTAAGCCAGTGAACTCTTCCCTGGAATTTTGGGTAACTTTGGTTCATGTAACTCAAGATGCAAGGAGCCATAGTTTTGCAGGGGTGGAGAGCTGTAAAAACTGACTTACGCTAAGGCTGAGTAGAAGGCAGCTGAGGCTCTGGTCCAGGAAACTGTGGTTGGCAGGAGGTAACCCCTTAAAGCCTCTTTCATTGGGTGGAGAGGTATCGACCTGCAGCAGGACAGCCTCTGGCTTGCCAGGAGAAGCCCTCTATCTGGTGTTTTCTCCTGTGGTTTCATAGCCTCTTCCTGGCCTGTTCTGCTGGCTGTCACGGTGACACGCAATGTGAGAAAGACAGATAAATAGTGTGAATACCACACGGGGTGTGAACTTCCTGAGTGACAGCTCTGGGGAAGGAACACTGCAGGGCCCACTCAGAAAATAAAATCGGAATAATGGCCAATGTAGCTATATTAATAACTTCCTCTGATCTTGGAGATAGTGCTGGTGAAGGACAGACTATCATGGGAGACTGAGCTACTGCTCTTGCTGTTGCTACAGAGCCTCACAAAAGGATCATGCATAGATCTTGATCTTGTATCAGTCATAAGTGAAAAATGGTTTTGGTGTTTGTTTTTTTTTGAAAACTGAATGGGTTTCCTTCAATCTAACGAGCTATTCCTGGGGCTGGCATTTGAACAGTTTCTCTGAAGTTTAGTGGGTTTTCTTTTATTAGAAAAAAAAAAAAAAAAACAACAAACGAACAATTGCTAAAAGTGTTAGTGTGACTGGCCCTTTTGAGGCACTAAGTGGGAGGGTTGTGGAAATGCTCTGAAACCTGCATGTCTTGTAAAGGGATGTGGTGTGAGAAGCTGTGGGGGTTCTGGAGCTCCCCCCCAGAGAGATGGGTCAGGCTGCCTGGGGATCAGGGATTGCAATGAAGGAAAGAAGGAGACTCTTCACTTCATTTAAATTCTATTTAAGGGTTTGCTTTCTTAGCTGGTAGGTTACTGAGCCCATCCAGTTTTCTGTTTAACCTCTTGTGGTCCTTAGATCTAGTGACTGAACTGATCTTTTGTCTCATCTGTTTTCTTTCTTGTTGCAACGCAGCAAGAACGCTTTTGTGTGGTTTTTAAGCAAGGAGACTTCACCTGGCTTCTGGCTACATTTGGGAGAGACCTTGGAGAGATTCCATAGAGACCTAACACTGCGAAATATTTAGCAGTAGGCTTGTCAAATATTGTTATTCCAAATAATAAAGCAAGGCAGGGAATTCAGCTTCCTGGTGGATCCAAAGGAAATCCATGTGTCATTGTGCCATGGTAGTTCTTCTGCATGAGTGCAGAAGAGTTGCATTTCCAGGTCACTGGTCCTGATAAAAGCCTGATGAGGGACTGCTGGCAGCAATGTTTAAGCACGGAGGATTTACGCCCAGGGGTGTTGGCAAAGTGTAGGGGAGACCCAGAGAGGTTGGCTGGTTCCCAGAACTGAGCCTGAGTACTTACTGCTACCACTAAGGGGAAGATGACTGCTGCTAGGACAACCTCCACGGAGTGTTCATTGCTGGCAGGTCAGCCTAGCAGGAAGTTTGTTTTCTGGGAGATTAGATAACTGCCTGACACTCTCTCCCTGCACTGCCTTTTGTGGGAAAGGATAAGCAATGTTAAATAATGAAGGCAGAGTGGCAAAACTCTTGAAACTACCTGTTTTTCAGGTGGAGACTGGGGCATACTCCTTACATCAAGGAGGATGCCAACTCTCTTGGCCCTGAAGCTTTGCCTCCCTTTTTTTTGCTCTTGTGTCATGGTAGAACTGGCTGAAGTTGCTTGTCTCATGTGTGCTTTGCGTGTCACATTGGAAGTCTTCTCTGATCTAGAAAAAAGCAGGAAGGCTTTGTCTTAAGGGTGTTTAAGACTTGTGCTGGTGGCAAAACCCCCAGGTTCCTCAAACTCCTTGAATTCATGGACTCATAGAATTGTCAGAGTTGGAAGGGACCACTAGAGATCATCTAGTCCAACTCCCCTGCTAAAGCAGGAACGCTGAGGACATCACTCAGGACGGCATCCAGGTGGGTCTTGAAGATCTCCAGAGAAGGGGACTCCACGACCACCCTGGGCAGCCTTTCCAGGGCTCTACCATCCTCACAGGAAAGAAGTTTTTCCTCATATTTGAATGGAACTTCCCATGTTCCAGCTTGTGCCCATTGCCCCTTGTCCTATCGCT
>JAOQGH010000051.1:25932856-25948171 GCA_025769975.1 Gallinago jamesoni
AGGCCTTTGTAAACAGGCTCTCCCCAGCCTTCCTGTAGCCCCCCTCAGGTACTGGAAGGCCGCTCTTAGGTCTCCCCGGAGCCTCCTCTTCTCCAGGCTGAACAACTCCAGCTCCCTCAGCCTGTCCTCAGAGCAGAGGAAGCAGCAAGTTTTGTGGCACTGGCTTCCACAGGCCCCCAGGCAGCAACATCTGGCCCATGGTCTGCAACTACAGCGATCCCCCTTCCCTCCCCACACTTGGAGGCCATCCATCCATCCATCCATCCCACGGGGGCCAAAGTCCCCATAAACACCTGGAAGACGCCCGCACTCACATAAGGAAGGGGGAAAGCCTTACCTGTGCTCTGCGGGGTATTGGTTTTCAGACATCATCTTTGGCATGTGCATGGGCGGGTGAGGTGGCCGTGGCACGGCAAAGGTCTGCTGCCTCTGCTCCTGCACCGGCTGCGGTGCTGGGGCCGTCCCGTGGGCAGCGGCCGGCATGGCCGGGGCTGGCGGCGGCAGGGCCGATCCCTGGTGCGCAGGAGACACTGGGGTGGCAGGCGGTGTTAATGGCTTGAACCCGGCAGAGGGCTTCCTGTCATAGGCACTGCCGGGAGAGAGAGAGGGGGGCCGGGGGCTGACGGCGACGCTAACGAAGGCGCCGCGCAGCAGAGGCTGACGAACAAGAGGAGTCCCTGTGTCCACCCTCCCGCTACCTACCAGCAGTTGTAGAGGCACTTGTCCCCGTAGCCGGTGCAGAGAGCCTGCTCATGGCTGCAGGATGACAGCTCCGAGGAAGGGCTGTGCAGCTCCCGCTTGATCTTTGCTGGAGGTGGGGCATGCAGGACCACTGCAACGAAACAGGGGAGGATACAGGCTCGCCTGCACGGGAGAAGGTGATGGGGAACATCACCCCTAGGAACATCCCCCTGGGTGCTCTTTGCTTGGGAACCAGGTGCCAAAATACTTCCCCAGGAGCATCAGGCAACCAAACCCCAGCAGAAGGATGCCCTGGCAGACCCTGACGAGCTGGTGAACAGAGCCGTGGTGGCAGGGCTGACTTCTGCAGGGGAGGGATAGCCCTTCTGGCCTTGGACTTCATTCATGGAGCAAGAGTCATTCCCACTGGGATCCGAGAGGTGAACAGCGCAGGGCAAAGGGGGAAGAGCAAGGGTTGTGAGAAGGGAAAGGACAGCCTGATGACAGTCACAGAGGAGACATGTGCTCAGACCGGGCCAAAAGCCCCTGGGTGAGGGGAGCGAGCCCAGGCACTGCAGGCAGCAGCCACCTCCCTGAGCCACAGGGCAAGGAACAAGGGGGCTTTACAGTCTGGAGCTCCAGGAGCTTTTAAGAAGGTTGCAGTGACCCCCTCAGCCCCGCGGTGGCAGGGCCAGCTCCCAGTCAGCTGGCCAGGGAGTCAGCGAGCGGCTAAACTGGATCCACCGTCCCCCAGCTCCAAGGGGGTCCAGTCCCAGGGTCCCACAATTGTATTAGTCGAAGTGGCAAACAGTCCCATTAAACCCAAATCCTTCCCAGCCCCCCAAGCCCACTCGCTATGTATAATTTTAAACCAGGTAATATATGCTTAGCCTAATTAATTTCTAAAAGCAGGCGCTCTAGGAAAGGGAAAGCGCCTCAGAGATCTTTACGTAAATAGTGCCTGCAGAGGAGAGCCAAGACTAATCGGAAGTGGAGTATTAGCTTCATGCAAAGTCTAAACACAGCCCAACTACAGGGGAGAGGAACAAATAGCTCCAGGACAACTGTTCACAGCTTGCCAGGTAATGAGCTGCTCCCCTAATTTGTCAAAACCTTTAAAGAGCTGCTGACTCCCCGTTCTACCCCCACCCGAAACGGCCCAGCACAGCTGGTACCAAGGGCACAAAAACTCCCCCGAGGAGGATTTGAAACACGAAGCCCAGCGCTGAGCCAGCACAGCCTCCTGCCTGCCTTCCACCCGCTCCCCACCCGGATTTAGCCCCCCCCCCCCTCCTTCTCCCCCCTTCGGCGAGGTTTTGCTGCTCTCAGCATTTCTGGCCGTAACGGGGGGCCGGCGCGGCGGCAGAGCCCAGGCGCCCCACGAGCCACGGGAAAGCCAAGAGGAACGGGCTTTGGACGGGCTCCAGCTGCCTATCGCGGGCATGTTTCTCCCTCACAGGCTCCGTGTTGTTGGAGCGGGTTGTTTTTTCCGCCAGCTGTACAATGGGGTCTGGTTATTCATTGAAGGGAAAAAAAAAAAAAAAGTCAGTCTCCGAGCAGGCACCACCCTCCATTCACAAACAATTTGAGCACTCCATTCATGCGGCCAGGGGGGGAAAAAAAAAATAAAAAAAAAATTTCCCGTGAGCTTAGCGCTGCCATTCAAGAGGAGGGAAACAAGCCTTAAGATCCTAACAGAGACCAGCTGGCCAAGCCCGGACTTTGTGCAGCGTCTGAATTCCTTACACAAACACCACAGGGCCGGCCGGCGCGTCTCGGCAAGCGCCGCCGAGCTGATGGCTGGCCCCGGCAGCCAGGCCAGAGCTCCCGGCTGCAGGAGCCCAGCGGGCACCCGGGCTGGCGGTGGGCTCGCAGGGTTTCGGGTCCCAGGCAGCAAGTGGCCAGAGAGGGAGCGGGGAAGGCTGCGGGAGGATTCCTGGGAAAGGGGATACCCTGAACCAGCGCCTCAAAGGCACGTTGGGTGCGCGAGCTCTTCTAACTTTTCCGGTCCTGCATTTGGCACTGTAATTAAAAGCTAAAAAAAAATTATAAAAAATAGGCAGAGGGAGCAGCTTAACTATAGATGGGGCCAGAGAACATGCCTCGGCACACCCGTGCTGGGACTGAGTCACAGGAGTGGTGAGAGCACCCATGGGTGCCTGGCAGCCCCTCTCTGGGTGGCTGCTGCTGCTGTGCTCGGCTGGCAAGGGGAGGGGAAGATGGAGGGGGGTGCGTGGGTGTGTGTGTGTGTGCGCGTGGGTGTGTGTGTGTCAGGTGTAGCTCCCTGTGCTATACCCCCAGCCAATCCAGAGATGCCCCAAAGGTCAGCCTTCAGCCAAGAGGTCTCCTGTGGCAGAGATGACACCCCAAAGCCACCCGGGGCCTGGAACCGCCACTGAATCCCATGGCGGGGGACTGAGCAGGTTGTTCCCAACCATCAGCAGGATGGGATCCCTAAGAGGCTGAGCCTGGAGGGTGGTGGCTTTCCCAATGGCACCCACTCTCTGAGTCATGGGTAAGGTGACCAAACCACCATTTCCAGCCAGGCCACTGGCTGGGGACCTTGGCACCTGCACAAGCCATCACCTGGGTGCCAAGCTCCTGCCTGCCCTTCCATCCCCCGGCACTACAGGACGCACCCAAGGTCACACCAGGAGAGGAGCCAGAAATAGAAGCCAGGCTCCTGCTTTCCTTTGTTTAAACAACCCTTCCTCAGAAACAAACCTCCTGCTTTCGTTTCGGTGTCTAAGAAGCCCTGCTCCATGCCCTGCCCGTGGCTTTAGCCATGCACCGCCTGCACAGGGGCCCCACAAGTCCCCTGGCAGCAAACCCCTGCAAAAGACAAATCCTCTCATGGTTCTTGATCACAACCAGCATGACCCTATCGCTCCCCCGTTATTTAAACAACCATGGCAGAATATTGGACGTATATCCTTCTCTCCAGGACCATGTTGCCAGCAAGTCTGCACCTATGCTGGCCAGGGACACAGAGTGAGGGCCAGTGGGGTGAGCTCTGCAGGAGTCACCCATGGCTTCCTCATCTTCCCAGGAGGATCTGTTATTTCTCCAAGCAGCTTAAAAACACCAAATCCAGCCTCTTACTGCTCAATGCAGGGCACCGGGAACACCACACTCTGAGGAGCAACGCTTCCGAGGAGCCCTGCTTTCCCCATCCCCACACAAGGATTTCCTCCCCAGCGCAGCGACCTGCTGCTCTCCAGCATTTTACAAATGCTACAAAAAAAAAAAATAAAAAAAATCAGGGAAAGTGAAGAAGTGGCAGCCGCGGTGTGCTGAGGGGTTTTCAGCAAGGCAAGAACAATGCTGCAGTTTGGAGCATCTCCGAGACTCAACTTGGTAGCATTCCCCACAGTAACAGGGTCAAAACTGAGCCTGGTTTGTCCCCTTTTTTTTTTTTTTGCCGCTGTGCTGAGGAAGCTTGGCCCTGGGAATACCAAGGCCACCGAGCAGGAGATGGAGCTGGTTTGCTTGGGACAAAAGAGAGCAGCAGCTTCCTCGGAGAAAAGGCACAGAGCTACACAACTGCCAGAACCAAGTCCAAGGTGTGCCTGCGAGCATCCACACTGACCAACAGGAAGGACTTGCCTAACAGGCACCGAGCCCCAGTGGGACCCCCAGCCCAGGAAAGGAACAAGTCCCCGCTTCTGAAACCCAGGTGCAGGAGGAAGACTGCACCAGATTCATCCTTCTCTTTCTTCCCACACCACACAGTTCAAAATTAGAACGTGGTGAGAAGATGGGACCAGAAAGCTGTAAGCTAGAGACTCCTTTTTAAATGTTTTCCAGTACCGGTATGGAAGAGCTGGGCTTCCCGTTCCCCTTCACCTCAGTCTGAGCCCCCCCAGCCAGCACGGCCCTCTGCATGACAGCAAGGGAAACCTTCGCTTTCTCTCCCTGGGAAAATTAAGGAAGGTTGTTATAGCAGGGAGTCACGCAGGAGGTCTCCTTTCAAGTGACGAAGTTGTTTCGATGCTGGATCTGCAGAGGCTGAGCTAGTCAGGAGAACGTTTAAAAGTCTCAACCAAATGCCTTTATTTTTTTTTTTTCCTTTCTTTCTTTCTCTGCATCACCCAGAAAAGTCTGTCTCTTCTGTCTGAGCTCTTCAGGTTACAAGGAAACAAGAGACTGCCAAGAGGCACTGGAAACAGCTTCAGCTCTAAGAGCCACCCTCCCACGCACGCTGCAGTTTCTACCGCTCCAAGCAAGAGCTGCTGGGCTGCGCTAGGATGTCAACAGCCAGTTGTGTTTCTGACTCTGGGCTTGCCTTTTATCTCAGGGGAGACAAGGAAAAAAAGCGCATCTGAAACTTGTGCTGTCTGGAACAGTTTAATGGCAAGCTTCCCACTCAGAAGTAATCAAAGAGCAATAATTAACATGCGTTTACTGTAGGAGAAGATACCCTTGCTGCATGCTGTGACAAAGCTGGAATGAGAAAATCTGTTCGACTGCAGGCTAAATTTGATTTCCTTTAAGTTCTATAGCTGTCTGGCTCAGCAGCAAAATCCAGCCACCGACACTAAGCTGCTGCTTCTCTTTGCCAGGTAACGACTCAAAACATCCTGATTCCCCCCCCCTTCCCCTCCAACCAAACCTTCAACGCCAGGAGAGCCAGCGCCCGAGCGCCACGCAACCACCACACGACATTAACCAGCCCCTGCCCTCGCTGCTAACCCGTTCCAGCAACGAACCGTGGCTCAGAACCAACTCTCGCTCTTATGCAATTCAAGAGGGACTGCATTTTCACTGGCCTCCTTTTAAACATGCTCGCTCGCCAGTGATTAATGCTGCTTAAAGTAGCTCAAGTTTCACCGCTCAGGTCCGCTCTTGCCAGCAGCACTGGGCCAGGACTGTAAAAAGCTCCAGAAACTGCAGAGATTGTGGCTAACCGAGGAGCCCAGTACGGGCTCTCACGTATACTTGAAAAGGAAAAAGAGCATTTATAACCAAATCAACATTACTACGAACAAGCAGTGAGGCTCAGAGAGCCCAGAGATCAGTTAGAATTACTTCCGTGCATTTGGCTATAGTTTTCCCCATTTACAAAAGACGGGACATTGCAAGTCTCATCTTGATGACCCCAAACCACACATGCTTTCTCCCGAAAGTCCACGATTTCACAGGTTCAGCCCCAGCAACAAGCGCTTTCCCAAGGAAGCGGCTCCAAACCCACCGCCAGGTTTTGCACAGGCACCCAAACACTTCCCCCCAACAAAACCCAGCAAAATCACTTACAGTTGTCAGACTGGAAATCTGGGACAAATTGTTCGTCATCGGGGACCTGAGCTAAAAAAAACAAAACAAAATTGGTTTTACGACAGTTTTGGTTCTCAAAACCAAAACACTCACGGAGAGATTTTACACAGAAAAAAAAGCAGAGGTGAAGACTTGCCTTCAGCTAGCCAGGCCTCTTGGAGCTGGCTGAGATCCTGGAAGAGCTCTGGAACAGAGTGAGAGAATTATGCACTCCACAGAATAAATAAAACCGCCATTATTCCCAGGATTATTCCTAAACGGATAAACGCGAGGAGAGTGGTCTCAGGGGGCTGCAGCGAGGTCACGGCCGCCCGGGCCAGCCCTGCCTACCTTCCGAGTCGTGGGCCAGGTCGGTCTCCAAAAACTTCCTTTTCCTCTCAGAGCCTGGCCGGCCTCGGGCCTCCTCTGCGCAGGACTTCTGCGAGGAGCAGGGCGAGAGGGGGTCGGGAGGGTGGCAGCCCCCAAGGACGGGGCGTCCCCGAGGCCGGGGCGACGCCCGAGGCCGGGGAGCAGGGCACAGGGCAAACTTACCCCGGGGCCCATGAAGGGAACCTGCTGGTCGTAGAAGCCGTCCATGGTGCGGGGGAGGCGGGCAGTGTCCCCGGCCCGCTCAGCATCGACGCCGGCCGGGGAAGGGAGATCCCGGCTCCGGCAGGTGCGCGGCTGGGGGTGCGGGGAGGAGGGGGAGGGGGGGGGCAGGATCAGGCCCCAGCTCCTGTCGCGGCGGGTCGCAGCCCCCCGCCTCGTGATGTCACCCAATTTCTATAGAAACGGCCGTGACATCACGCGCCGCGGGAGGAGGGAGAACGCCGCGCACGCCTCGCCGCTCCCCCCCCCCGCCCCTGCCGGTGCTCGGCGCTGCAAGGCCGTGCTGCCGCCAGCCCCGTTCCCACGCCGCCCCGCGCGACCCATTCATAAACTCCTCCTCCCCTCCCCGCCGCCCGCCCCGCGCGCGCGCGCGCGCCCGCGCCCTCCCTGCCCCCACCCCCCTCCACCCCCCTCGCCATTCACACCGCGCGGCCCGCGCCATTCATAAACACCGCCCCCACCCTGGGCCGCCCCGCACGCCAGAGCCCCGCGTACCCGGCCGGGGCGCCGCAGGCTGAGCCGCCGCGGGGGGAGCCGGGGGAGGCGCCGCTTCGCTCCTTGCCGCCGCTCCGCTCCACTCCCCTCCGCGCCGCTCCGCACCCACCGCCCGGCCGGGCCACAGCCCCCCACCAGCGGCCTCCGCGCGCCACGCCCCGCCCCGCGCCGCGCCGCTTGTTTACCCTCCGCGCCGCCCAATAGCGAACCGCCGCTCGGCCGCCCGCGCCCTCTGATTGGCTGCCGCCTCGCGGCGCGCCCGCCCGCCCGCCGCACCGCCTCGCACCATTGAGGCCGGCTGGGTGGGAGGGGGCGGCAGCAGCCAATGGGCGCGCGGTGATTTGCATGGCTCTGCCGAGAACGTTTTTCATTCATAAAAAAATAGAAGGGGGAAGAGGCCGGCGGGTGGGGCTGGGGCAGCGCAGGATTTAAAGGGGCCGCAGGCTCCTCCGGGAAGGGGGATGGGGGGGTTAACGGGCGGCCTTGGGGAGTCGGTGGGGCAGCCCGAGGGATCGGATCGGGATCGGGGAGGGGGGGCACCAGCCCCCTGCATGCCGTGCCCGAGAACCTGCCGCACAGCAAGCTCTGCAGGCGGGGTGGACCTCTGGCTTCGCACACCATGAGCACCCAACTGAGCAGGCCCAGGGGGCCCCCCTTGCTGTCTTGGGAGGCGGTTTTGTACCATCGCACGGACCCCCCTGCGAGCCTGGGGCTAACCCATGCCTGAGTGCTGGCCTTGGCAGCCTGTACCCAGCAGGCACGCTGGGGGCTGGTTTGCCTTTGGGAAGGGCTTGTTGGAGGAGGCCATAAGGAAAATAGGTTCCACATGGAGAGGGCTTTCGGGCTGCCCTGGCCACAGATCCCCGCACAAGCCCTTGCAGAACTGCAAATAGGTCAGAGGATCAGGAATGGTCTTAGGACAAAGCCACGCTGCTAGCGGCCTGCCAGCCCCCCCCCACCCCCTCAGTGGTGCTCTCCCAAGTGCCTCAGTTTCTCCATCTGTAGCTGAAGGTCTGGAGATCCACTGCAGAGACCTGCCTACTAGTCACCCGTGGAGGACACAGCAGGTTGCACAGGATAAATGAACTCTGTGGAGGTCTCACATTGTTTTTGAGTGAAACTAGGAAATTATTGCTGGAAAAGGGGAAAACAATGGATGGTGCTCAGTTAAAAGTTGCTCTTAGCTTGGGAAGGAGATTAGCCTTCTGCTAGGACCTTTGGAAGACACTCAGGGTTAGGAAACCTGTTGGCTCGTGCTCACCATTTTGAAATGCTTAACCTCGGGTCGTGGGCTTGCCAGTGTCCTGGGAGAGCTGCCCAGCGTGTCCCTGGGCTGCTGGTGGGAATTTCTCTGTTGATGTTGGTGGACTGATGAGCTTTCAGAGTCCTCCAGGGCCACCACCACCCCCCTGGGACGACACTGGTAATAGCAGGTAGCTTGTCTGCCTTTGTGTCCTGGGTGAAATGGCAGGGGGGGATGCAAGGATAGACTGCCTGCCAGGTGCCTGCATGCTGGACGGGGGGAAGCATGCAGAGGGCACAGAGTGTCCTTGCTGCCTGGGGAACACTCCCGGGGGGCTCTGCAGGCACTGGCACTCTCACTTCCCCTCTGCCATTATGATTAAATCACCTCTGGTAAAATTAGCAGATGACACATGGATGGGCGGGTGGCAAAACCTGGGCCAGAGAGCAAGGAGAGATGCTGAGGACAAGCTAGGTCATTGCAGGGCTGGGCACAACCAGCCACCCCCGGGGCCTGCACTGGCCCAGGCGCTGCTCAGCACCCCTGGGCATCTTGCAGGGAGAGGCGACTGGGGCTGAGAACAGCTGTGGGGCAGGCAGGTGGGTGGCTTCAGGGGTGCCCCAGGAAGAGCCGAAGCCCCTGGAGAGCCAGGGCTGGGAAGAGGGATGGTGACTGGGACCTGCTAAATTTAGAGTGCACTCCAAAAAAAAAACCACCACCACAAAACCAAAACAAAAAACCCCCTGCAAGCTCTAAATTTAGCTGGTTGCGTCTCCCTCTCCATCGTGCTGCTGCTGACATTGTGCTGCTGCTTCAGCCCCAGTGCCCCAAATCGGGCACCTCTCATTGGGAGTCCTCAAAGATGGGGACCTTGTGCCTGGCCAGGAATCGGGGAACCCCAGCGCAACCCAAGATCAGCTGAGTATTTCATCACCATCTTTATTTGAGGCAAGCCCACAGCAGTCCAGGTGTACACGGCAACACGCGCTATGCTATGGGTGCCATTTCCATGCAGGCAACCACAGCGACGCACACAGTGGGAGAATGGGGCTGGCACCAGGCTGGGGTTCCCACGGGAACAGGGTTTCACAGCTCTCAGGGGGTCTCTCAGCATGGTGCCAGCTTGGCGGGGTGCTGGCACACTGCCCCTGCTGCCTGGGGAGTGTTTGGGGGCTCCCGCTCCATCTCACAGCCTTTGGGGGACAAACAGGGCTGAGCTGGGAGACACCAAGGGGAACAGGGGGTGAGTTCAGAGCCTTGTGTGCCCCTTGGCTGCATGGCATACTCCTCCCCAGAGCTAGGGACAACCAGGTTGGCCATCCCAGCCCCTGTGGGTACCTCCTGGGCTGGAGACCTTTGCACCATTGACTAAGGAGGTCGTTAGGTGCCAGGCCTGTTAAACCATGGCTTTGGCACAGCGGGAGCAGATTGAACCGAGTTCCCTGGAGGGGAGCGGCAGGGACCATCTCACTGGTCATCCCAAGGGGACATCTCCATCGGAGCCCCTCGCTCTTGGCAGAGCGGTGTTGGTGTGCTACTGGTCCACCAGCCCAGAGTGGTGGCCCTCAGCTCCCTGTGCAGCCAGCACCGGCAGCAAACTGCAACAGAGAGATGCGAGTGCTGCCCTTTGCCCAGAGCCCAGCAAACCGTGACCAGGTCCAAGGAGCAGGTCTGTGGTGAGAACTGTTGCTGATTCCACACGGGCACTTTCTGACCAGAGCTCTGGGATAAAAACACTGGGCTGAGGCCAAGCGGGCAGGGAAACGGAGCCAAACCTTCTGCTATGGCCGTCACTGACCTCATGTGCTGATACTGAACCCATCGCCGGCAAAGCTCCGGAGCTGGTTGAGGTTTTCTTCCTTCCCCCTCCCACGTGGTGGGGGCTGCAGGGCACAGAGGCCACCGGGGAGGGGCTGGGGGGACTGGAGGCCACAGGTCCATGGGACCTGGGGTTTATTCGGCATAGCTACCCTAGGCTTTCAGCTGGCTACTCATTAATGGTCACCCCGGGTAATGAGGAGGAGGAGGAGGGTGGATTTATGCACCGCTGGTGGAGCGTGCCCCTGTATGCAGGTCATGGCTTCAGGGAGCTGTGGCCATCTCTGTGCCAGCTGGTTGGGCCCATGCTCACTCCTGCTCACTCTGTGGCGCTTGGTGTCCCCTCCTCATGGCTTCTGGGCTGCTGCCGGCGCTCTCCTGTGTGGCCCCGGGTGTCACACTGCAATGAGCACCTGCCCCCCGGCTCGCCCTCGCCCCCCCCCGATGCTGGCACCAAGGGCAGGAGGAGAGGAAGCTGTGGCAGCTGCCCCGAGCCTCCTCGTGGGCCTGGGCTGAGGGGAACGTGTGGGCTGGGGCTCCTCTGGGGCATTGCTGCCTCCTCCCATCTCACAGCATCACAGAATCCCATGGCGTTGGAAGGCACCTCTGGAGATCGTCCAGTCCCACCTCCTGCCCAGAGCAGGGCCACCCAGAGCAGGTCCCACAGGAACGTGTCCAGATGGGGTTGGAATGTCTCCAGAGGAGACTCCACCACCTCCCTGGGCAGCCTCTTTCAGGGCTCTGCCACCCTCACAGGAAAGAAGTTCCTCCTCATGTTTGGATGGAACTTCTTATGTACAAGTTTGTGCCCGTTTCCTCTTGTCCCTGTCACCAGGGCCCCACAGCTGCTGCCAGAAATGGCCCCAAGCTCAAAGAGGCACACCACAGCCCTGTCCCTGCCTGGGGAGGGTGACAAACAGTTCTCTTTCAGCTCACTGTTCACTCTGAAACGTAATGACTGCAGCACCCTCTGCGCTGCCAGAGGGCTGCTGTTGGATGGGAACCTGCAGCGCAAGGAAGGACTGGGTGCTGGGTCACCAGGGAGGACAGGGTGGCTCGTCACAGCCAGGGCTCCCTGCCCTGTGGCAGGGGCAGAGTGGGGACAAGCAGCAGTTTTCTGGCCTCTGCCAGACCTGAGGGAGCTGCCTGGGAGCAGGGGCTGATTTGGGAGCCAGCATCCTCCCACGCAGGGCCACTGCAGGAGGCAGCAGGTGCCTGCAGAAGTAACCAGCAGCCCTTGTTGTGGGCCAGTTCTCCCAACTACCAGGAGCACCATGAGCAGGGCACACATCCAGACCGCACCTCCTCTGTGCCTTCATCCCTTTTGTGGTCCCTGTCACATCCTGGGGAGAAGCTGTGTCCCATGGTCTGGTGGGGGACACATGGGTGATGACACCAAAACCTGCTCATGCATATTAGAGGCAGCACTGGATGCCACCAGGAGAGCGTGGGCCTGGTAAAGCACATGAGGAGATGTGTAAAAAGGTGGAGGGGATGTTTGCAGGCAAGAAGAGCTTCTGGATCTCTGTCCCCAGGGTCCCCAGCCCCTGGTGCAGACTGGCAGGCTTCAGGAGAGAGAAAAGTCCATGCGGAAGGAAGTGCCATGGGGGACAGCCAGCAGAGAAGGAAGGGGGTGTTTGCGTCCAACCCAGCCTTCATTAAAAGAAGGTGACCCCCCCAAGTCCACCAAATAAATACATAAATATGACTATGAAGCCCAGAGTCAGGGCGTGGATGTTTCCCAGGGTCAGCAACTCCTCCCAAAATCCCACTTTAGCCATTTCCATGTCCAAAAATGGTCTCTTCCTGTTCACCCTGCGCTTGTCCCCACAGCCCAGGCACTGTGTATCCCGAGTCTGTCCCATGTCTTGTGGCTCCCAGGGCTGGCAGCGAAGGCTTAAAACCTGTCCTAGAAGCACTAGCCGGAGACATGGCAGATACTGTCTCCTCTAGGCTAAGAAAATAAATAACTTCTTCAATGTGCAAGGGTTGGTGGACGGAAAGCCAGTGCAGCAAAACATTGAGTGTCCTTCAAGAGGATTAAAAATAAATAAGTGAAGCTTGGCATTTTCTCAGGAGCGCACTCATTTGCAGCTCTGCTGGGGCGGGGGGGGGGAGGGGGTTGGTATTTAAATAAAAGGAGAAAAAAACAGTCCTAGTGCTGCTCTGGTGAACACGCTTCCCGTGTGTTGGCCTGCCTTCACCCACTGCTTCCATCCCCCCTGGAGAAGAGGCTTGTGGTGGGTTGGGAAGGAGCCTCTGACACCTTCCTAGGAAAATCATCCCTTTTGCGCTCAGGGGGCTGTTTTCTCTCCCTGCCCCAGAGCAGGGATCTGGGGATCCCCCGCAGCAGGCGGAGTGTCCGGGAAGCTGAGCGCCTCTGCACCGGGCTTAATCTCGAGTCCGGTTTCTCCTCTTCAGGAAAAAGAAGCTGCTCTTCTGGGGGGGGCCCAGCAGCATCGGCACTTGGCTTTTATGTGTAATTTTAACCTAAAAAGAAGCGAAGAACCCAGCTCCGTAAGGGGCTCCCGGGCTCTGAGTTCCCCTGGGCAACCCCTAGCCCTGGGACCCCGGGGAGCGAGCCGAGGGAGCCAGGGGCAGCCGAGCAGCCAGCAGCGGGGAGAGGAGCTGCTGCCGCTCCCCAGCCGGGCGCTGAAGTGCTTTGCTGCATGGGAGTACCAGCTATGGAAACACCTCTAGATTTCTCCTCCAGGCAAGCTGCATAGTGGATGGTGGGGACCCCACTGCAGCGCCCCCCCTCCCCGCCCCCGGGAAGGACTGCACCCCACCTGCCTGGCAAGGGATGAGCGTGTCCCTGGCCCCACGGCTCCCATGGTGGCTTGCCACGAGCCCAGGGCCAGCATAGGCACTGGCAGAAGTCACAGGTGGCCAAGAGCTGTGGCCACCCACCAGTGAGCACAGGAGCCTCTCTCCAATTCCGGAGGCTTTGCCAGGCTGCACGGGGAGCCGAAGGTGCCCACAGTGCTGCCAGCCCCTGCCCATCCCGGCTGCCCACAGGGACTCACGGTACAGGACGGCTGCATCCAGGGTTCCCCGTCCACCTGCATGGGCAGCAGCTTGGACGTCCTGCAAGGCACAAAGAGAGGAAACACAGGGTGACGCAGGCACCAGCTTTTGTCATCAGCCAGGTGCTCAGCTGGGATGGGCACAAATACCTGATGGTGACAGATGAACACTGGGCCAGTCTCTTCCCGGCGCTCTTCAGCCCCGTGTAGATCTGCCCCATCTCCATCGCGCCCTCCAGCCCCACCACCTCCAGGAGGTGGTCACTGAGATCTGCAAAAGAGAGGGATCCAAGTCGGTCCCCCCATCCCCGGGGATCCCCTGCCTTCTGCTGTCATTCGGAACATCAGGGCCAGCACAGCTGGGCGGCTGGGTGCCCCAGAGGGCAGTGGGGCTGGTGGAAAACATGGGGGTGTGTTCCAGTGTCCCCTGAGACCACTGAGCTGGGCACTGGATAATGCTGCTGTCCAAAATCCCTGGAGCAAAACCACTCTTAGTCCAAAAGAGTCCAGTCCTGCATGACTGCAGGGTGACAGCCACCAGCCCCTCGACCACTTGTTTGCAGTGTTGTATGAAATAGTGGCAGAACCCTCCCTGCTCTGGGTGCCCTGGGGCGCTGTGGCCCCCACCAGGAGCTGGGATGTATGGGGAAATCCTCCCCAGGAGGCATCTGCTCAAATCCCAGGGCATTGCCCTTTTTTTCCACCTCCTCCTGCTCTTCCAGGCTGCCAGCAAAGGCACCCAACACTGGGGCAACCTGCTCCTCTCTCATTCCCTTCAGGGTCGTCCTGTTTCACCCCTGGTGAACAACCAGAAGTCCCCCAAACCCTCCTGCCCACCCAAGTGTGCCCAGGGGACCAACCCTGCTGCCTCATGCCACCCTTTGGAATCCTTGCTCTGCTCCGCTCCCTGCTGCCTGTTCCCACGGGCTTGCCTGGCGAGGGATGGCTGGTGACAATCTGGGATGGCAGGTGACACCACTGTCTTGGCAGCCATGGAGCAGGGGGCTCTTTTCCACCTCAGCCCCAGGCCGTGGGCGCTGGCAGGTAGAAAATATGGGCACTTTGCTTATTTTGCTGACTGCTTTCTCACCCACCGCTCTCTGCCGGGGAATGCTGCCGGCCCTTTGGGCTGCCTGCGCCCTGCCTGTGCCCGCAGGGATGGCTCTGGTGGAGGCAGCAGTGGGTGCGAGGTGCCAGCACAGGAGCCGTGCTGTCCCCAGAGCCCCTGGCCAGGCTGGCAGCACTGCAGCGCAGCCTGGGAGGATGCTTACAGAAGTCCCTGGTGCCAGCTCTGCAGCTCCACTTCCAGCTCCTCCTCTGCAGCAGCGGGCGCCCTGCCAGCCCCACAGGGCAAGGGGGCTGCCCAGTCTCACACCCGTGAGTGGTCGTGGGGGGCTGGCAGGGTGTGGGAGCCACATCCTCTCCGGCCACCACAGGCACCAGGCGGGCAGAGCCACTGCCAGCTTGGCCAGATCATTGTTGGGGTCACCCTGGCACCCCAAAAGACAGTGTGCTGAGACACAGCCAGAACCGGTGGCTGCCCTGCTCCCCCACACACCCCGATTGCCCCCCCAGCCACGGTCCCACTGCTCACCCTGCACGCAGAACTTGAGCTCCTTGGCATCGGTGACCACCGTGGCATGCAGCTTTTCTGGCGCTTTCTTCCCCAGCCGGTTGTAACCGCGCTGCTTCTTGGTCTCACCCCAGAGGTTGGAGCCGCCGTACATGCTGGGGATGTTGAGGACGGCGATGCCCTCCAGGGACGTGTTGCTCAGGTCTAGCAGGGTCCCATCGCACTGCCAGGCACACGAGGCACCAAGCCTTGGGGTCAGGGGGTGCTGGTGCCTGGCACTGTGGAGCCCAGCCTCCTTTCCCCACCTGCCCACTGGAGGAGTGGGGACACCAAGTGCGGTGTGCCCCCAGACTGTCCCCAGAGGGGCATGGGCAGCCCCGGGGCAGCCAGGGCTGGAGGGGCAAACAAATACCCCCTGGCTTTGCTTTTCTAGGGCTGACCACCACCACCTCCCCTTCCTTGTGCTGCTTTCCCCTCTATTTCAATATGAATTTCACTACATGTCCGAGATGGTGGTTTCAAAAAGCAAATTCCCATGCGAGCACATAAAGCCTTGGCTGGTCTTGATGTTATGACCCAAAATAGGAGGCAACACCACTTCAGCCCCGGAGCGACCC
>JAOQGH010000051.1:25956626-25968904 GCA_025769975.1 Gallinago jamesoni
CGCGTCCCAAACCACCCCACCTCTGTACTTTGAAGCTCACACCAGGAGAGGAGCTGGCATTTTAGGTGCTCATCTTATTTTTTTATTAAATATTCACCAAAACAGGGCATGCTAAGATCCCAAGGAGTGAGCCCAGTCTGCTTGTGCACAGCAGCTGGCAACCACCACAGCTCAAAATGGAGCTTGTGAGGATTTGGGGGTGAAGGGTGGACATTAGAGGTGGGGTGGGGGTGTCTGGGGCCAGCGTGGGGCTGTGCGGTGTTCCTCAGGCGTGCGGTGCCGGCTGGGTGTGCAGCGCGTTGCCGGGGGTAGGGTGCCCTCCCGTGGTCCCTGCACACCCTCCATCACTGCCAGCCCCAAGCTTTTCCCCGCCAGCCGGCAGGGCGGCTGGACGAGGCCAAAGCGGGTCCTCACACCGGCACTCACTGTCTCCATCCCCAGGAGGACCAGTAAGGGGATGGTGGTCATGCCGCCCCGGATCCACTCCTCAAGCGTCACGGTCCCGTCATGATCATAGTCAATCTCCTCCATCATCGCCTTCAAGATCTGGAGGGGGGGGACACACACACATATGGTGACCCGGTGATGCCGCCCGTGAACCCCACCTGCTGAGAGCCCCCACGGCCCCCCTCTCACTCCCCGGCTCCGGCACTCACGGGCTTCAGCTCGGTGGAGTCCCACTCCAGGTACTCAGCCACATGCACCATCTGGTTGATGATACGATCCAGCTCCTGAGCACAGAAAGATGATGGCACCCAGCTCTCAGGGACGGCACTCAGGGAGCAGTGTGTCCAGCCTCAAGGCCCCAGACTGGGCATGTATCAGGTCTACATCCTGATATGCCCAAGGCTGCCCTGGACCCCCGCCTGCACAGGTGGCCAGTGACACCCCACTTCTCAACGGGTGCTGGGTGCTGCTTTCTCCTCTGAAAATCTGCCAGAAAATCTGCGGTGGGGTTTCACTTGGAAAAACTGCTCTGATAAAACAGATTTTTACTTGCAACAGGTTTCAAGGGAGATACCCAAAGGACAAAGAGGGAACATCCCAGAGGGGAGGCTGCACGCAATTTTTCCTTTTCTGAAACACCACGACCCGATGTAGAGCTGCAATTACTGGTGGGGGGATTTTCTGGAGCTGCTGCTGGATGCTGCAGGGCTGGTGCGCATACCCCAGCCCCACGGTCCGGCACCGCAGCAAATGCTGCTGCCTTCCTCCTTCCTTCCCATCGCCTTGTTTAGCTCGGAGTGCCTCGCTGGAGGAGTGGGCACCCCAATAGGACCCGCTGTGTCTCTGGCCCCCTGGGTGGCCCTGGCTCTCTCTCTGGAGGGGAGGCTTACCGAGCTGTCCAGGAGGCCATTTCCATCAGTATCATAGAGGCGAAACATGACTGAAGGGAGAAGAGATGGCGGTGGGTGGTTAAAGCCCAGCCCTGGGGCACCCCAGACAGCCCGTGCTCGGTCCCAGGGCTGCGGGATGGGAGCCCCAGGGTCCCACTTACACTCCAGCTTGTCCTCTGCCCGTCCCCTCTCCAGCAGGGACAGGTAGCAGACGATGTCCTTCAGATGGACCACCTGGGACAGGAGGGTGGTGGGCTGTGGGGAGGTAGCTTTCAGGGAGCCGTGGCTCTTCCGCAGGCTGAAGGCCAACCTCTTCTCTGCACTCCGCGTGCCTGTGGGCAGGGAGCGAGGGATGAAGGTCATGCACAGGAGGACAAGGAGCCCACGGGACATGGGGCTGGCAGCTCGTGCTAACTTCACACATCTGGTGTGGGGGGGGTAGGGTGTGGGGCCGGGTGCGATGGCAGGAGCAAGGCTGGGCACACAAGGGGGACACGGGGCCGGGTGCGATGGCAGGAGCAGGGCTGGGCACTGCCCATTGGTCCCTGGGTGGCAGACCCTCACATCTCTGGCACCGTGGATGCAGGTGGGATGAGAGTGGTGGGAGCCCAAGGGGACGTGTCCCGCTGGGGACAAGCACCCAGACAGAAGGAGCAAGAAGCTCGGCTGGCGGCAGGGTGGCTTGCCAGGGTGTGGGGACAGCCCATGTTGCTGGTGGCAGCCTTCGGCAGATGGCTGCTTCTGGCAGAGAGGCCCTTCCTAGCTTTCTCCTCCTCAGTGGGCTGGAGGCAGCCGTGACTCACTGCTCCGATCTCCCCTCGCTAGGAGCTGCTGCCAGGTAATTAAGACATTGCCTGTCTTTGAGGGCAGCTTAAGTTTGCAAGGCAGAGGTGTCAAGATGCCAGGAACCTACTGAGTTTGGAAGGTCACCGTCACCACGCCGGGGACCCGATCAGCAAAGTGTGACTCCATGGCTTGGGAAACTGAGGAGGGTTTGTCAGTGCTGGTGCCCCCCTCAGAGCCCCAGTCAAGCTCACCTGGCGACTGAGGGCTGAGCAGGGACCCGGAGGAGATCTTCGAAGAGCCCGAGGAGTTGTGAGCAGAAGGGGTGCCGGTGGTGGACTTCTGGGAGGACGACCTGGACCAGCTTGGGGAGGTGTTAGGGATTGATGCTGGGGTGAGGGACGCTGGCTGTGGCTCAGCTGCATTGCTGTGACAGCTCTTGGGCTCAGGCGTGTGTCGTCCCAGGGCACTGAGTAGCATTTTCCCGTTGATCCCTGCAAAGCAGAGAGACGCCCGTGAGCAGGGTGACATCAGGGTGCCTGTGCCTGGCAAACCCCTTCCTTCAGAAACCCTGCCTGTGTGCCTGTCACTTGCCCTGGGTCTTCTTTGCTAGCCCCAAAGCCGGCTAGTACCCCAACCCCGGGGGTCTCTGAGGGGCACTGCTGGTGGCCCCTCACGCTCCTGCCTGGACCAGCAGTTCCCAGCAGCTCTCTCATCCCCAGATGCTGGCCACCACAGCGCTTGGGACCAGGCAGGGTCCCCCAGCCACCATGCCCCGACATGGCAGCTGAGTGCCTGAGGAGGGTTCTCCCTGTTCTTTTGCAGTTTGTAGCCCTTTCAGCAGACGTCTCCACGCGCTGTGAAGCCACTCGGGCAGAGACCGGGGATGGCAGAAGCTGGGTGCCTGACACACCTCCCCTGCTCCGGGTGCAGCCCTGCGCTTGGTGGCTGCCTGTGCCAGTACCTGTGACAGGGGCCACCTTGGTGTGGCTGGCAATGCCAGCACTGAGTGACTCTGGCTCTGGCTATGAACGCACAGAGGAAAGGGAGGAATCGGCGCAATGGTGCCCCATGGGTCCCCTACCCCAGGGAAGCCTCCTCCTCCCTGGAGCAGCTCAGGTCCCCTGAGAGCCTATCCATCAGATGGGACAGAGCTGAGATGTGTGCTGTTGCCACCCACTGCAGTTGTCACCCTGCAACCTTCATCCCCATGGGGCAGTATGGGAGTGAGCCCCACACGCGGCGGTGCCGTGGCTGGGGCAGGGTGGGCTCACCGAGGGTGTTGAGCTGGGAGACGCTGGGGCTCTGGCGCTGGGTCTCGGGGGAGGCTTGGCATATCTTACGCTTGAAGGAGGTGAAGAGGTGTTGGCAAAGTTCTTCGGGCACGTCCGCCTCCAGGTAGGTCTTCATGAAGAGGCGAAAGCCCTCGTAGTCGATGGGCTGGGAAGGGAACAGAGGAAGAAGATGGAGGTGCCCTGGGCACTCCATGGGGTCGCAGAGCTTCCAGCCCTGGGCCCCTCTCACTGGGCACACCAGCTGCAGAGCCCTCCCCAAAACCACCGGCTTCCCAAATCCCAGCAATGGGATATGACCTAAGGGGACCCAGAGGCAACAGGGGCAGAAATCCCTGGAGCCAGCTGGCTGTGTGGGGCTGGCAGGGCTGAGCTGGGCCAGTGGCACTGGGAGCAGGGACCGGAGCCGCAGCAGCCAGGGTAGAAGCTGGGGCAGCAGCATGGGAGGGCAGAGCTGCGGTGGGATGGCACTTGCAGGCGGTGGGGCAGCAGCCAGCTCCCCTGCCCTGGGGTGTGCAGCCAGCAGACCCCCGCAGGCGGTGGGCAGCTCGCTGGAGAGGCAGGAGGCTCTGACGGAGCTGGGTGCTCAGCTCCTGGCAAACGATTGAGGAACTAAATACAGACCTTCCAGCCCAGCCAAAGGTGGCTGGGGGTGTTGGAGGTAGAAGGGTGTAATGAGCCATATTCTCAAAGACTCCTGCTTCCCTGGGGCAGGACACAGAGCAGCGGGACCCCCCCGGCCCACTCCCAGCCCCTGGGGACTACTGTCCTCCCGAGGTCTCCTTGCCTCCTCTTTTCCCGCTGGGCATCCCCATCGCATCAGGACATTGCCTGCCTGATGGCTTTTGTGGCCACAGCTGAAGTGAAGGTCCCATGATGTCCCACTTGAATAGTGGGGTAGTTTTGCTGCCCCTCCTCTTCATGTTCAGCCCACTGATTTTATTGTGTTTCACGTCATTTCTAGTGATTACAGCCCCCATGAAAGGCTCTGTCCTGCTGACACACTAATAGGTCTCTCTGAAAGCACTCTGAAAGCTTGGAAAAAATAACCCCAGCTTTGAGCAAGAAGGCACAGGGCCTTCCCCTGTCTCCACTGGCAACAACAAAAGCATTTGCTTTTGGGGGAAGGCAGAGTAAATCCCTCCTGGCTTTTCCTCCAAGGAGATGCCCCAAATTGCTCTCAGTAAGGCAGCCTGCAGGCAGCACAGGATGGCAGCATGGCCGTGGGGTCCCGGCAGCATTGGTGGGATGGCTGGGCTGCCAGCCTGGGCCCTGGGATGTCCCGAGGCTGGAAAAGATGGGGAATACAGATGTTCCTACTGTAGGAACATCTTTCCCAGTCCTGGGAGCGTGGCCATGGGTAGAGGCAGGAGACAGACAGACCTGCCTTTTCCCAGCTGCTTTTAGCTGCAGGAGCTGGGCTGGGGAAGCTGGCAGGGGGGTGGGAGCTGCCAGCAGCATGGGGGCAGGCTGGAGGGGACACGGCCATACCTGTTCCGGGTTGTACCTCGAGAGGACACCATCCCCATGGAACTCCTTAAGGACATCCTTGAGCTTCTTGGTGGAATCTGGAGAGACAAAGGCATCTCACTGAGTACAGTGCCTGTGAGCCCCACTCACCATTAGACTACCAGAAGGACGGTGGAGATGAGTTTATCTGCTGAATAAACAATTTCTGGTTCCCTCCACGCCTGAGAAGGGGCCGCCTGTGCCCTGCTTTGCCCCCCTTTCCCCCCCACACTTTGAAGGGTGCCATGGTTTCAGCCAAATTTACCAAAACCAGACTGACAGATGGACTTCCCCCCCCCGCTCTAGACTGCCCATCAGCATCTCTAGGAGGTGCCAGGAGGGAGAGGACTGGGAGGCAAAGGGGAACCCCATGCAAACTTCCACACAAATAGTAAACAGCCCATGAGTTTCCCTGGCTAGATGTTCTCAGGGCTGGAGGGACATCGGTCCTTCCGAAATGCAGAAATAAGGGGAAAATGGGAAAAAAGATCAAGGGGAGGGAATGTTAAGCCCTAACCTTCATACACGTATCTCCAGGCACATCCATTTAAAAGGCTCTTGGACATGCCAGCCCTGTTAATTATTGTGAAATCCTCTCTCCAAGATGGTGCTGTGCTGGTTTCTGCTACCCCCAGCTGGGGATGGAGCTCGGCACTGGACCATGACTGTCCTGGATATCTGGGGCAGGTCCAGGGCTCGGAGAGCCCAGACGGGCCAACATGAGCTCAAGGAGGGGGCTGCTGGCCCTCAGGCTGGGGAGGACTGAGGGGAGTGCCCCCCAGCCCTGCTCCCCGACGCGGTGCCAGGCCACCTTCCTAGGGAGGAGGCAGCTGCCCACACTGCAGCTTTGCTTGCCAAACTTTCATTAACGAAACGAAGGATCTGTATGTGTTCCGAGCTCAGTGTTACAGATGGCATTTTATGGTCTGTGATTCAAGCAAGCAGTTCTCCCGTTCTCTGGAGAGGCAGGATGAGAGTCAGACAGGGATGCTGTGCACACACCTCTGCCCGCAGCCCTGCCGGGGACATCAGGCAGGGGGGCTGGGGCAGCTTGCACTGGTAGTTTGGACTGGGAGACCCTGCCTCCCTGTGCTGTCAAGCCCTGACCCGGTTCACCTCACCCCTACGATGCACAACAGCCCCGAGGACAGCTCTGGGAGACTCACAGGGTCCCCTTTGCCTCCCACTCCTCTCCGCGCAGCCACAGGAGCCTGCTCACCCCGGGGCTGTGCCGCCTCTGCAAAGCGATGCCCCTCAGGTTTTACACCCTGCCCTGCTCTCAGCCCCTTCTCGGGCTGCACGGCGTCCCCAGGGCTTGCCGCGATCAGCACGCTCGCACACCAGCTCTCAGGCAGGTAGGACCTTAAGGACCTGGTTTGGAACCCCCAGGCTTTGCCCAGGCTCCCTCCCCAACTGCCCCCAGCCCCGGGACCCCATGGCACTGCCGCCGGTCGCCTCTCCTCGGCAGGAGCTGCGGGAGAAGGTTCCTCTGCAAAAGCACCGAGTAAAATTACCGCAGAGGGTTGGCAACCCAAGGCGAGCCGTGGAGCAGCTCTGCCTGTTTAGGAAAAGCCCGTCTGCTTTCCTCCGTTGGCATTTTGCTTTGCTAACAAACGTGGGAGCCGTCCGCCTTTGGAGGCACTGAGCCGTGCCCACGTGTGCCTCCCCCCAGACAGAGGGGCTTGGGCTCAGCTAAATCCTCCCGGGCGCACAAGCATGGGGACTCCTCTGCTGTGCCCCCCACAGCTGGCACTGGGGGTCAGGGACCTTCCCAGCCTCCCCATCCAAAACCTAAGGAAGTCATCTGGTTCTCCAGGAGGATGTATAGGACACCAAAAAGGCCACAGATCAGGGCTTTTCAAACCCCTCTCCTTGTCCCAGGGGGGATACACGGGAGGCAGGAGGTACTCACAGTCTGTGTACTGCTGGAGCTGGGCAAACTCAGTGGGGCTGAGTGAGATCCACCCACCGTCGCTCATCTTGGGGCGGTGGGCCCCAAAGCGGGGACCACGAGTCGCTGTGCTGCCCGTGCCAGGCTCGGTGCCGCAGGTCCCAGCCAGCGTGGTCACATCGGCACCGCGAGGGGCAAAGGGTGCTCTCGGCTGGCTGGCACCATCCCGCTGAGCCCGCAGGCAGCAAACCCCAGTGTCAGAGCAGCCGGTCAGCACCTTCCTCCCTAGAGTGGGAACAGAAAAGAGAGGAGGGGGTTAGTGGTGCACAGCCCGCAGCAGGCAGAGGCTGGCTCCTGCCTGCACAGGCTGCCCTGCCACGGGGGAGCGTTCCCTACGGCACTGAGGGTCAGTGGGGATGGTAGAGGGGGTGTGTGAGCTTGGAAGTGGGGTGCAAGGGTGCCTTCCCTGAGCTGAGAGACGGGAGGAAGCAGAGCGCTGGCAAGCTGGGAAGGACCACACAACTTGGGGTGACACTTGGGGAGCACCGCACCCCCTGGGGCTGGCTGGGCTGCCTCTTCATTCCAAGGAAAAGGCATTTAATTAAGGGGAGCAAGTAATTTTGGGGAGCTGCTGGGTCCCACATGCCACACCACCCACCAGCCAGTGTCCCTAGAGATGGTGACACACGGGGGAGGGGAGGGGGGGGCAGCAGAGGCAGGCACTTAACCCCTCATCTTCATGACTTCCCCCCAAAATTGTCTGTGGAATAGACCTTCTCCTTCACTCCAACTGCTGAGGGTGGCCCTGCTGTCGGCAAGGAGACATGGCCACCTCCTCGGGGCTTTAGGGATGCAGTCAGGGGAGCATCACTGCTTGGTCCCCAGAAAAAAAAAACAATTTTCTTTACCAATGTTATTTTGGCTTTAACTCCAGCTGCTGCACATCCTTCAGGGTGAGACACAGCCCAAGGGCAAAGCCCCGTGTTGTGCTGAGCACCCACCCGGATGGCTGCCAAGGGGTTTTCCAGTTGTGGGAAGTGACTGCACATCTGGAGAGAAGCCCACCAAACCCCCCAGCATGTGTTTCCTAGAGCTCAATGGCACGGCTGCGCTTAGTCCTGCTCAGTGCTTTCCTCCCCAGAGCTGCAGCGTGGAGCCCATCCTGCTTCCCATCCTCAATGCCCGGAGCTGCTCCAGCCCTGGGGGTATTGCTGGGTACGAAGCTGTGCCCCACTGGGGATGCTGCTGCCCAAGGATGCTCTCCAAGAACTGGGGGAGATGCTACTGCGTGGAAAAGCTCCTACACATCTCCATTCCCTCTGCCAGCAGGGAGCTGGGAGACAAGAGCTGCTGGGGCTCTTGTCCCTGGCAATTCCACCCCATGGCCCAGGACTTCTCAGCTACAGGGCAAACGTGGCTCTGAGGTTGCTGGGAGTGCAGTGGGGGCTGAGCTGGCAGGCGCTTGGGGACCCCCAAGAAGCTTCTGCTGCTCCTGCCCCTGGGGTGGCAGGGGGACGGCTGCCCCAGGGCTGGGGGGCACAACGTCCCCACACAAGTGCAGGCCTGTGACAACACACAGCCCCAAGGGAAGTGCCCCCCCCATGACAAATTGCCTCCACCCCATGGCCGTTCCAACTCATCCCAGCAGCTCTTTGTCCCCATGTCACCAACTGGGGACAGGCTGGACACAATGGTTTTAGGGCTAAAAAAAACCACTACCCAATGTCTTGCCATTGGTTTTCTGGAGATCTTCATCTTGGGGAAAGGACAAGCAGGAATATGGTGTTTGCACCTTTCCAGCATAAGAAGTTTGTCCCAAGGTATCTCCAAGGCTGGTCCAGAAGAACTGAATCTGTAAGAAACCCTCCAGGAGTGCACACAGGGTTTCTGTTTCCTGGCAAATTAGCTCTTTCATTTGACCAGAACCTATCCTTTAATCCTACATTTATGCAAGGAGAGGCTGAGAGAGCGGAGGTAGCTCAGCCTGCAGAAGAAAAGGCGAAGGGGGGGACGGGGCTGACTCCAGCTGTTGGAAGGCGTTTGGGCACACAGAGCCCTTCTGCAACGGACGGCAGCAAAAACAGCCCTCGCCTCTGGGAACAGTGGGCTATGGAGTGGCACGAAGCAATGGAAGTAAAGCAAAGCGGAGCTAATTGGGCCATCCCAAGGGGCTTTCCCCCAGCAATTGCTGCAATAACAAATGCCACTTCTGGCACGTCAGCCTTGGATTTCAGGAAGGGCAGGAAAAAGCCTCCTTAGGAATCCAGCTGCTCCTCGTTTGGCCACCCTCTGAATTGTCAGCAGCAAATTATGTTCTATTAAATCAAATTTGCCTCTCTCTAAAAATAGCTCCCCCACTAGTGTTACAAATAACACCGGATTACCCTGCCGGAGAGCGCTTACCGGGACACGGCCCCTCTCCCCCTCCTCGCTCCAGCCGCGCGCGGGGGCTCTGCCGGCAGCACGGCGTGACTCAGGGCGGCTGGAGTGGCTGGGGGAGGATGGGGAGGAGGGAGCTGGGAGGGCTCCCAGCACTTTCCAAACCCTGCCGGGGGATTAGCCGGTGCTGGAGCCCTTGGGGAAGCCCCGCACAGAGCATCCCGCCGGCCCCGGGGCTGGGCGAGGGGTGATGGAGGAGGTGCCCACCACGGGCAGCATCATGGAGGCAGCAGCTCAGTGGGAGCCAGGGCCCAGCCATGTAGGGCCTGAAACACTCACGTCAACAATGGAGACGCCAGCATGAAGCTGGCCATGGGCCATTCCCTGCCCGCGAGCGGGGCCTAAGCAGGCAGTGGCAGGGCCAAGCCATGGGCAGTGGGCACATCTCAGTGCCCACGACTGGCTGCCCATGGGCACCCCCGGTGTCTGGGGCTGGGGGACTCCCAGCAGCAGCCATGGGAAGGCAGAGGAGTTGTGTTTGCAACCAGCCATGAGCCTCCCAGCCATCCCCTGGCCAGGCAGCGCTGCTGAGGACAGGGAACCCAGCCGTGAGAGAGCTTGTTCCACCAGCACCTGCCTGCCCTCTCCGGAGCTAGCGATGGAGACCTAATTCTGCCCAAGGTGATGCAGAACAACCACCGGAGGTGGGATGGGCAACCTCCAGGTGCCGGCAGAAGTGGCCGCTCTCTCATAGCCTCCAGCCTTCGAGGGGTTCTGCAGGGGTGAAGACAGGGCATGCCCTTCCTTCAGATTTCTGCTTCAGATGCCCTTTGGGAAGGAAAAACATTGGCTCCTCAAGCTTCAGCAAGACGGGGCGAGGAGGGAAAGCTCCTGCTGTGCATATGGACACTTGCATGTTTGGAGGCTGTAGCTCTCTGACAGCAGCCAGGCTCTTCCCCACTTCCCCAGCTGGGCCCACCGAAAGCCACAGTCACTCCCAACATCTTCTCCCGGGACCCAGGGAAGCATGGTAGGTCCCTGCAGGAATGGCATTTTCCAGCCCGCCCGCCCCATCTTTTTGGAAAGATCAGCCTATTTTTGTGTTGGGCTGGGGAGAGGCCCCTGCGGTGGCGGGTGGAGTGTAAATCCCTCCTGTCCCACTGCAGCAACCCCAACCCAGTCACGTTCAAACTATTTTCTGCAATGACAGGGAAACACACTTTTCTGCATTTTACAGCTTGAGAGGACACCCAGGATTTGCTTTTTCCATTCTCCCCACCTGTTGCTCTCTCCCCCTGGCACCCTTGCAGCGCCAGGCACGCTCTCTGGGTACCGAGCATCACCTCTGCTCTGGGTGCTGAGCAGCCTCACGGTGTCGGAGCAATGAAACGTGCTGGCAAGGTTGCTCACAGCCCCTAGCCCCCAGCCCGTGCCTGCCAGCCCCAAGCACCTCTCACGGGAGGAGAGGTGCTCCTTCCCACCTGGAGTAGCTGCTTTTCGGCGCATTGTGCCGGCTGCCCCCCCCCCCATCAGCAGTGGGTCCAGCAAACACGGAGGCAGCTGCTGTGCACAACCCCAAATCCTGCATGCTCACATCTGCCAGGATCACCTTGCTGGGCCTCCATGCCCACTCCCAGCTGAAGGGCATCCTTCCCTGGCAGCTTTTAAGCAGGCGAGCAGTGTTCTGCTGAGAGATGCCACGCTCTCCCTGACCTCTGTGTTAGAGGTCTGGCAAAGCCAGGGGGAAGAGACATCTACTGCCACCGTGACCAGTGGGTGCTCTCTCCTGTACAGCCAGGCAGTGACATGGGAAGGAGAGGGTGGCCTGGGGGCTGCAGAAGTACCGACTCCCAACCAGGAGCTGGGAGAGCTCGGCTCAGCCCAGCCACGAGGAGAGCAGGGACCCAGCATGGCCCCCCTGGAGCTCATCACCCCCCCGCCACCAGCTCGCCAAGGCAGCTCGGCTCCCACCCTGGGGACACCAACAACTTCCCGACTGACTGCTGTTGCCCTTTTAGAGAATAATTTTGCTGGCTGAGTTTGGAGCGGGCTGGATCCGAGCTAGGACGCCTTTTGAGCGAGACCCATCCTCTCCCCTGCAGGTCCCAGGCAGACCTGAGCTTGTCTCCCAGAAAAGCCCCTTCCCACACCATTCAGGGAGGTGGCCAGTGGCTTGCCCCCCAGCCTGCGGGCTGGGATCCTCCCCGGGCTCCCGGCTCCATCCCCTCACACCTACAGACCCAGGGGCTTCCCGCTGCCAGCACAGGGAATCCTGCGGCAGCGAGTCCCAGGGGTTAACTGCACCTCGCGTGGGACAATGCTGCTTTCTGGTAGCTTTGAAATCCCTTCTTCTCCCCTTTCATCCCCTGAAACAACCTGAAGAACAAGTTGCAGACAGCCTCTTTCCACTGGCCAGGCACGCTGAACGCCTCCTCCGTCCTCCTGGCCTCCGAAGCAAACGGTGCCAGCAATTTTTACTTAATGAGAAAGACACTAACAGGCTCATCCAGCCTGGAAACGTGGGGGAACAGCTGACTCGGGCTGTTTCTCTGCCCATCGAAAGGCTGTGTGGTTTTAGAGCAAAGCTGAGAATCAACACATGTTGAGACACCAGTGAAGCGCGCAGCCTCCCCGGGCTACGCTAAAGGCTTGGTGGCAGCCATCTTCTCCACCCTGGGGGACGAGGGGATGCTGCCCTGTCCTTCCCGACCCTTAAGGTCCCTTTTCGCAGGGGCCAAGCCCCCCCGCCCGGCCATCCGAGGACCCCAGCCCCCGCACCTCAGCACTTCCCCGCTCCTCCAGCGCCTGTCCCCGCTCCCCAAAGCGCTTCGAACTGCTCCCAAAGCCCTCGGCACGGGGTCGGGACCGGCCCGGTTAAGGTTGGAGGCCCGGAGGGCACCGTGCGGGGGGCTGGGGGAGCGGCGGGGGCCGTGAAGCCGGTCCCGGGCGGGGCGGGAGGTGGCGGCTGGGCGAGCGGCGCTCCCGACCGGGTGACAGGATTTTCCCAGGGCTGGGAAGGGGGGAGCCCACGGCGGGTCCCCTGTCCTGTCCCGTCCCGTCCCGTCCCGTCCCGTCCCGTCCCGTCCC
>JAOQGH010000051.1:25982222-26009129 GCA_025769975.1 Gallinago jamesoni
GGATGGGGCAGCCACAGCTTCTCTGGGCAACCTGGGCCAGGCTCTCACCACCCTCACACCAAAGAATTTCTTCTCCACATCTCATCTCAGTCTCCCCTCTTTCAATTTAAAACCATTGCCCCTTGTCCTGTCACTGCACTCCCTGACAAAGAGTCCCTCCCCAGCTCTCCTGGAGCTCCCTTCAGGTACTGGGAGGCTACTGGAAGATATAAGGTCTCCCCGGAGCCTTCTCTTCTCCAGGCTGAACAACCCCAGCTCTCTCAGCCTGTCTTCCCAGCAGAGGTGCTCCATCCCTCTGATCATCTTCATGGCCCTCTGTTGGACCCGTTCGAACAGGTCCACGTCCTTCCTGTGCTGAGGACTCCCCACATCTCCATCTCCCCTCTTCCAGTGTCAAACCCTTCCCCTTCCTCCTAGGTCTCCCCTCCCTGATCCAGAGTCCCTCCCCAGCTTTCCTGGAGCCCCTTGAGGGACTGGAAGGGGCTCCAAAGTCCCCCCGGAGCCTTCTCTTCTCCAGGCTGAACCCCCCCAACTCTTTCAGCCCCCCCTCCCAGCAGAGGGGCTCCAGCCCTCCCAGCATCTCCGTGGCCTCCTCTGGCCCCGCTCCAACAGCTCCAAGGGTTTTACCCCAGCGTGAACAACACCGGAGCCTCCGGTAGAATCCCCCTCCCTCATTGCGCCGCCGCGCACCGTGAGAACTCACGCCCTACGAGAGTTACTGCTCTCCCGACGGGTGCCGGGGGGGTGGCGGGGGGGAAGGGGCTCGGGGGACCCTCCGGGGGCCCGGTGGGGTGGGCCGGGCCGACACAGGGGGCAGGGTCACCGTTGGGGGCTACCGGGTTCCCCGGGAGGGCAGGCGCCCCGGCCGCCCCCCTCCTCCCGCGGGGGTCTGGCCCCCTCCTGCGGCCGGTCCCGGGGCTGTGCGGAGTGGGGGGAGGGGGGCGCGGGGGCTCTCCGGGAAGGGGATAACCGGGGAGGGCGGCGCCCCCACCCCACCACCACCCCCTTCTCCTCCCGCCGATCCTCGGTCCGTCCCCGGGCCCCGCCACGGAGGGGCCGCCTCCGGCCCGCCCCCGCGCCCGGCCCTACATAGAGAGCGGCGGCGCCCGTCCCCGTCCCCGCCCGCCCGGCTCCGCCATGGCCCCGGTCCCGGCCCCGGCGCTCCGGCTCTGCGCCGCCCTCGCCTTGGCCCTGCTGCCCGCCGCCGCCGCGCAGGACCTGGCGGGAGGTAAGCGCCGTGTTGCCCCCCTCCCCGCCCCCCCGGCATCCCGACACCCGGCCCTCCCGCCCCGTCGGGGACCGGGGACCCGCAGCCCTGCGGAGAGCTCTCCCCGCCGCGCCCCGGGGGATGGGGAGCAGGTCCTGGCGGCAAGCGTTCCCAAAAATCTGGGCTTTGCAGTCGCTCGGGACCCCTCCTGGTGCGGGAAGTGGGCTGCTGCCCCGTGGGCCATGCTCCAGGCGTGTGCTGGACACTAGGTGGCCACTGGTCAGGACCCTGTGGCCACTCAGGACGGGGACAGGCTGTGGAAGCTGGGAGTGTGGGTCCCGTCCTCGGTGGGAGCTCTGCAGGGCGCAGCGTGGGGTGCTGGCACGGCCCTCTGGGGTCTGGAAGGTGGGGTGCTGGAAGAGTGGCTTTCCGTGCCACTTTCCCAGTGGCCGTGGCAATGTCACCCCACATCTGATGATGCTAATGGCTTGGCCAGGTCTCAGGTGGGAGTTGGGTACCTGTCCTGGGCAGGGGGGACTTGCTGGGCAGCCAGACCCCCACCGATGGCCCTTTAGAGGAGATCCCCTTCCAGGACAGGGGAGACTGGCTGGAGGAGCCTCAGGCTGACAGCTTCAAACCAGAAGCTTCAGATCCAGTTGAGGAGCAGTGGGTGGCGGACTGCTCCTGCTCGGTGGGTGGAGGATGTGGCATAGTCCCCGGGGGTGCTGTGCCAGGTAGAGGAGAAACTCTAGCAAAGGGTGGGGACAGCCACATTTAGGGGTGTCCTGAGAAGTCTGCCTACTCATCTGAGCAAGGAACTGTTCTCCATGTGATGACCAGCCCTCTGATGGTTGCATGGTGGCTGTGGCTGGGAGGAGAGGGAGAACCAGCATGTGTTTTGCTGTCTTCCCTCCACCCCAAGCCATTCACTTCACTTCTCTTGTAGCCAAGTGGCAAAAACTGTTATCCAGGAGGCTTCTAGCACGGCAAGAGCCACTTTCCTACCCCTGTACCTGAGGGCTATGGTGCTTCCTCTGCTGTCCTGTGCGAGTGGGCTGGTCCCCTGAGACTGGGCGTTCAGACAAAGCCCCAGTTCTGATGGGGTGTTATGTCCTGGGATGGCATGTCCCCATAGCGCTTTGACTTAACAGCTCTGAGGGGGAAAACCCATGGATGCCAGAAGAGGGGACACTCCGGGGGGAAGCAGAGTGTCAATAGGAAGCCCAGTTAAAACCACAGGCTCTCCTTTTTCCTGCCAATGGCCTCCTGTGGTGTGAGAAGGCTGTTTCGTGACTCCTTCTAGGCCAGCAGTCTCAGGGGCAGCACAGGCGCTGTAATGCTTTTCTGGCCTGGGCTGGTGAAAGAGGGAAGATGCAGCTTCCTAGAGTGTTTAAAATCTGCAATCTCAGCCTCTCCGGCTGGTGCGTAAACACCCTTATCTGAGCTATGTTAATAAATTGCCCAGTTGTTTGGCAGGCTGTGCAGAGCATGTGACTGTTGACAGTGGGTCACAGCTGAGGGATCCAGCCAGCTGGAGAGAGAAAACGCAGCTTTGCTGCTTGTGAGTGTGGAAAACAAGCACCTCTGGCACTGATTTTTAGTTGGGTTTTTTTCCCCCAATTAAGGTGCTCTGAAGCACTGATCCTTCTTCCACCAGTTACTGAGTAGTCAGGCAAACTGGTTTGTGTTTTGGTTTGTTTTTTTTTTACTGTAGTCAAACAGGCTGATGCTTAGACTGTTAGGCAGGGGTGAGGTTTAACTGGCTGATCCTCAAGGGATGGCAAACCACCCTTCCCGAGGGCCTGGGGGGCACACCAGTGAAATGGCAGGTGAGTATCGTGTAAGAAGACTTTCCTGCAGACCCAGCGCCGGCAGGAGCCGCGCACACCCGTGAAGGCAGCTGGACTGGGCCACCTTGTCCTGCGTTCCAATCTCACCCATTCCCCCCACCCAGCTGACCTGCACCCCCTGGGGATGCCATTGGCCGTGGTGGCACTGATTCGGAGGGAGGGTGTGGGCTCCCACAGGGACCATAGCTGCACGTCCCCCCCTGGACTTTTCCTGGTAGTAATTTCCTTGTCTGGGGTTTGTTTGCTTGAGCTGCTCCATTGTTTGGCAATTTGGGACTGCACTGCCTGCCCAACGCTTATCCTTGTCCTCCCAGGGTCCCTCCAGGCCAACCCCAGCTGTGTCTCCTAGCTGTCCCACTGCCTGCTGGCCACAGCAGGTGCTCAGACTTTTAGGGAAATAAGAGCCAGGGAGAGGAAGTCACTGCTGAGGGCTTTGGGTCAGTGTGGGCAAGGCAGATGACTTCCCTTTGCATTTGGGCCTCCCACTGTGACACCAAGTGTGCTTTGAAGCTGGCGGTTTCCCCCAACAGTGTTGGGCTGGTCTGATGGGAGCAAACTCCTCCCGGAGCAGGCAAAGCCACGGGCAGGAGCAGGCTCTGAGGAGCTTGGAGTTTTAAACCACCGAGAATCTCTTCAAAGTACCTGTGGTGTCTTTTCTTTTCCTTCCCGTAGATTGTCACCAGTATACGAACAAGAGCTGTGAGGAGTGTCTGAAAAATGTCACTGTAAGTAGGAGCAGTAAAATCCCCAACCTTTTGCAATGCCTGAAAAGGTGGCGTGGGCTTTGCAGGACTGTTACGGAGCAGTTTCCCTCAGGGAAGGGGGGGCCTTGTCCTGAGCACGCTGGAAATGCCCCCCGCTCTGTGAGTGCTCTGGGAAGAGGTTGCTAGAAAGTGCTTGAGGCTTGCTGTATGCCTTTCCAGGGGAGAGATGGAGCTGCCGAGCTCCTCTCCACGGGTTAGAGGCTCTGCAGGGGGGACAGCAGAGAAGGAGCTGAGTGGGCTGGGCTGGCCAAGCTGCCTCCCCACCAGTCTGTGGGTGCCGTGGCCCTGGGTGGGTGCAGGATGCGTACCTGTGTCCTGCCGACCTCCTCCACCACCTGGATATCCTCTGATACCAGCAAACTTGAACCCGAGTCAGATCTCGTAACTGACTTAGCCAGAACCAGTTTGACCAAACCCAGCCGAAGGCTGGTGTTGGGGTTGGAGCCACAAGGAGAGGAGGGTGCAAAGCTGCTGTGGGTAGTCTGGCTGGGAAGGACCAGTGAGGACCTTCCTCACCCAAACCTCTCCTGCTCATCAGCTCTGTGCTGAGTGGCTTATCTCAAAGGCTTTCTTGTTATCCCAAAAATGCCGCGTGTAATAAATATGAAGGATTTGGCCATTACTACTGTCACGCAAGCTAGGAGAAGCATTCTTGGCACCTCTAGGTGCCCTAGAAATCTGCACTCCCCTTGCCTCTCCTGGTGCAGGCAACCCTGATGCAGCCCATGTTGACCAAACACAAGGATTGTTCCTGAGCATCCTAATGCTGCTGGGTGGTACCTGGTTTTCAGGAGGAGGCGGTGGTGGCCCCGTTGCCACGGTTAACTGGCAGCACTGCTGCACACTGGTAATGCTGTGCTGTTGCTGCGTCCCAGTGCCTGTGGTGTGCCAGCAGCAGGAGGTGCGTGGAGTACCCCGTCCGAAGAGTCCTCCCCCCGGCTGACCTCTGTGAGCTCCGCTCTGCACGCTGGGGAGTCTGCTGGGGTAAGTGGTTTGTGCTCCATGGACAACTCTCCCCCCAGCGCCTGCTGCGAAGGGCACCGACTGCCAAAATGCTAATGGGAGGCTTTCCTGGTCTCCCTTTCTGGTGTAGAATTGACAGGTTGAAGTCTGTCAGGGTTCTGCAAACTTCTTGACGCGCGGGTGAGAAAGCAGAGTGTGAGCAGTTCCCCACCTTCTGGCAAGAAGACCTGGGGGGTTTTAGCTGCTCTAAATATGTACCTCATGCTTTGGTGTGACAGAAGCTTCTCCCAGGAACAGGAGTCGGAGGCGCTCTGCAGGCAGCTGCCGGCGTGACCCTCCCCGGTGCTCCAAACACAGACACCAGTGGCTCGTCAGCAGCTCTCTCCTCTGTGCCCTGTGCATCGTTCCTGTCGCAGGCTCCGGCTCCTCACCTTGAGCAGTGTGGCTGTTGTCCCAGGCAGGCTCTTAAAATTCACCGGGGGGCTCTTGGGGCCGGAAGGGAGATGACTTCTCTGGAGGCCTGCATGGACTTCTACTGCTGAGCCTGCTGCGCTCAGCTCTCGCCCACCTGAGAAAGTGCCCTCTTCCCAAACTAGCCCTGCGGAAGCTGTGCCAGCTGTGCTGCAGCTGGCTGTCAGCGGCCAGGTGCCTCTGGAAGCTTTTTCTGGCTGCCTGTCCTCCTTGGTGCTCTTAGCACCCCCCCTCCCTGGTGGGTTTGTGGAGATATCAGAGTCTTGTTTAGGACCAAGCAAGCTCACGCTCAGACAGGACCCAGCTTTTGGAGGCTGGGGCAGCTAGGAAGCGAGCTGGGGCTTGATTTCTCTCGCCTGTCCCCTTGATGGGCAACTTGGAGTTGAATTGTGGTCGCCTGAGATCTATTGTGCTTGAGGCTGGTCTCTCTTCTCTGCCCACGAGAGTGTTAAAACCACTCCCATACCTTGTGGAGGAAGAATCTCCCCTTTGTGAGCACTACAGTGTGCTTTTCTGAAACCTGTATAAGACCTTGAAATACTAGTTTTTACGTGTGTAGCTTCACAAAAGGTTTCATTATAGAAGAATGCATTCCTTGCCTTGTGAAACTTGCTTTAGAGATTAGTCCTGTGGGAGATTAGCTCTTAAATGAGTCTGCATTTTTAGAGTGTGTTTGTGACATAAGCTTCATCATCAGGCAGGGGAGTGCCTGGTGCTCTGCCGTGGACCTTTCCCTGTGGGAAGGGGTGATCTGAACACCAAGCTGAAGAGCCTGGTTGGGTTTGTCTCGTACCCACTGGGCTGACTTCTGATCCTTGGCTTTTGGGCTGTCCCCTACACAACTCCATGGGTCTGTTGCAGTGCAGCTGGGGAAAGCTTCATCTTGCTCAGAGGCAAACGGTACTGTGGACAGTCAGGTCTCCAATACCCATCTTTCTCATGGCCTTACTGGGAACACGAACCCGCAGACCTCCCTGCTGGTGGGTGACTGCTGGAATGGCTGTGCGAGCCTCTCCAGCAGTTTGTGGGGACCAACGCGAGTGGCTTGCTGGCTTCTGGTCTCACTGGTTACCTGCTAAGGCCATGGCAGCTGTCTGTGGTTGTTATCTGGAACCAACATTCCCTGTGCGGTGCTTGCCATGGCAGCCTGGGTCGGGACACAGTATGATCTGAGGCTCAGATGGCACTGTTGTTGGCAGCGATGGAGCTCTCAATGAAGCAGGAGCTGGAGGCTTGGAAAGCAACTTCAGTGGTGGAGGCAGCTCAGCTTGGAGCACTCCAATAAGCCTGGCACTGCCAAGTCCCTGCAGCGGGGGAAGAGGGTCCCCTGCGACGCACCACGTGTGGTACTCAGGCTTTCTGTGGGGTTCGGGGTCTGAGCCCCATGGAGAGGAGGGATCAGAAGTGCTCTGAGCAGGCTCAGGAGCTCTGGGATGTCTGCAGCCCAGCTGCTGCCTGTGAACTGGCTCCTAAATAAATATTTCCACAGGCCCAAACTCTCTGAACAGTCTGAATTATACTTGGAAGAAACCCCTCTGTTTCAAAGGATTTCAGGTGATGCCTATATACCTTTTGGCTGGTGTCTCTTCTGCTGTCACTGAGAGAGCCGAGTAGGATGACTGGCCTCCCTGGGGCCAGGGCTGAAGGCTGCTGCGTCACCACCACCTCCAGCGGGGTCTGCGCTGCGCCTGGATGAGCAGACCCCCCCAAGCCCTGGTGGGGTGCTTGAAGCAGCCGTCCACCTTCAGCAGCACTGAGCTGATAAATCCCAATGGATTTTGTCTCACTTCGTCTCTCACCCAAGGTCTCCAAACACCCATAAGTGCCTCCAATCTACTGTCACCTCATCTTCGATGACTTCTGAGGCTGGCTCCCGTGGGCAGTCACTCCAGTGGCAGCTGCGGGCTCTCTGTTGGAGGTTGCTCCTCAGCACTGAAGCCTCCAGGTTTTTTCTCCCCTGATGGGTTACAGTTCACCGGGGTTAGTGATTAAGACAGCTTTGCTCCTGTTTCTGCCAGAGGAGTTTGACCCGAGTGCATTTGTTCTTGTCTGTCTCCACAGCCAGCAGCTGAGTGCTGTAGGTAGCACTAGGTGTTCTCTGCTGGTGTGTACAGGCTGTGCTGGCGCGGGGTGTACCTGGAGGTAACGATGTCCATCTTGCTTTCCCAGGCTCTGACACACACCTCCAGCCCGGTGACTGCTGCGGCTGGTGACAAGTGGCCGTGTGCTTGTGAACTAACTCCCGGTGGCCGTGTGCTTGTGTGCTAAATGTGTTTTGTCAAATCCCTCAGTGAACTTTGAAGCCCTGATCATTGCGATGTCTGTGGTGGGAGGAACGATCCTTATCGCGTTGGGGGTCTGCTGCTGCTGCTGCTGTTGTAAGAAAAAGAGCAAAAAGCAAGTATCGGAGGGTTTCCCCGTTTTCTTGGAGTAGCTCAGATGCAACCAGGGGCTGTTGCAGAACCAAGTGCCAGGCGCTGCTAACGGGCTCTTCTCTCTTCAGGCCAGACAAGGATGAGGAGAGAGCGGCCAGGGAGCGAGAAAAGAGGCGGGTGCGGCAGGAGGAGAGGTGAGGGTGCCCCACAGCCCCTGCTCCCCCAGGAGTGAGCCACGCTGCCTCAGGCTGCAGCACCGTCTCCTGTCTGTACCATCAAATGTGACGCCCAGAGGCATGTGGGGCTCGACGTGTGCAGTCAGTGGCTGCTCCAACCCTCCAACCTCCAAACCTCATGAGCAACATCTTCCTGGGGTGACTCATAGATGTAGCATCATGGCAACACTGTGTATCCAACTCCTGAGGGCTGCTGATGTGCCTGGGCTCTGGTGGTCCCCAGTGCCTCTGGGAGGTGGGTGGCGGGGGGCTGAGCAAAGCTGGCGGCCTGGAGCTCCCCGGGTTGGGAAGAAACAAGGAGCTTGTAGTTCTTCTTGCTTGGTTTTGTATTGCTAGTTGCTGATTCATGGGTTCTCTGCTCCTTGCAGGAGAGCAGAGATGAAGTCACGGCACGATGAAATCCGAAGAAAATACGGTACGGCGCTGACACGAGCGATTCAGACTAAGCTTCAGATCAAGCAGCCATGGTGACTGTGTTCCTTGCTATGGTTACAGCTGCAGAGAAGACCTGGCCAGCAGGGAAAAACCCAGTCTCCGCTTCCCACATCTCAGTGAATTGTTCTCTTGCCCTCTGGGAGCGAGTGTTGAGATGCTTGGGTCGTGGTGTGTGACCCCACATGAGTGGGTGCAGGAAGAGGGAGCATTTAACACTCCCTGGGACTTGCATCCTCTGGACTCCCCACATGGGAGAAGCCACCAGGGCTTGACTGGGGGGGTGAAGCAGAAGCTGGTAGACACAGCACCAGCCATGATGATGCTGCAAGTGGCTGGGGAGCCTGGGTGCCCACAGCTCAGGAGCAGAGAGATCAGGCACCAGCTAGACAGCAGAGCTGGTCCTCTGTGCCAGCAGTGGTTCTCTGGGAGGTGGCTTAGTCCTCCAGTGTGGGCATTGCTCCCTCCTGGGGCTGGACTGTCCTTCAGGGGAGTCCCACGGCCCCAGGGTGGGTGAAGACCTGCCCAAGGGAGCAACAGCCTGAAAGTGTGGAGCAGCCAGTTGCTGGGAGCTGGTGGAGGGGTCTCTCCTGCCTGCCTGCCCATTGGGGCTGGGGGGGGGGGGGGCTCTCCCAGGGTGGCTGGGGAGCAGTTGGGCTCATGGACACCGAGCATGGTGGTCTCTGGCTTTGGGGGAGGGCTGTAGGGAAAGCTGGAAACCCTTCTGCCTGCAGCTGCTGCCTGCTGCAGGTCCAGGTTGGGCATGAGATCCAGGGGTGTCTGGCTAGGCTGGCTTCTCTGGGGGAAGAAGAGCTGTGCCTGAAGGAGCCCTTGGTGGGGGAAGCACCTGGTTGTGGGCGAGCTGTGCTCCAGGACTGTCTTGCTTTGCTAGGGCTCTGTCCTGCTGCAGCCCAACCACAGAGTTTGCAATCTCATTCTTCCTGGCGGTTCCTCCTCAAAAGCTTTGGGCTGGGGCTGGGACAGCGGCCAACAGAGTGGCACAGGGTCTCATCACTGGCCCAGACGTCAGCCCCATGGACAGCCTTGCTGTCTCCCAACCTGGGGATGGGGGGCAGGGGAGCAAGTCTTAGCCCAGTCCAACAGAAGGAGTGTGCAGAAGGGGTGCTCTGGGAGAGCAGTTGTACCTGAACTGCCTGGGAGAGGAGCTTGCCATCGGGTCAAGCTTCTTAATGGATCTTTCCTCTTGTGCAGAGGAGGAGAGTGAAATAGTGCTGACTGCACGCACAGCTTGAGTGAGAGCAGGTCTTTCAGAAGGACTGCAGGACAGGAGGCTGGGTGAAGCACAAATAGAAGAGTTGTTACCAAGAACTAGGTTTCTGGCAGGCTGTACCTGGCATGGCAGCTGCTGTCTGAATGAACCTCTCTTCTCTTCTAGGCCTGTTCAAGGAAGAGAACCCTTATGCAAAATTTGAGAATTAGCATCTCCAGAGCTGCCTGCCCCAGCACACAGTGCCTTCCTGCAGAGCCGCAGGGCTCCACGCTTCCCCCCCACCACAAGGAGACCGCTGTGTTGTCACCTCCCACTTCAGCTGCCACAGAAAATGCACCAAACTCTTGGTGACACCACTGTCCCCACTCTAGAGGCTTGTTTTGCTCCAGAGCTTCCTTTGCTCTTGCTCTGCTGGTGCAAGAAAACATGGTGGCAATACCAGAGGATGACATGGTTCTTCTCCCTCGCCGCTGCGGTGGTAACAGAGGCCAAAGCAATGCAAATAACCGTCCTTGTCCCTGGCCAAGGGCAAAAGCAACCTTATGTATCTCTCTTGCTCCTGCCTCACCAAATGCCCTTCACACACACAGAGTCAGGTTCTTCTGTCCCCTCCCTTCTTTTTTCTTTTTTTTTTCTTTTCTTTTTTTTTTTTTTTTCATATAGGCTAAAGCCAGCAAGAGTTTCCTGACTTGCCGGTCAGCAGGAGGCCTCGGCTGTTACTCCAGGTGTCTCCTCCCCTTCTCCCAGCACATTAGCACTCCTTTCAAAAAGCACACATTTCTGCTTGTCTCAGGCCTCTGGGAGGAAGGTTCCACGTGCACATTCTTACTTGCAACTAATCTGGGGAAATGCCCCAACTCTCCTACCTCTCTGTGCCTTTCTAGAAAGGTGGTCTCCTGGGCTTGGTGGCCACGGCTGATTGCAGTACTGTAGGATCCAGATGCATTTACAGTATGTTGACTACATATTAAACTGATTTGATTACTATCCTAGGCTGAAAGTGTTTAATTCTGTTTCCAGACCAGGTATGGGTTGGCAGTGATGGCTGATGGAGTTGACACTGTTAAGTGGTTCTGGCTCTTCACACTCTGATGGGGTGGCTGAGGGAGGTGGAATCAAGGTTGCCTTGAACTCTTGCTGGGCTTGAAAGAAGGAGTCTGTTCATGGAGATGGGTAAATGGCTTCAAACTAAAAGATGGAAAATTTAAACTAGATTTATGGAAGAAAATTTTATGCTGAGGGTGGTGAGACACTGGCCCAGGTTCCCCAGATAGGTGGTGGATGCCATGTCCCTGCAAACATTCCAGGTCAGGATGGAGGGGGCTGTGAGCAACTTGATCTCATTGAAGGTATCTCTGCTCATTGCGGGGGGCTGGGCTAGCTGATCTTTAAAGGTCACTTCCCACCCAAGCCATTCTATGTTCAGTTGCTAGGAAAAGCTGTGTGTTGGGAGTAATGCTACTCTCGCAGAAAGGAGCTGGGTCTTTCTGCAAGAGCTTGGTGTGTGTCCCCTAGCACCTCTGAGAGCTCATGTCTAAGTGGCCTGGGGGCTCCTGGCATTGTTGTGCACAGACTAAACCCTGTGCTGTGCTACCTGCATAAGGGACCCAGGGGTGGGAAAAGGAGGACGGGACCTGACTGCTCTGACGTGGTCCTGTACTTGACCAAAGCTGGCTTTGTAGTATGAAGAAACCTTGCATGTGAGCAATACATCTACCGTGATAGTTTTGCCTAAGAAAAGCCGACTGTTGCCTTCTGCCAGGCGGGGTGACTCACTCCAGGCTGCAGGTGGGACCATTTCTGTGGGCTTGTATAAAAGTGCTCCATTTGCATTGCCAGGCTTGTGGCCCTCGGGCACAGACTGCTGGAGCTGAACTACTGAAGCTGAACCAGCCGTGAAGCCTTATTGCTGCTGGCTGAGCTGGGTGCCGGGCTGCAAGAACCTGGCTGGCTTTTGCCAGGGTGGCCAGAGATCCAGGGCTTGCAGGTGAATTTTAATCTAGGCTGTCTCTGGCTGCTGCCAGGAGATGCTCGGCTTTAGGTGGTAGGAACGAAGCGAACTGCTCTGTCAGTGCTGAATAAGCACCTGGTCTGCAGCCTGCCCTCCCTTAGCGTGGACAAGGCTGCAGTGCCAAGCTCTCCTGGGTGACCTCCCATCTCCTGTCCTCATCCATTGGGTTGGCTGGGCAGGGGCTGCATCCCTGGTTGTCGTGGTTTCAGCCGAAATCACTGCAACCGGACCGACAGATGGCCCTTCCCCCTCCCCAAAAGAGAGGAGAGGAAGAGATAAGGAGAGAGAGAGCAGTTTAGAACGAACTAAACTACTTTAATGAAGAATTAATATTAAAATAAAAAAGAAGGAAATAATGAAATAGATACAATATATACAATAGATACAATATATACAAAACCGTATCAAGCTCTCAGGATGACAATCCCATCACCAGCAGGCACTGGGGAAGTCCCAGACTGGACTCAGTGATGGATGGGAACTGAATTCCAGCTCTGGAGTCAGGCACACACAAATCGGGATCAAAGGCAGTCGAACAGACAGGGTCCTCTTCGGACGTCGGCCATCCTGGTAGAAGCCAAAGGAGCAGGCTGACCCTTTGATCCCTCAGCTTTTATACTGAGCATGGGGCAGATGGGATGGAATACCCTGTTGGTCAGGTTTGGGTCACCTCTCCTGTCCCCTCCTCCCCGCAGGTGGGACCCCTCTACGCTTTTCCATTTCTGACCTTCTAAGGGGTAAATAACGAAAATTGGCTGACCCTGGTTGTTACAGCAATAAGTCTAAGCACGGCCTCTCTGGACACCATTCCTTGGCGTGTAGCACAAACATTGGCCTTATCATCCTGAGAATGAGCAGTTTTCTCCACAATACGCCGTTAATTTCAGAGAGTTAGAAGAGGCCTAACTAAAATGTAAAATTACAGAACACAAAACTGTTTCGGTTTCACCTCAAACCAGGACACTGGTGCTGCTGGTCAAGAGCGGTGGGAGGTGGTGACAGCGTTTTATTCGGCTGTGCGGGGCTGGGAGATGATGTTTTAAAGAAATCCCCGCTGCCCTGCATTTAGTCTGGAGCTCCCTGCACAAACGGCCCTGTGCATATGGAAAACAACGCGTGGAGCCCTGTAAAGTGAAGTGAAAATGCTGATAAAGACCATGGTTGTGCTCTGTGCTTTACTGGGTATACTGGCCTGGAGGGGCTGTGGTCCCCCTGCCGGCCAAAGACATGAGGGACCATATGGGAGCTTTGTGTAAGAACAAGCAATATATGAGGGCAGCTGGTGCTAAACTGCAAAGCCTTTCCCCCTGCTCTTACCTTTCCCAGGCTACCACAGGCTCTGGGTCCCAACCTCCCCTATGGACTGGGACCAGCATAATCCCTTTGGGCTACCTGAGCACTTGCACGAGCCTTGTGCCCAGCACCAAGGGGTGGTGCCTCCAAAACCAGCAGGGATGTGGGACCCCTGCAAGCAGGGTCTCCTCTCTGGGACCCGACTTGGTCCAGGCTTTGTCCTCATCTGCTGAACCAGGGCAGCAGAGGAATCTGCTCCACCTGGGGAACCAGGTCCCATCGAGATGGAGCATAACCGTGCCCTGGGGACAAGCAGAGGGCACAGCGTGCTGCCAGGGCTGCACCAGTTCTAGCTGGGCAGAAGCGCTGTGTCCTCCTGGGCTCCAACATCCCCAGTCCCAGGGCTGGCTTCCAGAACCTGTGATGGAGCTTCTCCTAGTTATTCTGATGACTCACGAAGGTTGCTGTGGGCAGGTCCTGTGTGGCTGATGCAGTGCAAAGTTGCCCTGCAGCGCGGAGGTGAAGCTGGGTCCCTCAGTGGCCGAGACGCCTGCCCAGGTCTGGGAAGAAATACATCCACACCATAGCCACGATCTGAATCTGGCATCTAAAAAGACCCTTCTGAAGGATTAATTAATCCTTTCCGACACTGCTCTGCTGGGAAGGCTGCTCTGCTAGGAGTAGGGGGGGGCAGATGGTGATGGGGACAGCATGGCTGAGGGGTATGACAGTGTGCCCAGTGCCCGTGGGGTACACAGCCGAGGGCGACGGGTACTCAGAGGATGCATGAGGGCACTTGGAAAGGAGGGGGTAAAGGGGTGTAGTGGGGAGCCTGGCTTTGAGCCACAGGACAGTCACACCTATAGGGTGCTGCAACTGTGGGACAGCCCTGCACAAAAAGGCCAGACAAAGCTGGTGCTGGGACGATTCCCAGGGCAGGGAAAGGAAAGGTGGGACAAAGAGCTGAAGCCCCGAGGGAGATGAAATCTCAAGAGTAAAGGCTGAGCTGTGAGTAGAAGCTCTCTGCCTGCAGGCTGAGAATGACCATGCTGGGGTGGCCCATTATCGTGGCTGTGGCAGCAGCAGCAGCAGGGCCTCAGACGTCCCTGGAGCAGATTCTCTGCTGATCCTGCCCCGTGCCCCACCAGCGAGTCCAGAGCCTGTCTGGGCAGAGGGACAGCAGAAGTGCTGTGTCTTCCTGGGCTACAGCCGCCTACTGAAGCACAAGGTGCCTGCGGGAGAAACGTCCCTGGCCCGGGTGTCCCTCGCTATTTCACAGAATCACTGAATCATGGAATCATCGAGGTTGGAAGGGACCTTTAAGATCGAGTCCAAACATTGGCCTCACACTGCCCAAACCACCACCACCCAATGTCCCTCAGCACCACGTCTGCCCGGCTGTTAGATACCTCCAGGGATGGTGACCCCACCACTGCCCTGGGCAGCCTCTTCCAACACTTTATAACCCTTTTGGTCAAGAAATTTTTCCTAATCTCCAATCTGAACCTCCCCTGGTGCAACTTGAGGCCATCTTCTCTTGTCCCATTGCCTGTTCCTTGGGAGAAGAGACTGACCCCCCCTGGCTACACCCTCCTTTCAGGGAGTTGGAGAGAGCGAGAAGGTCTCCCCTCAGCCTCCTTTTCTCCAGGCTGAACAACCCCAGCTCCCTCAGCCTCTCCTCATAAGGCTTGTGCTCCAGACCCCTCACCAGCTCCGTTGCCCTTCTCTGGACCCGCTCCAGCCCCTCAATGTCTTTTTCGTGGTGAGGAGCCTAAAACTGGACACAGCACTCGAGGTGGTGCCTCAAGAGAGCCCAGTACAGGGGGGCCATCACCTCCTGAATCCTACTCACCATGTCGTTCCCGACACAGGCCAGGATGCTGGTGGCCACCTTGGCCACCTGGGCACAGTGCTGGCTCATGTTCGCCGACAGTCGACCAACACCCCCAGGTCCTTTTCTGCCGGGTAGAAAGAACGGGCGAGACTATTTCAGCGGTTTCGTCTCCAGGGAGGCCGAGAGCCCCGCCCGCCCTCAGCCCACCGCCCCGCCCGCCCGCCCGCCCGCCCGCCGCCATTAGCAGGGGCCGCTCCCGGCTCAGAGCGCCCCCCTGCGGCTGGGCCCCACCTAGCCCCAACCCCGCCCCCTGGCCCCTCCCCGTGACGCTCTTTCTCGAGCCGCCGGGGGGCGGGGCCGCGAAGGACCACGTGACCGGCTCGGGGCCGGCCAATGGGCGCGCGGGGCGGCTGGCGCGGCGCTGGGGTGGGCCCTAGGTGCGCGCTCTCGCGGGTGGCAGGCGGCGGGGGCGGCGGCGGCGGGAGCCGAGCGCGCGGGCCGCTCCCTCAGCGCGCGCGCGCCCGCGCTCTCCCCTCCCCGCCGCCATGTCTGAGGAGAAGCCCAAGGTGAGGCGAGGGGTGGCGGGGCCGGCGGGGCCCGGGCCAGCGGCGGCAGGGCCCGGGGCAGCAGGGAGGGGGGCAGGGACGGAGAGGCCTCTCCGCCGGGCCTTGGGGCAGGGCTGCCGGCGGAGCCCCGCCCCGGCTGCCGGCGTGCGGCGGCCAAGATGGCGGGGTGGGCCGGGTCGGGGCGGCGGGAGGAGGAGGAGGAGGAGGAGGAAGAAGAAGAAGAAGAAGAAGAAGGGGAGGGGGAGGCCCCGCGGAGCCCAGGGCCACCGTCGCCGGCCGGGCTCTCAACCTGCTTCTTCCTCCTCTCTTTCCCCGGCGCGTTTCATCCAGGAAGGCGTGAAAACAGAGAACGACCACATCAACCTGAAGGTGGCGGGGCAGGACGGCTCGGTGGTGCAGTTCAAGATCAAGCGGCACACCCCGCTCAGCAAGCTGATGAAGGCCTACTGCGAGCGGCAGGTAGGGCCCTCGGGGTGCCGGGGACTTCCCTGCGCCCGCCCCCGGGGCGCTGGGCACAGCGGTGGGTGCTGCGGCCGGGGGGGCAGGGGCTGCGGGCGCTGCCGGCTCTGAGGCCTTGGGCGTTTTGCCGTGGGTGGGTGGGTGCTGCCTCTGCCCCATCTGGTGCTCCCGGAGCTCTCAAAACATCCTGCTGCAGAAACGGGAGAGGGGTTTATCCCCGTAGTGCAGGTCCGGGGCCTGTAGCCCCTCTGTGAGGCGACGTGGAGCAGGGCTGGGGATGTGAATGGCGATCGGTGCCAGTATTCCCCCTGGTCCCTTACTTGCAGGCTCTTCGCTTTGCTTTACCTGAGCCCTGCACTCTGTCCTGTCCCGTGCCGTGTAATGCCTCTGGGGCCGGGAAGGAGAACGGAACGCGTGCAGGCTTTGGAGAGGTGCGGGGAGTTCCTGTGTGTGTGTGGCTGGAGGTGTGAATCACATGGGGATTCTGAAGGATTTTAGAGGGCAAAGCAAAGACTTTGATTGCCGAGGTAGAGAATAAAGACTGTCCCATGCGATTAAACACTGTCAAAACAGGATTCAGTCATGAATTCAACTCGGGTTTTAAGGGCAACATTAAGTGCCTAACATATAGACCCTGGAATTTTTCTAATAAACCTTGCAAGTAAAAATCTGCCTAAGGTTTTGCAAGTTTGTTTTTCCTCAGGCAGTCTTCTTTGTGGTTCCTTTTTTCATCAGAAGTTAAAGAACTAGAAGTGGGAGCAGATACCTGACATGATTGAAAACTTATTTTAACCATGGGTAGTTGTTGCTGATAGCTAGTTACACAAAAAAGGAGGCTTTTTCGACATTTGCATTTTTTTTTTCCTTTGAGTCAACTTAGTGTAGTGTAACTTCAAACCCGGCCCTTTGGGTCCATATGGAGTCCTCGCCGTGCCAGCAGCACAGCAGGACATTGCTCAAACATCTCTTCTTCCTCAGTCGATACAGCAAGATAGATGCACCAAGTTTCTTGCCCAGTTACCTTGTTAATATTTGTTCTGACAATAAATCCATAAGTGTTTTGTTTGGATTCAAAAATGAAAGTGTGGTTTCTCATATTAATTACTTTAAATTTGCAGGGCTTGTCGATGAGGCAGATTAGATTCAGATTTGACGGACAACCAATTAACGAAGCAGACACACCTGCACAGGTATGAAAAATACTTTTACTGCAAATTGCTATACAAACAGCTTGATGTCTGCGCACAGATCAAAGGGGTTTAAAATCAAAATGATTCTGAAATAGTTGCTACAAGTTTTGCATGTTTCAGGGTGGGATTTATATTATTTTTTTTCCACCTTGAATGCTTTCACTGCTGTGGAGTGGAGGAAAACGCATAGATGCTGGTGTGGAAGGGACCTTTGGCAAGTGCTGGTGTTTTCAGCTCTGTCCTTCTCCTGCTTCAGCCTGTTCAGAGCTGGTGCTGAAGCTGTGGCTGCTGTTGGCTCTGGCAGTGCTGAGAAGATGGGGAATTTCTTGGGCTGGCAAGGCCTGAGGCAGGGGACAAAGGGGATGTTTGGCTGGGGAGGGGGAGTTTGTTGTAGAAGGGGCTGAACCCCCCACCTTTGGTCTGAGTGATAAACGTGCCTCTGAAACCTGTCTTGGTGCTGGTGATGCTCTGATTGGAGAGACGACAGAGTGCCCGCTCTGGAGTGACTGATGGAAAGTGTTTCATGCGTTAGTTAATTAAAATTACACCTCAAGTGCTCTAATGTCGATACCGGTTAGGAGTAGAGAGCTGAGTGCTCATGATGCTGAGGTTGTGTATTTCAGATCTTGTCTTTTCCATTTCTGTGACTCTTAACAGCTGGAGATGGAAGATGAAGACACTATTGATGTGTTCCAACAGCAGACGGGTGGAGTGTGCTAAGACGTGCCGTCCTGAGAAGAGGAGTTTAAGGATCCTCACCACACCTCACTCTCTCATCTGTCTTTGGATTTGCTATTAAATAGTAAACAAATGAACATGCCAATCACATGGGATTCTTCTAAACTTTAGAGGACATTTACCAAAATCGCTTGTTGTCTTTGACGTACTGCGTGTGCAAGTCAAAACAGTATCTGCAGGGATTAATCTATATCTTAAATTGGGCCGATTTGATTTAAGTTCAGATTAAGTAATAATGTGTTGTCTCTCTGCTGTTATCTTCCCCCCCCCCCCTCCCCCCAACCCTTTTTTTATTTCTTTGGTTCCTTTAAACCTGTGGCCTAAACTTTCATCCGTGTGTTAAGACATGGAGCTTTCATTCCTTGCTGTCAGTCTCGCCCCTTTGTTTAATTCTGATCATGTAAATAATTCAGTATATTTTCATGCCGGTAGTGAGCATAAAAGTTTTCCTTTTAAGATCTGCCTACGGGAAGGAACAGAGGCATCGATGTGAAGTTTTTAGCACGTGTTGCAAACGCAGTTCCTTGGGGAAGCATCGAACCTATGGCACAAGGCTGGTACATGCAGATACAGCGCTTTAGTAGAGTGTTGGAGTTTAAAATATTGCAGATTTACGTGTGCTTTGTCATACTATGATGAAGTCGTCAGAAATATACTTTTTTAATGCAGAAGTTAGACTTGTCCTGAATTGCTGTCAGAACCGAAGTTAGCAGAGCTGCTGATCCAAAAAGTGCACGGCCTCAGTTTTTTTCTTAATACTTGTTTTTGGGAGATAAACTTGATCTATAAATGAAGATTTAAAAAAAAAAAAATACAAGCCCACATCACCCCGAAGGTGGCGCGGTGGTGCCTGTGGGCTGCGTGTGGGGCCCTGCTGAGCGAGGAGATGGGGGTGTGTTCCACAAATAATCACCCGCTCTGCTGCCTTCCCAAACTTACTGGTTTTTAGAGGTGTTTGGGCGGGAGATGCAGGCTGTGTGCCGGGGGGGAGAGGGGTGTTTGCTGAGGCCACCCTCTTTTTCCCGCTGCTGCTCCCTTTGGCCCCCATGGGTTGCCTCCTGCTCGCTGGAAACCTTGCCAGAAAGGCCTTTTAATTTTTTATTTTTTTATTTTTTCAGTTCCCTTGTCTGTGGGCTGGGGCAGGAGTTATTCACCGGTTTGTCTATTTGTTGTCCTTCCCCGATGTACACAGTAAATCCCGTTGGGCACTCTGCCTGCTCCGCGCCTGTCCTCGCTGGGCGGCGGAGGCTGCGGCAGCCCTTCCCCTTCCCTCGGGGGCTCCTGAGGTGCTAGAAGAGCCCCCCCCCACCTCCCGGGGATGCGCTGCACCCCGCTGTCCGCAGCTGATTTTCCTGCACAACCCAACTTTTTTTGCCCTCTTTAATCCCTCTTCGTCCTCCAGGAGCTTCTCCCTCCGCTCCTGCAGGATTGCCACCAGCACGGCCTGTTCCCCGTTGCCCTCACGGACGTTCCGGCCCTAATTGAGTTTTCCCGCCCGCCAGGGTGCTCGGCGCTGCGGACGGGCGGTGCCCGCTCTGCGCATGCGCGGCGGCGCCGGCACCGGGAGGCCTGGCCGGGCACCATAGAGGCGGAGGTGGCAGAGCGGCAGGGCGGTGGCGCCTCTCTAGCCGCCCGCCCGGAAGCGGCGGCGGGAGCGGCGGCGGGGCCGCACCATGGCGGGGACGGCTCTCAAGCGGCTGATGGCCGAGTACAAGCGTGAGTCGGGGCAGCGGCGGGGACGGCTGCTCCTTGGTCTTCCCCCGCGCTGCCCCTCCTGACGGGAGCCTTCTTAAAGCCCGGGGGGGCCGAGGCGGCGGGCCGGGCAGGAGCGGTGACTGGCGGCGGGGCTGGCCACAGGCCTGTCTTCTTCCCTCCCCCCGCCCCCCCTCCCTCCCCACGGCCGGGCCGCCTCCCTATCCCCCACCGGCCACGGTTTACCCGACCCCCCCGGCTGCTCCGCTGGGCCTGCAGAGCTCTCCCCGCGTCTCCACAGAGACCGCCGGGGCGGGGGGGTTAGGGTCACCGGGGTGTGTGAAGTGCGGCCGTGGAAACGGGGAGTCACGGATGGCACCGCCTCCTTCCTCCTGCTTGTTTTCCCTCGGTGCTGCGCTCCGAGCCCAGCTGGTGGGGCTGGGACACCCAGGGGTGGTCTGCGAGCCGTTGGGATTCCATGGCACGGGGAGCATAGTCATGGGGGAGGCCTGGGAAGCCTAGGCAAGGGGCCAGTCCCTTTCATTTTTGCCCAGGTAAATTTTCCAGGTGGATCAAAACGCAGTCATGGAAACCTCTGTGGCAGAGCTTTGTTACCTGAAGGATAGTTAGATGTGTTTACCGAGACCTTAATGGAAGTGCGGTGGTTAGTGAAAGCATTTGAACTCGAAGGTAGTGCTCAATGACATAGACTTGTTTGTTTGTTTAAAAATCTGAGATGTGACTTGCAGGGGGTGGTGAGTGATGGTCTCTGGCAGCCCCACCGCAGGGAACAGGGACCTGCTCGTCCCTCTGGGACTTCCTGTTCCTTCCGCGGTGGGGGGTCTGCTCACTGCTGCGCTTGCCAAGTCTCCGAAAGTGCCTTTTTTTGGCAAGAAACACTTTTTTTTGTTGTTCCTGTTTACCTAATTGCTTTTGGCCTCGGATATTCTGGCTTTTATTTAAGGCTAGAATGTAGAATGGGGAAAAGAAAGAAGTGTTGGGTAGTTGAAGGGTGGCATTAGGCTGTAAGAACTGCCTCCTGCTCCAGTGAGGATCATTTACTGGGCTCCCTGGGTTGTCCAGGGACAAGGAGTTGTTTCTCACTTTACCATTATTTAGTGGAAGACTGCAGCCTGTATAAAATATTGGCAGGAAACGAGGATCTGTAAATACTGTATTTATTCTTGGGGTGCAGGTCTCCAAGCTGAACTGGTACTTGTGTGTCTGCGAGGGCCGGGGCTGGCTCGTGGCCCCACGCCACTCGGGCTGCTGCCGTAGCCACTCAGGGCAGTGAGCGAGCCCTGCTGGCCCTGTTGTGCTGGTAAAGCTTGCACTGACAGTGCATCCTAAAAACCCACATTTTTCTGTTGTGATCTAAAAACACTGACCTCAAAGGCAGCTGCAAAAAGACTTGACTCTGCTTCTGTCTCCTCTTACAAAAATCCTTAGTCCCAAAAAGTGTTTCCAATCCTTTGTTGTTGAGAAGCTCTGAGATCTTGAATGTCTTGTATGAATATTTTCTGTGGGGAAAAAAGTTATAATAGATAGCATAAAAAAAGAATTTGACTTAATGCTATGGGCAGACATTACATGAATCTCTCCCACATAGTTTCCTAGGGTAACACTTACCTTGAACTGAGATAACATCTTGTTTGTGATCTTCCTTTGTCAATACTTTCCCAACTGTAATAACTAGTGTTGTAAAAAACGAATGCAACCTACAATGACTAAGTGTACAATGCTTTGACTTCTGGAGACCTGAGTTACAGAATTAGAGTAAGCCAGACTTCTTGGTTTCTTTGGTTGCCTGGATTACCTTGTGCTGGATGGGCATTGCCAGGGTTGTTACTTTCCTTTAGTGGGTGCTCTTGTCCAACTTTGCTGCAAAACCCAGAAATCAAGCCTGAATTCTAACACTTCCCTAGTGTTTCACAGAAGACTGGGCAGTTCATTGTAGCTCTTTGGAAGCTGTATTGTCCTGTAAAAGTTTTCAGTAAAAGTTATTTTGAGAAATAAAAACTGTTCCTAGTCACAGGTAGTTCTGCTGCCTCTTTTTGCAGAAAAAGTGGAAGCCCTGTCAGGGGACAGGGCTGTGGTCTGAGGTTCAGCTTTGTGTGATCTTTCAGCTCCTTCCTTACAATGTGTGTTCCTGGTAAGCACGGTGTGGCCCTGGGTGAATGGAAATGGTGAGAGGACTTTAAACGACCCCTTCCTCCTGGCTGCTCGCTTTGAATGAAATATTGTGTAAATCCATGTGTGTGTTTGTGCACACGATGTTGGTTTTCGTTATTTTTTTCCTCTTTCTTCTTCACTGTCTCTTCCATTTAGTTGCATTTAGACATGACAGAGATGTTTGGCAGTCAGTGCCTTGCTGGTGGGAGTATTTTGTTTACCAGATTTTTAATTCTTTCCTTACTTGCCTTTTTTTTTTTTTTCTTTTCAATTTTGGTCTTTGATTTTCTCTGTGTATGTGCACGTGTGCTTAAATCTTTAAATAAAGGTTTATTGTTATCTTATGTGGAAAATGCTTGATGTCGTGAGGGGTTTCTACCTGTTGGAGCCCAAATACATTATTCCATTTTGGGAGAGACTGTGAAATTGCACCGTTTTCCCTTCTTTGTGGGGAAGGAAGGCAAGGTGGCTGTGGGCAGCCAGATGAGATGGATTTATTTTTTTATTTTTAGATCTTTCTTTGGTGTGTGATGACTTTTTGGTGTTCATATTTATTCAAGTATTTTTCTAGTCTGCCAGAACTAATTTAGATGAAGCTTTCAAAACAAAAAAACAGATATAAATAAGAACATAATTTCTGTTAGAGCATATGTGGTTATTAATTCTAGATTTAGAATATTTAGTAATATTAAAGCCTGAAGTTAGTCTCTCAATAGCAGCTTATGCTTGTGAGGGTTAAGAGATGGAAAACTTCTTTTTCTACATTTACTGTTTCCTGGCTGCATGATCTTGAAGATATCTCTGACTGGACTTTTTAAATATAAAATGGGTTACTTTGAAAGTATTAGGTCAAATCTGTAGAGATGCAAGTATTGTAGTGCCTAGTTGTATACGCTGCTTTTCCTTTCTGGTGCAAACAGCTAACAGAGCAGTGGATTGTAATGCCAACATGTATCAATGGGAGTGCTGTCGGGTTAAAAATATGAGATTTAAGTTAATTCTGAGACTCCAGAATTCACAGAAAAACATACACCTTAGTCGTACAGAACAAAATCTGGCAGCACTTCAATTGCTGCTTCCTGTCCTTATTGCTTGGAGAGAGTTTGCGTGAGCTGGAAGAAAACTCCTGCTGTGGTGGGTGGGCTGTGATGAGCTGCTCTCCCCAGGGGCAGAGAGGGATGAATATTTGTGGGAGACCTCTGTGGCTGTCCCTCTTAAACCTGCATTGAAAATGCTCTTTCCTAAGTGTTGTGCTTATCTCAGACACACACTGTGCTGTAGAGTAGAAAGAATAAGATTCTGGTTTCAAGCATCTCAGTCCAGATGCTGTCAGATACTGAACTAAGCATGTGCCCTTAATGTTTCCTGAGTCTCGTACATTTAATCACCTTGGAGATATGCTAAATGGATGCAGTTTTTAGAAAGCATACTGTTCAACTTCTCTTTTAAAGAATGTGATCAGTCTTTTTATTAACCTCTTTAACAAGGAGGCGTGTTTTCAGTTCTCCTCCTTTTGGCCAAGGTGTTAATTGGTCTATAATGACTTCATAAAGAGCAGTGAACTGAAAAGGGAGGTGTGTGCACCCAAATCTGCCCCAAGTTCTAATAGAAGCGTTGCACTTCACTAGTGTCAGCTCTCTTTCATTCAGTCTCAGCTTGCAAGCAAAGCTATAAAGTAAGGGTTAGCTATCCTGCTGCAAGTTGGGACTTCACTGCATTTCAATTTGAAAGCAAATCCCCTGACTGCGTACAGCAAAAACCACCCTGCAAACTGAACAGGATGCCTCGTGGAAGAAGCAAAGATGGAAACCGCTTCAAATGCTCCCCACTGCTTAAAAGAGATGTTTTGCTGCATCAGCTGGTGGGCTGCACCACCGTGGGCTCCTCCATGTACCCAACATGCCCTCTTTGGGGCAGGCAGAGCCATTCATCTCTTCCAACCCTGATTGCTTTTCTGGCTTTCCATTATATCCTTTTTTCCCCACATTGACTGCTCATCCTCCCACCTCTTGGGATCCCTTAATAGGGCATTGCTGCTTGTGCTTGCTCCATTGGAACCCTGAAGGCTTTCCTGGCACTCCATGGGTGCATCAGGAGGCTGCTTTATCCCACAGCTCCTGCTAATGGTGTCTCTGGTCGTTCACACCATATAAAATACCAGCACAGGAAGGTGGTGGCCTGCTTCTGCCAGCCCCAAAGAGGGTCACCTGCCCACTGGTAGCAGGGGGAAAGCTGTGATGCTCTGCAGAATGGGGGCTGTACTCCAGCACAGGCATGAGGTCCCACAGCTTGAGATGAGGGTGACGGGGCTGTGGTGCCAGGGCAACAGGAGGATGTCTCATGGCTCTGCTCCCACCTCAGTAGTCATGAGGTTCTACTCGTGGACCCACAGTCAGCCATGGACAAGGACCTGTTGCATCAGGGGCTCCTGCAAAGTTGTTCTGCTGACCTTGACCCTTGGAGAAAGGAGGCTGGGGGAGGTGGCTCTCAGTCTGTGCAAACTACCTCTCTCAAGTGGCTCGTATAGCTTCAGGATCTGCATTTCCCCTGTCAAAGCCTGGTGTTGGATGCTGTCTGTGGCTTGCCATGGGCAGAGGGCTCAGCTTTCACTGGGAAATCATGCGCCCGGGAACAGAAGCAGCCTGTCGGTGTTTGAGGCTGTTGGGCGGTGGTGGCTGGGGTGTGCTGTCACACTGCTGTCATGGATGGGCAGGCGAGAGGACGCTGTGGCATGGCACTTGCAGAGGGAAAGAGCTTTCCATGGGAAAGCATTAAACTGTGTGTCTGGAGAGGGGGCGGTCTTGCAGTTCTGGAGGCCAAACTCAGGATAGCCAGAAGTTCTGCCCTGGCTGGATGCTACAGAGAGCAGAGAGTGGGCTGATCCGTCTGCTGACATGCTCCTGTTGTGCCACGTGTCTTGCTCGGGAGGACAGCCACAAAGGGATGGCATGGAGAGGAGAGTTGGGTGGGAGACTCTTTGGCCTCGCTGGCTTGTCAAAGTCATTCTGCAGTGAAAAGTAAAAACAAATGCTCTGATGACATGCTTTCTGCAGCTCGCTTAGAAATAATTGGAAAAAATCCCCCTGAAGTCCCATTAAAGTGACCCTATTTTGGAGGCTGTGGTAAGACTGAAGCGGCAGATATTGTGTCAGCTACTGGCAGTTCATGCTGTGTTGCTCCCAAAAGCTGTGCTCCCGTTTTCTCCGCAGGGAAAAGGGGTTTTTCCTTCCTCAGTGGTCAGGTGTAGCAGCAGCAACTCAAAATCAAAGCTCGCGTGTCCCTGCACTTTGCCTGATCCTTAAGGATGGAAGCCTCTTCTCGCCTGTCTCCGAGGGGGGAGCTGAGCAAGGTGAAGCAGGGAATTGAACCTCCAACCTCATAAAGATCCTCTGCTCGGGCGAGGTTTGGCTCTTGCTTCCCGTCGCCCTAGTTTTCCTTGGGGGTGAAGAGCAGTACAGCACCCTTCTGCAGGGGACACTCAGACGCTGCCACTGGGCTTTTCAAGGGTAATCGCGGGAAATATCAGAGGGGATTTTGTTCTTGGAGAGAGCCACAAGATGGAGCAAAATTACTCCAGGAGGTCCTGAGTTTGACATCTCCCTCTTCCTGTCTAAAAACATCATCAAGAAAAGCTGTTAGAGACCCACTATCAAGTTGGAAAAACCTGCTCCTTAATGTCCAGTTATCGTGGGAAACCTCAACGCTGAGTTTGAATCTGCTGCTGTGCTTTTGAACTTCAGTTGCAGGGGCCTGTGCCAAAGTTAATGGCCAGCCAAGCAAACTGAAGAGTTTTGCTGCCTTTGCTGTTGGCGTATCTCAGCACGTTTTTGAATCCCACAGTAGCACAGCTGTTTTAAGGCAAAAATCCATACGCTGTTTTGTGCAGCACTACCCTTGATTTTCACATACAGCCTAAACAGAAATTAGGTCAAGCATCTTGTTTATCAGTTTATGACTTCCCGTATTCCCTGGGTCCTGTTTGGTTTTTTTTGCCTGGTGTTTCCTGTGTCTGTGTTCTGTGTGTGACGGGCTACTAGTAGCCCACAGGCCATTGGTTAGGAAACACTGTTCTAGAAAAGCAGCTCACAGCCCTTAATTAAGTTGGCCTAATTACTGTCACCTTCTCTGGTCTGACACCCTTGGAGTGTTGCCTCCTGCCGGCTGCCCCGCATCTCACTCGGAACTGGGGGGACTGCTGTTCAGCCCCCCAGGGTTTTATTTTATAAACACACTAAGTGCTGGGTTTCAGCGTGCTTGAAGTGAGGTGCTGATGCTGAAGGCTATTGTACAAATTGGGGATTGTACCAGTTTCCTACAGAAAGTAAGCATTGATGGATCCAAACAAGCATGGGCGCTTTATTGCTGCTGCTTTTTTAACTCATGTTTTCCAGGCCAGGCAGGGGGAGCTGGATTGAGTTCGAGGAACAGAGCTGCTTGTCAAATATCTCTTGCTTCTGCTTCTCCACCTTTTTTTGTCATTTTGGGTTTTGCATTGAGATGCCGTCAAGTCTGAATTGGTGCAGAGTGGTTACAGGAATATGACTGATTTTCTCTTCGGGCTGTTGAGTTTGTATCTGCAGATACCCCAGTGCTTCAAGAGGAGAGGTTTTTGCAGTGCTTTGTGGAATGGGTTTTTTTTTTCTTCTCAGTTTTAAATTGTTGCCCCCAGGAAGTCTAGTTTTGGGAGTCTGAAAAGGCACAAAATGTGAAATAATTTTGCCTAGAAAACTATCTTCCACAAAGAAGTCAGCTGTGAGATACTGGGCCTTCTGGATGTGGAGTTTTCCCCAGAAGAGCATGGCCAGAAGGTTCCTCCCATGGTGTCCTCAAGCTTTTCTCTAAGTGTGTTTGCTGGTGGGGCCCCTGTTGTAAGCTGTGGCCACCCAGACGCGGGCCAAAACGCTTGGGCTTGCAGGTTTTATTAACCTTCCCTGTATTTTTGTTTTCCCAGAGCTGACCCTGAACCCCCCGGAAGGGATAGTAGCAGGTGAGGAGCTGAGCAGGGTTTGGGCAGGTGAAGTTGTAGCCTTGCGTTTGGGTAAGCGCTAAGCATTGTTTTGTTTTTTCTTACCAGGTCCCATGAATGAAGAGAACTTCTTTGAATGGGAAGCTCTGATTATGTGAGTTAATACTGGTTTGTGTCTGTGTTGTGGTTTTGACCGAATTGACCAACCAGAACGACAGATGGCCCCTCCTTTCCCCCCCCCAAGGAAAAGAGAGGAGAGGAAGAGGGAAAGGGGAAAAAAAAAAACTTCAGAGTTTAGAAAAAACTAAACTACTTTAATGAAAAAATATAAATAAATAATGAAATAATAATAAGGAAATGAAAAAAAAGGGGAAAAAAATAAAAAAATGTATACAGTATATACAAAACCGTATCAAGCTCCCAGGGTGATCATCACGTCACCAGCAGGCACAGGGGA
>JAOQGH010000051.1:26013283-26026696 GCA_025769975.1 Gallinago jamesoni
TAGCGTAGCAGCTCAGACGAGATCATCGCATAGGGCACCTAGGCTTTGCATGTGGTGCGCTTGGAAACCTTTGCGGAGCAAGGTGGTGTGCCTGCCCAGGGTGCCGTGCTCTGCTCCATCCCTGGCCCTGCCCATGTTCTTTTTCAACTGAATGTGATGCTGTCAAGCTTAAATGTTGTGGCCTCCTGAGTGTTTTGTAGTTGCAAATGCTGTCTTGGATTGACTTTAATAATTTCTTTGAAGCTGATCCTGGCACCAATGAATGGCTAAAAAAAAAAAGCATTTTGCTCACATAATACAGGGCCTAAACTGGAGCATGTTCGGTTAACGTATTTGACAGAAGAGCCCTTAAGGCTGTGTGTTTGCTCTCAGAACATAAGACACCCACCAGCTTTTCAATGCGTCTATGTACATACTCATAGAACTTCAACAATAAGCCTTTAAAATGCAGCTGGAATTAAAATGTTCATGAAGAAATGCATTCAGTTCACTCTCAGATGTGAATTGAATTCCGACTAAATTTAAGGAAAAGACCAGAAAGAACAAAATGGTTGAGTCATTTAGCTTTCATTCTTGAAGTATGTTGATGCATTTTTCTAATCTTACTGCCCGTGTCAATATTCAGGTTTAAATCATGTAGTTCTTGTGTTTATCTACCAGCCAAGTCTTTTGAATCCCAAAGTTGAAGAGAGTGAGCCTCCCGGGGCCTTAGGTTCCACTGGCATAAATTTTCTTTTTCTGTAAGTTACCAATTACAGTCTTAAGTGTTGGGAGTCCTTGAACTTTTATGTTCTTTCTTGGGAGGAAGAGGAAGCATGAATATATTCCTAAACCTTATTTCCCAGACAGTATAGCCCTTGTTTTAAGAGCTTTTTACTAAACATGTGAGGTTTCCCCGACTAAGATTTTCAGCGATGAATCTTGTTTCATGATTTTTTTCCAATCAGGGGAGATCATGATTGTGTTACAACTTCCAGATGCTTCATCAAGTTTGAATAAGTCATGTCTAGTAAACTTTTTTGCTCACCTTCCAGAAATGTTTTATGTGGGGAGGGTAAAATATCTCAACTTGATTGCACTTTGAACTAGATTAGAACACAATAAGGAAATGTTTCTGCAAGAACCCTGATGAAGCCATATGTTCTCTGCCTGCACTTGAGGGAGTGCAAACTGCATACCTTAAGTCTGTAAAGAGACATTTACCTGCATTTACCAATTATGGTCCCTGAGCTGTGATTTTATTTTTACAAAAGGTTGCTGTGCTTTTTTGCATCAGATAGTGGTAAGTGTTTATGTGTGGTTATGCTTGATACTGGCAGTTTGAATCTCCACAGGTTTTTTTATTTTTGAGGTACAGCATTTGACATCTCTGTCTTGTGCAGCATAACAGTATCTTCAAAGGCACAGGAGTCCCACACCTGCCTCTGCTTTCTCTTGACGTGCAGACGCTCAAATCCTGGAACATGCCTTGGAGCCAGATACTCCAATTATATCCAGACACACCCTGCTAATTAAGCAGTGTTGTGACCTTCCTAGTAATTTAGTGTGCAAGCTTTGATTTTCCCCCTTCCCTCCCAAACCCCACATTTGGATTTAAGTCTATGAGGTGTGGGGTAAGAGTGCATTAACGCTTTGTTTTCTGGAGAAGATGATACAACCCAAAGCTTAGATGTCTCATCAGACAAGAATTTGGGTGAAAGAACGATTTAAAACTCTGGTGAATAGCTTTTTATCTGTTTCTAGGGGTCCTGAAGACACCTGTTTTGAATACGGGGTTTTCCCTGCTATTCTGAGCTTTCCACTCGACTACCCGTTAAGTCCTCCGAAGATGAGGTTCACGTGCGAGATGTTCCATCCGAACAGTGAGTCCGATGCAGCAGGGTGTATGGGGGAGTGGGTTGCTTGTGCACCTCAACTACAAACTTTTGCAGCAGGAGAGCTGAAATCCTTACTAAGGGTTGTTCTTTTCCTTTCCAGCCCTACAGTATGCAGTAGAAGTGTTCAGCAGTCCAGCAGTTTTGCTCTGCATTAGGGTCACTTTCTCTTTATCACATTATTCCCAATATACCTATTGGTCATAAACGGTTCAATAAAATTTCCAACAGTTTCACTGATCATTCCAGGAATGCTTGTAACTATTGCATAAATAGCCTAAATCTTCTGTACATGATGTGAGATTTAGGGAATTAATACTGCCAGTCTTCTTCTATGACTTGTATTTAAGTGGTTTGCTGTTACTGTTCATATTCACCAAAGTGTGACTGCAGCTTTACTAGGCAGCATGGCTTTTCCCCCATTAAGTCATGGGTTTACTAATGTTTCTAATGTGATCTTTCTGAAATACAGAGTACTCTGTCTGAGCAGATGACACCTTGGCAGGTGTTTAATATTAAAACACTGCTGGCCTTTTCTCTGCAGTTCTGGTGACAATATTATCTTAAGACTTTTCAGTGGAAGCAATTGAAGTAAAAAGTACAGCTAACGGGTTTGAGTCTTGGACAGGTAGAAACGTTGAAGCCTTCTTTCACAGCCTGGAACACTACTTTCTGGAGTCAGCCTTGGCATTCTTTGTAAAATTGTTCCTTACGACAACTGCTAAACCCATGTGGACTGTGTAAAGATTGTTCGTCATCACCCAGGTTTGATGGGCTGAATCTGTATTCTAGGCTGTTAGGTCTCTGCCATTTGAGAGCAATAAAAGGAAAACACTGCCCTCCTGCCTAGTGTTTCCTTCTCAGCTGACATTCCTGCACTTGGATAACACAAATCTTAATCTCAGCTAGGAATCGACTTAGTTCATGCTATTTCAAGAAATTTTGCATTTTCTGGAAGTTCTTCTGTTCTCCCCTTCTCAAAACACCACAGAACACAAATTCTTGCCTATAAAATCCACATCACATGACAGCATTAGAAGTGTGTAGGTGTGCCTGAGACAGTGTAGCATCACTTCTGAAGCTCAGATGTTTGCAGTGTTTGACACCTGGAAGCAGTGTGGCTGCATGGGCACCTTGCTCCAGCTGGCATAATTCACCCAAACTTCTTGGCAGGATTGGTTCCATTAGCAAATCCTTGTCCACACAATACTTCATGGCTCCAGTTGCGGTTGAGGTTCCCAGCTCACAACTGCTCTGTGTGCAGCGTAGCCAGGACAGGGGTGTGGAGAAGCACAAACTGCCAGATTCTCATGTGTTATGGAGTGGCTCCACACATGGGAGCTTCCTCTGCGAGGTTAACTGAAACATACTGAATGGTCAGCTCAGCTCCTTAAAGTCCTCTGGGTCAACTTCATCGCCAAAGTTCAGATCACCTAAAGTAGACGCTTGAATCTTTCTTAGGTGGCATTGTGACATTCTGGTTATACCCAGAAGGGCTGTAGAAATGGGTGGCTGTGCTTTACCTTTTCTGTTCCTTAAGAGCTTACTCCTCCACCTGGGAGGAATTGCAAGGAAAATGCTTAAAAAGTCTGCTGTTCCCTTCTCTCTGCAGTTTGTTATGTGCAGGGGGAACTGACACACCACAGAACTGTCTTCTTATAAAATAAAATTACATTCATGGATGCTCTGAAGAAGATAACTTCAAAGTAGCAATTAGTGGCACGTCTTGCATTAGTGACAGAGTGGGAAGAGGCATATGCCTTCTTGGAAGCAGCCTTTGTTGTCTTGCCTGTACCACTGTTATCCAGCTGTTTTAAATGAGGCACACTGCATACAAGCATCAGCGTAACTTCCAGGTGAAAGACCTTCTAGCAGTGTGTTCTGAACTTGAATGGAGAAGTGCTGATTCAGCATGGACTGTTCTCATCTCTTCCAGCTATGGCTAAACCAGCTCCAGTCCCCAGGCTGGAGCTGCAGCAGGGGATGTAAATGTAGTGTGAACTCTTCTGGTTGCACCTCAGTAATGTTAAAAATAAGATCAATTATATTTTTTCTAGCATAGACCACTTTTCCCTCTGTACTGCAGCAGAGCAAGTTTGCTTAATTCTTTTTATGGCCACGGTCCAGTGGAGGACTCCAAGGTGCATTCAGTGCTGTGTGACTGTAACCCTTTGATTAAAGTTGGACTAGTTCCCCCCTCAGAGCTGTGTCTGTGCCTTGTTCCACACGGCTGCTTCTCTTATTTCTATGGAGCTTGTCACTTGCTATTTAATGATACAGCTGCTCTCAGCAGGCTTTTCTTGGGGTGGGATGACGCAAGTTTGTTACATTTGCTTAAAGGAATTTTTTGCTAGATTTTTGTCTTTCAGATTTTGTGTCCTCTTGCCTTTGGAAGAGGAATTTAAAACTGAGTTTAGTGTCAGTCGTATGAAGGCCAAGTCCAAACATTAATCCGTGCTAAAGGACTGGAGAGACAAAGTGTTTCTGCTGAGTAACAATCAATTCCCTCTATTTCTTGTGCAGTTTACCCAGATGGAAGAGTTTGCATCTCTATTCTTCATGCTCCTGGGGATGATCCCATGGGATATGAGAGCAGCGCTGAGCGATGGAGTCCTGTGCAGAGTGTGGAAAAGATCCTCTTATCAGTCGTTAGCATGCTGGCAGGTAAGGACTGCTGTTTTATAAGCAGTAGCTCAGATAGCAGTTACGACGGGGTTCAGTAGAACTGCTTCTTGCTGTTTGATTTGTTAAGTGAGCAAAGGATATTTGAAAGTGCTTGGCAGCAACCCGAGTGCTTAAAGCCCTAATACTTATTTACTAATAATAAATAATATAGGGGAGGTCTGAATTATTAAATAGGTGTTACCAGCTTTGTGAGCAACTGCACTGCTTTCCTCCCAGGTCAGCAGCAACCAAGCAGATAGTGATGGTCAGGTGAGTCCTGGGGCTCAGCTGGTTCTCTGCTCCTGGACAAAGCCTGTGTGTGCTCTGTCTTTGTGTTTGCAGTGATGTCTGTTCAGCTGTTCCAGATCTTAGAGGTTAGAGGTATTGGTTACAGCCTGTGTTGGATTTAGCAGCTGAGGCGTTGCTGGCCAGATCTACCCAGTATGGTAAACTGGAGTCCATGGTCTCCGAGTCGCAAGCCAGAACCCTCTATTTCTGTTACTTGTCAGTCTGGGAATGTCCCCCGTTCTGCTGTCTCTGATTCAGAGGAAGGCTTCTGGAGAAGAGGGATGGGGTGAAAAAGCTTTTGTAGTCTTATAAATAGCTTTGCCTAAATCCAACAAGTACTATGGATCAGCTCTGTCATGTCCAGCTCCCTGAAAGATGGATCCTTCTCCACGTGGTGGATGGAGCCACTGAACTGCCTGGAAAAGGGCAAAGCTGTGTCCTTTAGAATTGGTTTTGAATGATAAAAGATTTTAGAAGGTTTAAAGCAGCAAGGTTGATCAAGAGCAAGCAACAAATTCTTCTGTGTGAATGTTTCAGCTTCAGAATAGTAACCTACTGTTGGGAAGCTGCACAGACCCAACAGTTCTGGCTGGGCTTCCCGTGGCCTCCCACAGCTTGGTTTGTGGTGCAGCCTTGCCCGGGCTGGGTAGCACAGGAGTCACCTATCTCTCTTGTCCTCTGCCTGTGTGCCTTGTGTTCCCATGGCTTTTGGAGGAATTAGTCTAAAACATCACTGGTCAGCTTCTCTCAGGCTCTGTGGGTAGGATAAGCCCAAGCTTACCAGACTGGGTGACCTGCACATCTCCTATACCCACTCCTGGCTTTTAGGGTCCGACCATCTTGTGTCAAGAAAGACATGAGCCCAAGATGTTTGTCGTGAGCAGGGCTGGGCTGCATTTGGACTAGAGTGTGAAGCAAAACGGGTGGAGTGTGTTCTGCCCTAGTGGCTTGTGTAATCTGTTGTCCTTCTGTATGCTGACCGTGAACCTGATAAATCGCATGCCTCAGCTTACCTCTGTACAGAATTAAGTGTTTTGGGTCACAGGGGCTTAATGTACTTTGTAAAGCGCTCTGAAATCCTCGGATGAAAGATGTTGCAGAAATGAAAGCATTCTATGGGTTTTCTTGGTTTGTTTTGTTGGTTTTTAATAGAACAAGCCATCCTAAAGAGTGACAGAGCCTGTTTGGGTGGCCTGGTCGGGAGGGCTTTGTGCCTGCGAAGCCACAGAACCAGAAAAAACATTTTGTGGGGAGCAGTGTGCAGTTTTAAAAACCCTTGACAACGCTGGTGGTGCCACATTGTGTTATTTCATATGCGTGCCAGCGCTCAACTGTTGAGAGCAAAAGCAGAAGAAAGTCTTGTTCCTCTGCCACTTGTTTCTTTCCTCAACTTGACATTGCTGTGAATATTCTCTTGTGATCAGCTCAATCAGAACCATTTGAGAATCCAGCAGCTGTCACTGGATTTCCTTTCGTGGTGTTTCTGTAGTCCTGAGCAGGAGAAGTGGACCAAAGCCACAGGGAAGGGCAGCAGAGAGGTGTTATTGAAAAATTGAGAGGGTCTTACTCCATTACCTGCTGGCCTACCTGTCTTTTCCATCTTTGTCATTTCAGAGCCAAATGATGAAAGTGGAGCCAATGTAGACGCCTCCAAGATGTGGCGGGAAGACAGAGAACAATTTAACAAAATTGCCAAGCAGATTGTGCAGAAGTCACTTGGACTTTAAGCTCACAAAGAGACTGAAGTGTTTTGTATTTCTATCCACCTGAAAACGAGCAGTGCTCAGTGCTGGTACCAAAAAGGAAAACTTTGCAAAACTATTGGCCTATTATCTTTTTATTGTTTGTTATTTATTTACCATGTCTTTTCTTCTTCCACTGCTCCAGAGAAGCCTCTAGCTCACTCACTGAATTGTGTGGAAAAGGGATATCATAGTAGGAAAAAACATGGAGACAATGCCGTTTCACAGGCTGCCTGTTGCTACCTCACTTCATGGTATGGAAAGCTGGGAGACCTTGCAGTCTGCCTTTGCCAGTCTGCTGTTTGAGAACAGAGCTGGCTTGGATCACCTGCTGGAAGAATTAGTTGTATGTTTTTATAGGCAGTATTGCATCTGGAGCACCAGTGGGCAGGAAATAATCTATCAATTTTATGGTACTTACTAAGATAAGGACAGCATTTGCAGTCAGAACTGATTTGAAGAGTATTGTCAGCCGGAGAGGCTACGAAATAAGGTTATAGATAAGATGCGTTGGCAAAGAAAGTAGTTGTGCAGCATGTAACTTTAGGAGAAGATCTCGGGGGTTGTCAGTGACTGGCTGGGTGTCTAGAATGGGCTGGTATTCCCATGTAGCACTGTGAGTTTGTATTGAGCTTTTGAGTCAGTGTTTGCTTGGAAAAAAACCCAAGAGCTGCTTTATTACTCCTTAAAGACACTCAGTTGTAAACCTCACGTTCAATTAGAGGTAGAAGTTGTAAAGGCTGGATTCTTAAACCTTTGGTCAGGTTCACCATGGGTGAGGTAGGTCATTGGCAGTTTGAAAATCCAGTGAGAATGTGCCTGCTCCGCTGGGCATGTAAAACATCTCTGCAATAACGTCAGCTTCTCTTGGGCATGGAGAGGATTAGGCACTGCTGGCCTTCTTTAGGTGAACAAGCGAAGATGGACGTGATGGATTTTGTAAAATTAACTGTAATGTTTCTTTTTGCTGACTGCTCTTGTGTATTTAAATAGGAGTCAGAGAAGGCACCAAATGTGTTTTCTAGAGGGTGATACAATGCACATTTGGAACTGCAGAGTGTTGTAGCTGAGCAGTGGTGCAGAGGGTGCGGGAAATGCCAGCTGCAACGATCCGATGGGAAAACTGCTTTAGGGACGGCTGGTGACCTTTGTGCTTTGCAAGTGAATCTCTTGGGTAGGTCCAAATCTTCTCCAATTTACTACAAGCAATAACACGCCCACTGATAGCAGATAGTCACATTTTGTTGGCAGCTTTAAATGGACTAAATTTGAAAGGGCTTTTTTTTTTTTTTTTTCTTTCGTGTGAAAAGTGTGTGACACGGAAGGAGTCACACCCTGGAGAACGCTTTACAGAGGTGATAGTGTGCATGCGTGTGTGTGCAACTCCTCAGTATTCCTGTCTTGCTGTCTGTGCTAACACGTGGCAGTATGCCATCGCTCTGCACCTCTGAAGAGTTTGTATTGCTAGAACTTGCTGATTTTACCTCCTCGTAGAAGTGATTCTTCTTGCTTTTGTGTATGGGTGGAAGGGGGACCTGATAGTTTGGGCGCAGAGATGATGAAATAACGTTGTTGTACCTAGCTAGTATTTTAAGGCATACAGGAAAATGTAGCACTTACATGCAAGCTGAGAGCGCTTCTTGAATTGTAGTAGAGGGAGCGTTGCTCTTGGGAGTGCTGCAGCCGCTCCAGGAAACGATGCTGGAGAGCTGTGTGCCACCCACAAACCATGGATTCGGCAGATGTGGCAAAAATGGGCGCTTTTTAAGTGTGGAGTATTTTGTTCATGTGTGCTCATTCATTATTTTATGGTGGGATTTAGTCTGTATACTGAAAATAAAGTGATTATATTTTCTCCTTTCATAGACGTATGCAGATGTGTTGCAGTGGATGTTTTTTATGGGTACCCAGCTGGTCAAGAGAGTCCAATTCTGACTCGGTCCACAGAAGTGGAGTGGTTTATTCTGATGCAGTTAAAAAAAGGGGTGCTTTAGAGGAATGGAAGAGTTGACACAGTTGCTTGGGCTTTCCAGGCAAGCATCTTTTCTCTAATGATGGCAATAACTTTATAATTCAAAGAAAACTATGAAAATCTGGCAGATGTGATGCAGTTTGCTTCTCATGGAGATCTTGTTATGATCCACGTATCTGGCCTAGGAAGATTTTGTTACAGCAACAAGGTGAACTTTAATATTTTAAATGAGTTTTAATTTATCATTCAAAATCTGCTGATGTTAGCTCATGGATTTGAGAAGAACAATTAGATGTCCAATCTCTACTGAGAATTTCCATAGTCCCCAAATCTCTGTTGCTTAGAAATAAAATGTCTTTTTAAGTGACTGGCGTGCAGTGGGCTTTCTAGCTTGGGTTCTAGCTTTTAAGCCACCCAGTGAACTTATATAGTGGGCAGGTGACAAAATGTAAGCAGAAGGCTGCCTCAGAGGACTGGAAGTTGCCTTGGTCTGAGAAGAACCATCCTGAGGGTGGCTGTTTGCTTACCTCCATCTGCGCCCCTGAAACTGGCCGTGAGTGCTCCCCTTCGTGGAAAGGCTTAAACCTGGCCCTGCAGTCGGTGTGGTAGATTCCCTGCTTGTTCTACAGGGAAAGAGAGAAAGAAAGAAAGAAAACCTCTTCATCTTGCCTCGCCCCCTACCTGTGCGGAGGCAGGGGGGCTCCTGCCATGCCCCGAGAGGGTTTCAGCGTGCAGGATGCAGCGTACAGTTGGGCATCACCCGAGAGTTAAAGCTCATAAAGCTGCTGTGTCAATCCTGTGGTAGACTTCCCTGAAAGGTTTAATCCTCTCCCTTCATGAAAGAGTACTCGTGTTGGCAGTGTGTGTAATACTCGCCAGTAGCGATGTTTTTTTTGAGCAGTTGCATTTTTTCAGCCTGAAATAGTTACTATAAAACATGTTCCTTGGGGAGTGTCAGAGCTCTACAGGTGTTATGCATGCAGGTAAAGTATTAAAGGTTTAAAAAAAGAAAACCAGCCTTTCTCTGGATTATATTTGCTTCAGGCTTAAAGAATCAAACGACAAAACCCCAAACCCTTCAACAAAGCTGTAAAAATGCAAGCAACGTCCTCTTTAAAGCCTTTGTATATACATACTTAGACACACGCACACTTTTTTTTTTCTTCTTGGCAAGCGGGGCTGTGTCAGAACACACACAGTGGGATGCAAGCCATTCATTAATTGTGTTTTGTGTGCCTGTGTGCATGCAAGCCGTTCTTTGAAAGTGTGAGCTGCCGGGCGGGAGGCGTTGGAGCCACATGAAACGGCTGCAGCTTCGGGGCAGAGCCAGCCCCTGGCTTTTTTCCAAATTTTTTTTTTTTTTTTTTTTTTTTTTTTGGCTGGAGCGGTCTCGTGGCTGGAAGATGGTGTGCTGTCTTTGAGATGGAGCTGTGAAAGCTCTGCATCTCTGGAAGGTCCTTGCTTTCCTCCTGAAATGGCCCCTCGGTGAGGATGGTGTGTGTTTTTCCCCTTCTGGGAATTGAAAGAAGAAACACCCCCTTGATCGGCACAGACCCCAAATGTCTGTCCTCAGTGCCAGCCATCCTGCTGATGCTGGGGGTGTCTGGGATGTGGGAGGGGTGCAGCTGATAGGAGGTAGCTCCAGAAAGGGACTCAAAGCCTCCCCTGCCCCATGGTGTGGGGCGAGGGCTGTGCGTGCTGGCTGAGCAGTGGCAGGGCATGGAGGTAGGAGCATGGGATGTCCTCACGCTGCCCAGGGGAGAGGTGGCATTGTTTACCTGCTCCATGTTGCTTCTCTCCCACATTTCCTTGACTTGCTGGAAGAGGAAAATCTCTCTGCCCTTCAGTGAGCTTTGGGATTGGGAGGAGTTTGAGGTGAGGGATGCTGAGGGTCTTGCTTGCCAGCTGGAGGCATGGTTGGGGGTGGCAGAGGGAAGGGACAGATGCAGAAATCTGGAGAATTCCTCTGGCACCGGAGGGTCCCGTTGGGCTGAGCTGCTCTCGCCAAGTGCTGCCTGAACAGCAAGGTGGCTAAGTCCCTGCTCCAGCCCCAGTGAGGGCTCCCGGTGTCACCTCTCGTGCAGCCAGGTCCCATATGCACCACTGGTGTCAACCCCAGGCAGCTACGGCTGTGCCAGGCTTCCCTGCTGCTGCAGGGATGACACCCGGTGCTGCAGAGGGAATTGCTTAAGCCACTTAACACTTGGTGGTCCTGCATGATGTACTCAGTGCCCTCTTGGTCCCCTGGGATCGCAGGGTGGCTGGGAGACCAGTGCCTTCTCCTGACTCCAGCCCTGGTGATCTTCTGCCCATCCCAGTCCCAGTCTTTGCAGCCAATCCTCGTCCTGCCTTGGCTGCCAGAGAGAGAGCCCAAGAGAGCCAGAGGAGAACCAGCCAGGTGGCTTTTTAAAGCAGCTCACACCCCCCACACCCCCCCCCCCAAATGTGACTTAGAAGCAGTTAAGATTATGGGGTATGTAAATATATAATTAATGGTAATGATACGGAGGGTGGGTTATTACAGGGCAGCTGCTGGCGTGAGCAGCGTGTGCGGGAGCTCTGGGGGAGCGATTCACGAGCGGGTCTGTCTAGTCATGTCCTTCCTCAAGGGTGTGGGGGGAGATGAGGCAAGTCGTCAGCCGAGTCCTCTTCCTCAGTGTGGGGGTCACCAGCTCTTTAGGGGCACTTCGATGCCTTTCGTGGCGGGGTGCAGGCAGGAGGCAGGCATGGTGTGGCTGGCTGGGGGCAGAGGCTGTGGCTTCATGCTGCTGTCGTGTCAGGGGTGACAGCTGGGATGGCTGTCAGGGTGGGTGCCCTGGGACAGGTGAGCACACCCCTCTGGGGGCAGCAGAGTGATGCGGGAGGTGGGTTCATGCCAGCAGAGATGCAGGATGCAACATGCCGGGGGACCCACGCGCTGGGGTGCAGGAGGAGGCTCGCCGCCCACGGGTGGGTTGGGAGTTTGGCTCCACAGCTTTTTCTATGCCAAAACAATTTGGCACATTGAACCCAAATTTGGGCTGGCTTGGTCATGTTGGGTGAATCGGGGTTTCTTGGCCGGGTCTGACTGCCATGGGTTTGCGTGGGCTCCTCTCCCGGGGGGGCTGTTTTGGCAGGATCCCTGTCTTCCTCTGCTGGTGCTGCCAATGCGTGGATCCCTCCGAGCTGGGGTAAGGGCAGCCCTCCTTACGATGGAGGAGGGGTGCCAGAAGGGCAGGTGTCTTCAAATCCACTTTGGCTGGAGCAGCAATTAGAGGTTGAGTTTTGTCCTTGGCCAGACCCTGTTTTGACTAACGATCTTCTGACTTGGAGCCCAGGCATGGCCTTGGTGGGAGTGCTTGTGTTTGAGGGGCCTTATTTAAGGTCTTACGGCTCTATATGGAACTTGGTTTTATGAAAACATCAGTTCTGATGCTGAAACCTTTTGTCCAGACTGTTCCCGCTTTTAGCATTTGATGCTCTTCAGCATCCTGGTAACACCCAGTCGGCAACCTGGGGCATCAGATTTATTTTACCAATTAATTACAATCCCCAGCAAACAAGACTCATGCATTAGACAGCACCTTCTTCTGTAGACACCTTTCTGCTCCCCCTGCGGGACCCAGGGAGACCGATCAGCCCAGGGTGATGGCACAGGCCAAGCACCCAGGCGGCAGGACCCAGGGTCCCCCTTGGGCAGCAGCCTCTGCTGCCACCCTTGCCTGTCCCCTCCTGGGGACAGCCTGCTCTGTTCTTCTCCTTCCCTCTCACTAGGTGCCGTGGGCTGGGATCACTCCTTCCCCTCCATGGAGATCCGACCTTGGTGGGTTACGGCAAGATGGATGTCCGGGATAATGAGTGATGGACGTCCTGAGCATCACCTGGATGCTTTGAGGAACCTGCTCTAGAGGGAGGTGTCCCTGCCCAGGGCAGGGGGGTTGGACTAGGTGGTCTTTAAGGTCCCTTCCTTAAGGAGGAGAGCAGAGCGGGACTGGAGCTGCGGTGCGTGCGGTGACCACACTGGCTCCATCTCTCTCTGTGCTAACAGGGATCGGGCTCTGATGGTTGGGTGCCAGGCGCCTGGGGACAGGAGCCATGTCCCCACTGGTGTCTGCACAGCTCTAAGCACAGCGGGGCTGCCGTGCCGCAGCCGGGGTGGCTGGGCAGCAGCACCGCGCTGGAGAAACTGGCCCGAAGAAAGTCTTGGAAAACAATAGCAATTGTTCTCTGCCTTTGTTCCCTTCCCTCCCCCGGATGTCGGAGGAGATGGAGCCGAGCTCGGCTGCTGGCGGGTGGGCAGAGAAAGCGTGGCTGCCTGCGCTCCCGCCTCGGCACTCGGGGAGCCCCCTGAGCCCAGCGCACGCTCTGCCGCCCTCCCGCTCCCACCAGCTCCTCCAGAGCAGGAACCAGCGCTAATATAATAATTAAGACCTTTATGTTGTCATATGGACAAGAAATAAAATTGGCCCGTGATTCTCTTCATTGCAGGGCAGGAGGTTTTATGGCTGCAGAGCAAAGCGGGGCACCCGGCCTGGCAGGAGGGGGGACCCAGCCCCAAATGCAGGCAGGGGATTTGCTGCCTGTGCTGGGGGCAGAGGGGCTGGTGATGCCCACACCTTTTCCTAGTGAGTTGGGGGGATTCAGCCTGGAGAAGAGAAGGCTCTGGGGAGACCTTAGAGCCCCTTCCAGACCCTCAAGGGGCTCCAGGAAAGCTGGGGAGGGACTCTGGATCAGGGAGGGGAGCCCTAGGAGGAGGGGGGAGGGCTTGACACTGAAAGAGGGGAGATGGAGCTGAGATGTGGGGAAGAACTTCTTGGCTATGAGGGTGGTGAGAGCCTGGCCCAGGTTGCCCAGAGAAGCTGTGGCTGCCCCATCCCTGGAGGGGTTCAAGGGC
>JAOQGH010000051.1:26030977-26060514 GCA_025769975.1 Gallinago jamesoni
CATGTTCCTGTGGGACCTGCTCTGGGTGGCCCTGCTCTGGCAGGGGGTTGGAGGAGATGATCTCCAGAGGTCCCTTCTAACCCCGTATGATTCTATGACGGGGACCTGGCAGTGTCTCACCTCTGCAGCACCCTCTGGAGAGAGGTTAAGCTCTGCTTAAGTGTGATCCTACTAGAGCCCCTAATTTGGGGGCTGCCCAACAAGAGGCGTTGTGAGGAGCTGCTGGGTGTGGAGCATCCCCAGACACAAGCTCTCCAGGCTTCAGGGGCTGTTTGACTGTGAGATGGAGGCACCGATGGCTTTTGGGCCCCGCTCTGGGCTCATGTGGCAGCTCCTCCTGGGATTTGGGACCGCAGTGCAGGGTGCTCCCTCTCTGCCAGGCACCCGCACCCCGCTCCCAGCACGGTGGGTTTGGGGCCGGGGTGGGGGCAGAGCGGTGGGGGGGGCACATCTGTGGGTCCGGCTCTGGCCGCTCCTCGCTGATGAAACCCCCGGTTTGCGACACAATTTTTTTGGCGTTTTGTCCTGGCCATCCGCTTTCTATTCCGGCGCTCGCCTTGTGGGAAGGCTTTGGGGACGGGGAGGGGGGGGACGGGGGGTTGGGGTGGGAGCCCATTTCAATTGTTTGGGGAATGGAAGTAACTCGTTTTGCGGCTGGAGCAACCCAGCGGAACTCGCTGCGTGCGGGGAGTTTTTCCACTGCTGTCTCTCCCGTTGGAACAGCGGAACCTCCAGGGTTTCCGCACCGACGCTGGGCACGCTGCCACCCTCCTTGTGGCACGGCCGGGTCTGGGGGCCGGCCTTTTGGCTGGAGGGTTAGCCATGGCACTGGCTGCGCACCGCCTGCACGAGGCATTTTTGGGGGGAAAAATATGCCCCTTGTGGGGTCTGAGTGGTTTTGGGCAGGGTGGAGAGGACGGGCAGGGACGGAGGATCCCTCCGGCTCAGGCTGGGATTGTGCTGCCGAAAGCACAAGGCTTTTAGAGGCAGGAGGGTTCCTACCTTGGTCTCTCGGGGCAGGGACACATGTCTCACCTACTCTCACGTGACCCTGGAAAAATGAATCCCCAAAAATGAACGGAAGCAAAGAAAGAAAAGGAGGAAAAAAAAATAATAATAAAAAAAAAACCAAACCTCCCCAAAGCCGCCCTCCAGAGGGTTGGGCAAAAGATAAAAGCTCTCCAAGGAGCCGGGGCTCCTCCTCTCCCACCACCAACTTCTCATTTAAATGTCTGTGCGCAGGCTGCAGCGGCACTGGGGAGCTCCTGCTGGCCCCCCGCCTGTCACCCCCACCCTGCCCCTGCCGGGGGTGCCCACGCCAGGGGACGGCAGAGCTTAGACCCCCAGCAGCAGCCTGGTGTGGAACATCCCCGAGGAGGTAGCCCCACCAGCAGACTATGCCAGAGCCCCTGGCGGGGCTGAGCCGAGCGGCGCCTGCCTGGGCACGGGCGAGTGGACGGCAAGGGGGTCCCAGTGGATGGACCCCCTGAGGTCAGCCCCCCGATGTCGGCTCCGCTGCTGCTCTGGGTTGTCCTCCTCCACTGGGCCGCCGGTGGGGGCTTCATCCGTGGGGGCAGGACCTGGCAGCACTGCACAGGTAGGAGCGAGGGGGGGCTGCGCCGGGAGGGGGATGTCGAGACAGACAATGGCCAGGCTGGGAAACGTGCTGGGACCCGTGTCCTCCCGTGGACGGGGATGTTCTAGGGACAAACCCTAGAAAGCATGCTATGTTTTGGGGGGCACGTGGCCACTGCACGGTGTCCCATGTGGGGCAGCCTCTCTCTGGAAGCCCAGCCCTGGGGTCTCGGTGCCCAGGTGCCAGCAGACCGAGTCTAGGGTGATAGCACGGTGCCATGCCTTGGGTGCCAGCACCCTGCCTACACCCACGCAGGGCAGGTAGTGGGGTCATCCTTGCACTCACAGCCCCCCGGGCATGGCACAGGACTGGGGGGGGTCACCAGCCCTTCTCGGTGTGTGCCCGTCCCTGTGGCACAAGCCTTGTCCCAAGGTCTGCTGGCCCTGGGGGACGCAGGGAGGGGAAGGGCTGGAAGGAGAAGTAGAGGAGAGCCATGAAGTCCCCCCTGGAAATTCCCTCCCGCCCCAGACTCTCCGGGGCTCCCTGTGCTCTGCCAGACACAACCTACGCTCTCCCCACAGCTAAATCTCCTGCAAAGTTCCCATCCCGCTGCCCGAGGAGCTGGCAGCTCCCATGGCAATTCCCACAGGGAAACGCCAAGAGCAGCTCGAGCCAAAGAGGGTCCCTGTCCCCTGGCCGCACGGTGCCTGCGCGGGCGGTGGGACTTCAGCCTAGTTTTGAGGCTGCTTGGGCCCAGGCTCCGTGTGCTTGGGGCTTGTCTCTGTTTGATGGCCCCTGCATTTCCATTTTATTACAGCCCAGCTGGCGCTGAGCAGGAAAGCTGGGAGAGATCGGAGAGTTTTTCCCTGTTGCCTCCTCCTCTGGCTGCTCCAGTCTCTTCAGGGACATCCCTGCTGTCCCCACGCAGCCTTGGCTGGAGGGTTCCTGGGGGTGTCGAGGCCCCAGCATCAGCACCTTTACCCACCCCGGGTGCTGCCCGAAATGCCCCGGCTGCTCTCCCCCGCCATTAACCACCGGCTCCACCCTGACCCTCGGCGGGAGGCAGATGGGGATGCGCATCTTTGGGTTTAGGGACTTGGGGTTTGGTTTTGGGACTTGGTCCCTTCCTGACCCACAGCCTCTGGCCCTTGGCCGAGCCGCCCCTGGCTCATCCCTGCTGTCCCCGGGGCATTTGGAGGGCTCCGGGAGCCCCCTGCAAACCCAAGCCTGAATTCTGCTTCTGCTCTTGGCTGAGAAAAGCAGGAAGCGGTCGTTCCCCAAGTTGTGCGTTTCTGAAATAATTTGTTTGAGTTAAACTTCCTCCCCCCTCCCCAAGGCTTAGCTTGAGGAGCAGCTTAAACCCGGGGTGGGGGGGGGAGAATGTAGGACTGGCAGGGCTGAGGGGGACCTCGCTGCTGTCCCTGCTCCCGGCTGGACGGAGCCCCAGGGGCAGAGTCCCCCTGGCTCTGCCTGCGGGGGGGGGTGGTGTGGGCTGGCCAGGGGATGCCGTCGGAGGGAACTGCTGCCCCTCTCCAGCTGGTTTGGATTCAGACCCCTGAATTTGGATTGCTCTCACCCTCCCCACCACCACCCCACACACACACTTACCCCCCCTCCCCATTCCCACCCCCCGCCTGGCTCTCCCGCTGTGCCCGGCAGCCGAGATTTATTAGTAGAAAGAGGAGCTTGGCCCGGTCTCACGGGGGGGGGGGACGGAGTTACGGGGGTTCCTGTGGTCCAGCCGAGCGCCGCTTCCCCCCGCGGGCAGCGCCACCGAGCCCCGTGCCCTCTGCTGCGGGCATCGCCGTCCTGCCAGGGGAGTGTTAACCAAGAGAAGAGCCGCGGGGTGCCCCGGGGGGGGGAGGCAGGAGAAGTGCCCGGGGTGGGCACAGCCCTTCCCACGGCCCGCTGAGCCACTGCACCGATGGCAGCGCTGGCACTGGGACATGGGGACGGCCTGGCAGTGCCCACTGCCTAGTGCTGATCTTCACCTGGGCAATGCCCCGGGGCTGGGCATGTCATTTTCTCCTCTGGAGAGAGGATAATTATTTAATGAGTGGTTTTGGTGCCTGCCAGGTGAGTACGTGCGTGTGTGCGATTAGGGCTGGGTTGGGAGAGCCCGGACCGGGACTTGATGGGGGGGGAGTGCCGTGCCCCACCACCCTGGGGATGGGGTGGCCACCCCGCGAGCAAGCCTGTGGTGCCGGTTCCCTGCCTGCTCTCCTGGCTCTGGTGCTGATGGATCCCGAGAAAGCTGGTGGCCTGGGGTCAGCTGGATCCATGGAATGGATCTTGGTGTTTGGCATCCCTACTGTGGGGATGGAGACCTCAGCCTTGGTGCCTGGAGGGCAAACCTTCCCCGTGTCTGCTTGACGTGGTCCCCGGGCAGGGCATGGCAGGGTACTGGAGTACACCAGGACCAGCCCCAGCTGCCACGGCTCTTCCCGGCCAGCACTGGAGATGGGCTGGCTGCCTTGAGCAAGCCGTGTGGCAGGACCCCATCCTGTGGTGGGAGGGGAAGGGACGGCTGCCGCCGCCGTGACGTGCTCCGCTGTCTCTCGGCACAGACCTGCGCCCGCTGGACATCCTCTCGGAGGCGGTCCCCACCAACGGGCTGGCCCGTGGCATGAGGGTCTTTCAAGTGCAGGGGGTACGTGGTTTCCAGCTCGCCGCCTCCCGGCCCCGCGCCCTGGGCTTCCCCGCCTCCCGGCTCTTCATCCACTGCGACTGCTTCCCCGAGGAGTTCTCCATCATCGTCACGCTGAGGGTCCTCAGTGTCCCCGCCAAGGTAAGTGCCGCTGGGCGGGCAGGGAGCGGGCACAGCCCGGCCCCAAAGCTTGCGGCGGGCGGAGGTGAGTCTGTGCCCTCCCGCAGAGAAACGAGTACATCTTCACGCTGATGGCCGAGGAGAGTCCCAGCGTCTTGGTGGGGCTGCGCTACGCCCCCGAAAAGCTCCACTTCCTCTTCTGGAGCCAGGAGCGTGCCGGCGGCTGGCAGACGCGTGTCACCTTCCACAATGTCTCCCTCTCCAACAACCAGTGGCACACGCTCGTCCTGGCCGTCTCTGGCCAGTCCTTCTCCCTGACGGTGGACTGCAGCGTCCCCAAGGACATGTAGGTTGGGGGCAGCAGTGAGGGGGGCTCGGGAGGGCTGGCAGGGCCATGTTCCTCCACCAGCATCTGCTCCAGCCACCAGCAGAGGCCATGAAATCGTCCCCTGCCCCTTCTCTGCTCGTCCACAGGGTGGTGGAGACGCCGTTTCCAGCCTCTCTGTCAGTGAAGAGAGCCAGCTTCTACCTGGGCAACAGGAGGAGAAGGAAAGGCGTGTTCACGGTAGGTGCCCCACAGCGTGGGGTTGCCCTAATGGGCCACAGTGAGCTGTAGCCCCCTCTCAGCCCCCTACGGTGGCTGGGCTTGGGCTGTGGTGCAGGCAGCAGAGGTGGCTGGGGGTCCAGCTGCGGGGTTTGGTCCCCAGCTGGCTGAGGGCGCGTGAGGGGCAGTGCTGGCGACTGGCACTTTGTGGACAAATGTGTTTTTAGGAGGATGTTGCCAGCGGTGCAGTGACAGGAGAGTCGGTGGCACAGTCTCATGGATATAAAAGTTGGGGCAGTGCCTGATCCTGACCAGCAGTGAAAAGCAGAGGTGGTGAAAGCCATCTGGGGCTAATGAGCTGCTGAGCTGCTTGCCAATGCTCCCCTTGCACCGGCTGTTAAATTGCCCAGGATCAAAGTTTTGGCAGGCAGGGCATCTAACAAGGATCTGATAAACACTGATGAATCCCGTGGAGGTTTCCACGGCCCGGGAGGGAGGGCAATGAGCAAGAGTCAGGAGGGAAATCCGGGACGTCAATCAGCTGCGGTTTCCATTTCTTGTTCTTGCTGGACTTGCTCTCCGTGATGCTGCTCCCGCTTTCCCAGGGCTTGCTGAGACAGCTTGTCCTGCTGCCCGGAGCCGATGCTACCCCTCAGATATGCACCGCCATGAACTTTAAAGAAGCAATGCTCTCTGTCCCCACTGTCCTCCAGGATGTCCCCATGAAGCCAGCGAGCAACGAGGTGCTAAAATATCCCTACGGTCAGTAGCTCCCCGTGGTGCAGTCTCGCTTGGCCAACTCCGACTCGCGTGGGGCTGGGGACGGAGCAGGAGCGCAGGGGAAGAGGGTGTCCCCACAACCCTCTGTTTCTCAAGGTGTGAGGGGTGTGGATCACTGTCCAAAACCTCCCTGAAGAGCCGGGGTGCCCCTGCCCGGGTCCCTTGGCAGCACTGGGCTCATGCCCATCACCCCATGGGTGCCAGCCCTCGGGGTTTTCTCAGCCGGTGACTTCCCGGCTCAGGGCTGGGATCCCGTTTCCCCCATTCCCTGGGGCCCCCCATGGGGATGGGACCGGGATGTCCAACCCTTCGTGGGCATGGGAATGAGCCCCGCTGCTCCTCTGTGGTGTGCCCTAAGAGGCACCTGCCTTGCTTCTCTCCGTGCCCAGAGACCGACACGAAGGTGACCCTGGGGTCCCGTCCGCCCTGCACCAAGCAGGAGAAGGCGCAGTTCTGGTTCAACGCCTCCCAGCGAGGGCTGTACCTCTGCAACGGCAGCGCCTGGATTTCCATGCTGGAAGGTACTGGTGTGAGATGCTCTCATGGGGATGGAAGGGGGCTCTTGGAGCAGAGGAGCAGAGATTCGCCCTTGACGGCAGCCTGGGGGAGGAACCAAGTCAGACAACAGCAGAGTGATGGGGCTGGGGTGTCACCCTGCCTCCCCCCACACCCCGGCTGGGCTTCACTTTGCTCTTGGTGCCCATGTTGACACTTCCAGGTGAGCTCTGGATTCAATTGCCTCTGTGAAACAGCTCCCCAGTCACTCACACAGTGCCTGCGTTGTCATCCGTGTTATCCATGTTGTCCATCCCTCCTAGGGCTTCTCCAACAAGGAATGAGCCCCAAGTCTGTCCAAGCGGGACAGCTGGCACTGCAGAGAGCCATACTGGGGGTGCTGGGGTGCTCCAGAAGGAGCAGAAAGACTCGTCAGCTGCCAGAGAGAGTTGAAGGAGCAAAGGGAGGGTGGTGGAGGCAGGTCCCCATGGCATCTCAGCTCTAGTGGCCTTCATGCAGAAAATAGTGAGGCAACATTGGAGCAACAAGGTGGCAAAGTAACCACAGCCCGGAGGGGTGGACATTGTTCAATAACAAAATGGATTTTGCCCACTGGCGCTCTCCCACTCGCTCCAGGCAGTCTGCCCAGGATCCCTGCTGGTACACAGAGGATGAGGCATGCCCACAACTGTCCCGGGTTTTTTCTTATGCTGATGCCCATGTGGTGGGTTTGGATGAGCCGTTTGCTGCCCACAGGAGCTGGCAGTGGCTGGACTCCCCCCACTTCCCTACCTCTGGAAGTCATCAGGATTGACATTGTGTCCTGGTTTTCCCAAGGAGACCTCATGCTGGGATCTTGCTAACCTTGGTGCCACCAACACTGGTCCTTCTTGTAGCCCTACTCCTGCCATTTGTCCCTTCCAGTGCCCACCCATCTACCATTGGGACCAGTCTTCGCCTTTCAGTTCTAATTTTTGGCATTTAATTCTGTCTAAGTGTTCTCTAACTTCTTCCAGAGCTCATGCTGACTCCAGCCAGAGAAAACATCTGGTGCAGGGCTGCTGCAGGTGGGTACACGTTAACCCAGCTGGTCTCAGCAGCCCAGGCCCTTTCGCTGTAGGTCTCTTCGTCTTCTCCTCATTTCTTTAGGATAAATATATCAACCCACTTTGTAAGAAGCAATGAAAATCCGTGGTGTATTGTTCTTCCCCCTTCCCAGAGGATCCTGCCCAGCAGAGCAGTTTGCAGCCCTGGCCCTCTGCCGGGGAACAGCCAGGGGTGGAGGGGGCTGGATCTGCTGCCCAATAAGACCAAGTCAAGCCTTTACCACCTCCTTGGGTTTTGGCCCCTCACCACCAGCAGCACCACAACCTTGATTTTCCCCCCGTAGAGCAGCCAGCGCCGCTGAGTCAGCTCTGCTACACAACAGGGGGCACCTCTCCAGGCCAGAGTCATCTGGGTTTAACCTCACCCCTCTTTCTTTGTGGTTCTTCTAGTCAAACAAAGGCTGGACTATGTGGAGGAGTACCAGAACCTGGTGACCAACTCTGAGACGATGGGAGTTGAAGTCTTCACCATCCCAAAGGTGGGACTGTTTGTGGCCACTGCCAACCGGTACACCCCGCCGGGATCAGCTATCTATAAGTGGAGTGATGGGAAGTTTGTGCCTTACCAGAACATCCCCACCTACCAAGCTCAGTCATGGAAGTATTTCAGCATAGGAAAGAAGGTAAGCCTGCCTGGAAGGTCATTTCAGAGCCTTAATATTTCAGTATATTGAACTGCAGTTGCCCAGCACTGGCTTCTCTTCAACTAGCCCTGAGTCTTGGGCATGGCTTAGGGGTTGAATCTTTCTCTCTTCTGTCTTTGATGTGGTCAACCAGTGAGGGTCTGTCCTTGGGACTGCTGGCTCATCGTGTGGGCTGCCCTCTGTGTTTTGCTATTTTTGCTGAGACACAACTACATTCACCCAGGCCACTTTCAGCTCATGGCGTAGGTGTCTGGAGTGCTCAGATCTCTTCCCTGGGGTTGTCCAGTGTGTCTGCAAGGTTAGCCTCCAAAGCAAGCTGTTGGAGTTGGATCCCACCACGCGTCTGGGTTCATTCCTAGCAGGTGGAGTGAGTGCCAGTGTCAAAATGTCCTTTGTGTCTGGACACACATCGTGCAGAGCTGCAGTCCAGCCAGGTTTTGTTGTGCTCATAGAGCAGCCTCCACCCTGGCCAAAGGCTGACCCCCCCCCAGGAAACAGGTTTTGCTGTGGTTCCCAGCAGGGACCATGAATCGAGGCAGGAGCGACCCCAGGCAGTGGCTGTGGCTTTGCTCTTGGGGACATGCAGGTCCTGACATGGGAGTACAGAGAGAAGCCTCCCCGAAGCTCTGACTTGGTGGGTGTCCTGCCACACTTGGGGTCTGCTCTGATCGCAGAGAACTACCTGTGGCCTTACAGAGGCCTGTGGCTCCCTCCCAGGGACCCACTGAGTCCAACTTTCTGCATTTTTAAGCCCTCTTGCTTTTTCATCGTTCGAGGACTTCGGAGCCCTCTCCTCCTCCCCTGGGCAATCTGCCGTGGGACTTCTGCAGGGTATCTGCCTGGTTCCTCTCCCTGGGGAGCTACTTGTCACTTTGCAAGGAGCCCCGGTCCAGCCAGCAAACATCTGCTGAGAGCCAACTCTATGCAGAGCTCCCAGGGCCACTTGGGATTGTTCCCCCTCCAGTATGAGCCTTTCTGGGCTCCCTGTTGTGACCCACGTGCTCCAGGGTACAGAGGGATGGGCAGAAGCACTGCCTCCTGGCTTGATAGCCCCACTGTTGGGCCACGTCCCTTGTTACCTCTGTGGTGGTGGGGTCCGGCAGAAAACCTGTCTGCACTGCAGTAAATGCAGCTGTGTTGCACAGCTGGCTTTGGGCTGGGAACGTGCCTGCCATCCCCAGTGCTCTGCAGAGCTCCGGCTGCTCCCCCACGGGCAGGAGATGGGAGCACTGTGGGCTGGATTTATCTGCTGATGGGAACCACCCTGAAGCTCCCCGATATTAATCTGGACCCTCAACACTCCCTTGCAGTGATGGCTGCTGGAGCAGAGAAGACCACCAGGCTGGAGAGTCCCAGCTCCCCGTGGTCCCTGCACCAGCGAAGCACCCATGTTGGTGCTCACCAAGCTCTCATCCTCCAGGTTTGCCTTCAGGTCTTCACTCGGAAAAACTTTCTCAGGCTTTCTAGGCAGAATGGCCCCTTTCCTGCACAGCTGGAGCAGGTTTTCTCTCTGGGGCTAGCTGGGCACTCCAGAACAGCTGGGGACAGAGGAAGGCACCCTGCATGCAGCTGCCTGTGCTTGGTATGTTTCTGCCTGGAGATGATGACCAGATTGGTGTTGCAACAGCAGCAGTACAGACCTCTCCAGTTAGCCCGGGTTCCTCGCACACATTGCAAGTGTGCTGTGCCTCCCGAGGTGTCAGTGCATCTTTACTGCACCAGGACCTGCCCATGGTCTGCTGGGATCGGGGGGAAGAGCCCCAGAGGGTAGGGCTGGGGTCTCCTGGTGGCTCCTGCCAATGGAGATCAAGGCTCCAGAATTGCAGGGTTTGATCTGAGACTTTCTCTTCCCTCTAAAGCTGTGTTTCTGGAGGTGCCCTGAAGGGAGTCTCTGGACTGGGGCTTGCAGGGAGACCTGCCTGGTGCTGGGGATGAACCTTCCCTGGATGGATGTGTGGACCCAGCACAGGCCACCACTGAGGAGGAAAGGTCTCCATCCTTGCGGGTGGCTGAGCCTTAGGTGGGCAAAGCCCCAGGCTGGTGCTGGCAGGGGTCCTGCGCTGGGGCAGGAGGCAGGAGGCTTCCCCCTCTGCCTGTTTTCGGCTTGTGGGCTGTGTCCCTCTGCTTCTCTGTGGCCCAGACTGGGACAGAACCTCTGCTGCCCCACAGGAACAACCCTGCTGTGGTGGAGCCAGGGTGCCACGCCGTGCGCTCCCGTGAGCTCGGACACACTTTCCCCCTGCATGAGGCCATCTCTGTGGCTGCACCTTTGTCCCCAGCACTCTCGGGGTTTTTTTTTTTCTTGGTCTGGAAAAATAGTTTGTCTCAGGGAGTTGTTATCATCGTTGTTATTATTATTGTTATTGTCATATCTATGATTTTTCTCCTGAACAACTTTTTCTTACAGGGAAGGTTTGCCAGCTTGGGTCCCCCTCCCTCCCCAGCCTGTTCTGCCAGCATGGCTGTGCTGCCTGTCCCCAGGGCTGGCAGGGCCTTGTCCCTGCCCTGGCACCGCTGCTGCCGTGCACAGAGAGCCACCGGGTCCCTGTCACCGCACTGTGCTGCTTGGGGTCCCTGCCAGCCAGCGCTGTCCCGCCCCACACCGGCCACCTTGGTCCCTGGCCCCACATCCCACAAGTGCCCGCCCCCTCAACCCCTGTCCCCTCTTCACCCCGCCTCTGCTTGCCTGCATCCCTTTGAGAGGAGAAAACCGAGATGTCCTGGCTTGTTATTTTTCAGATCTTCCTAGCAGTGGCTAATTTTGAGCAGAATGACAGGGGTCAGGAGTTCTCTGTAATATACAAGTGGAGCCGCAGGAAAGAGAAATTCATCCCGTACCAGAGGATCGCCACGCACAGCGCTAGGGACTGGGAGGCATTTGTCATTGAGGGAGAGGCTTTCCTCGCAGTGGTCAACCACAGAGAAGGTACCCAGCCCTTATATTCCCCTTCCAGCTGGGCTCAGCCAGGGCAGGCAGCCCTGGGGTGACACTGGGCAACCGCGGCACCCCACCAGAGCATCCTCACGTTGCCACGGCAACACCACAGCTCCCCGCGCATCCTCTGCCTGCGCGCAAGGTGAAGCCGGGGAGTCGGTCCCCACAGCTCAGAGCGCCGTGTCCCTCAGGAAGCCTGAACCCTTGCAGACCCTCTCATTTTAAGGAGAGAAAATCACTCAGGGAAGCAGCTGATGTGGTCCCCTTCTTGGTTTCTGGCAGCGGGGGACAAGGCCGGGGCGGGGATGGTCATTGCTGTGTCTCCCTGCTGCTTCTCGTTTGTTTCCCCAAGGCTCCGTACCGCGGTGGGGCACCGAGGGCAGCAGCCACCCCGGGTTTGCAGGGACCGTGCCTTTTCAGAAGGCAAAGCATTGGCCTTGTGGGCATATAGGACACCGCGGGAAGCTGAGACAGCCGCCTGGCATCCTGCCCTCCCCAGGTACCCTGCCAGCCTTCTGGGTCGGGGGGTGCATCCCTCAGCACAGGGGATGAACGAGTCAATACCACAACCCTGGCTCTCCGGGATGCACCCAGCCAGGTTCAGACGCTGGGCTGGTGGGCTCCTTCCCTGCACTCAGGGCTGGCTCCTGGGGAGGCATCAGCTCCTCTGGCACCAGGCTCAAAGCTGGTGGCAAGTTGCTCGGGCAACCAGTGTCTGGCTGCCAGGGCCAGTCTGTGAGCTGGGCTAGAAACTCCCCGTGTCACCTGTTGGACCCAACCATGGCCAGTTTAAACGAGACCTAGTCCCGTGGCAGTGACAGTGGAAAGGTGCACGTCATGCAGGGGTTAAGATCATCACGGCCAAGCCAAACCAGGAATGTTCCCTTAGCAGGTGGTGGAGGGTCAGTCCCTCAGCAGGTGCCACTTATCCGTGTGGCCATTTCCCACACATCCGGCAGCCCTGCTTGCCAAAGTATCTCCCCTTGCAATGAAGATTGCCTATAAACCCCTTAACACGTGGTTCTGCTGCCACTCAGTCACCACCACCCTTGGCGGGGACAAGCCAAGTACAGCAGCACTGAGTGAGCATGGGGTGTAATGGGGCTGGTGGTGCTCCCCCGCCATCCTGAAGAAGCCATCTCTTTATTAGAAGAATGGGTCTGGATGGAGGGGTCAGCTGAAGGTGCAGAAAAGGTTTTAGGTTGAAAGCCAGCTGGTTCCCACATGGACATGAGGTTGAGATGCTTGACTAGAGCCCAGGAGCCGGATGGAGTACTTTGGTGCTGGTGGGCTCAGCCCAGGTGCTCAGCATGGAGCGGGCTGTGGGCTGCGGCATCGCCTCCCTTGCTCTGGAGTTCGTGTCATCAGCAGGGATTGGCATGTGGAGGTCCCTGGCCAGCTCCAGCGCTCAGGAGCTGAGCAGGGGGACTTAGCAAAGGAGGGCTGAAAAATGTCAGTGCAGTGCCATTCCAGCTGTGGCCCCCTCCCAGATGTGCGAGCTTGTCTTCAAAGTGACGGCTGCCTGTGATGTTGGTAGCTTAGGGACTGCGGTGGGACTCACCCAGACCCAGTCGAGCTGGGACTCCACTGGGCAGAGCTGGGCCACCCTGGGACTCTGGCACAGTGCCTCCATGTGTGCTGCTGGTGTTGGTGACACGGCACCCTCCTGTCCCCCCCTGCTGCCAAGGACTCCCACAAAGCCATCACTTGGGAAGAAGCTGCCAGCCTGTTCAGTGGGGATGGAGGCTCTAGGTGGGGATGGTGGCTCTACTGTCTCTTTGGCTACTTCCTGGGGAGGGAAGGGTCACTAACAAACAGCCTTGCAACCTCCCAGCAAATATCTACAGAGCTGAACCTCTTTCTGGGTCTTGTTTCTTATGTGAGGCGGGTGTTCCTGTTCCTCACGGTGCAGGTCTGTCTGTCTGTTTGTCTCCTCCAGGGAATAACCACAACATAGACAGTGTGATATACAGGTGGAACCCCAGGACGGGGTTGTTTGAAACCAACCAGACCATCCCTACCTCTGGAGCCTATGACTGGGAATTTTTCACCATCGGGCCGTATTCCTTCCTGGCTGTGGCAAACACGTTCAATGGCACATCCACTAAGATCTACTCGCACATCTACATCTGGCTCAGTGGCTCTTTCCAGCTCTTCCAATCTATCCTGGTAAGGCTCGGCCCCTGATCAAACTCTACTCCTCAGTCCCCTCTCTGGGTTTGGACAAGCCAGGGATTAATTACAGAGCCAGATGCTCTTCAGTGCTCTGGAAGGATAGTGATAGTTTCCCACCGATTCTCCCATAGCCATTGACCAAGCGAGGTTTATTTTTTCCCTTGGATGGTTTTTGGAGTGGGTAATTTCCCCACTCTGCCCTCCTTCTTGGCTTGCCAAAGTTTGTCCACACCCAGCTGTTCACATGGCTTCCTTCCCCACAGACTTTTGGTGCTGCTGACTGGGAGGTCTTTCACATCGGGGACAGAGTCTTCCTGGCTGTTGCGAACAGCCACAGCTATGACAGCGGGATGCCAGCACCCTCTAACTTTTACGCCATCAACTCCTCCATCTATGAGCTGAACGTCACTGCCCAGATGTTTGTCAAATTCCAGGATCTCCTCACCTACAGGTACCTCTGCAAAGAGTCAGGGTGGTCCACAATCCATGTGCTTCCACTGAGCAACCTGGAGGTCACCTGGAGAGTCCATGAAGGCTCGCACGCTGCCAGGGACCGAGACTGGTGGGGAAGATGATGGGTGACAGGTTCTTGGCACCGAATCCCAGTGGGAGCTAGGAGAAGGCCTTGGATTTGGGAACAATGATGGATTTCATTTCGGGAACAGCCTGGCAAGAACAGGGTTTTCTGTGAATCATCAGGGTGGCAGAGATTGGGGTGGGGTGGGTTCAGCCCCATGGATGTGCAGCCGCTTCTTTGTCTGGCCACATAGAGGCCGTCTCACCTGCCCCTCTGCTTGCTTCATCCCCAGCGCCCTGGACTGGGAGTTCTTCTCGGTGGGAGATGACTCTTTTCTGGTGGTAGCAAACTCCTTCGATGGCTTCACCTTCTCCGTTAACAGTATTATCTACAGGTAATGCTGTAGGAGAAGGGCAGGGCTGGGTGGTTGGGTGGTTATTCCCAGCAGGAACAACCCTGCTGGGAGCCCAGCATGGGGGCAACCTCTCAGATGCTGGTGCATCTGCCCAGGGAGGATAAACAGGACTGCGCTCTGGAGAGATTTCCAGGCAGGAATGAGAAGCCCCCGTGAGGGACATCCCACCCTGAACTATGGTGGGGCGGTGGAAGATACCAGCCCCATGGCTTGGCTTTTCCACCCCATTTCAGATGTCCAGCTTGTCTCCCAAGAGCTAACTGCCCTCCTCACGCAGGTGGCAAGGCTATGAAGGCTTCGTAGCAGCTCATCACCTCCCCACCATTGGCTGTAGAGATTGGGAGGCTTTTCACACCGCCGAGGGCTCCTACCTCCTCTACTCCAGTGCCAAGGAGCCACTTTCCAAAGTGCTCAAGCTGAAAACCACCTGAGGTGGCTGAGACACGCTCAGCTGATCGCCAGGATCGAGCTGGGCATTGAGGTGAAGATGGACCACAGCGCCCAGGGATGGCCACAGCTTCAGCCCTGTGGTGTGCTCTGCAGGACAGGGAGGAGGAGGAGTGGAGCTCCAGAGCTCCCTGCAGCATTGTCTGGGGGCTGGCGAAGGGGCTGTGACCCTGCTTTTGTGCTGTTTCTCGTGGGCAAGGTCTCCTGCCACTCTCCAGAGCCATGTCCTACCTGCTGCCCAGGCGCTTCCCTGGGCTCAACGGGACAGCGGCACTTGGCAATCTCCAGCCGGGGGGACTCAGAGGTGCTGTTGGTTGCATTCAGATCTTGTGCAAAGCCAGGGAAGAATGAGACTGAGTTGGAGTGTGTGCTGCCAGGGTGGGTGTGTGGCAGTGGGGAGAAAATGGCATGGGAGAAACTGGGGAAAAAACGTGGCTTTGTGCTGGACTCTGGCTGCCTGGTGCCTGGGGCTGCGATGCTGCTGAGGACCCATCTGGTTCAGCATTGCGTGCCGCGCTCCGTGCCCATCTTTGGTGGCCTTGCCACCTCATCCCACTGCCGCAGGTGCCTGCCTACCCTCCCACTGTGCCATGCCCAGTTTTGGTCATCCTTGCCAAGTGACGAGTGTATATTGTACAGTCCCACAGACCTGCACAGGGACTGGTGCCAGTCCTTGCACCCCTTTGCATGAGGTTAGCGACTCCCAAGTAAACCTGCTGTGTATCGGGACCACCATCCAGCTACCATGGGCATGGGAAAGACCAAATTCTCCAGGTGAAACTGTAGCTTCTTTTCTTTTCCTTGCCTTTGTCTGGGGGACTCTTTTGCTTAACCAGCGCTCTAATAAACTCCGTGCACCCAGCCTTTGTCCCACACGCAAGCTGCGGGTACCTGAGTTGCTCTGCCCGTGGCAGAGGCTTTCCTCCACTCACCAAGCCACCCCTGAGTGAGACGTGGCCGTGGCCGTGGCCACAGGTGGCCTGCGAGGACAAGGTGAGGACAGTGAGGTGCTGGGGTGAGGATGCCCAGGACCTTCAGCCTCTCCCAACTGTCCCAGAGCATTGCTCAGCCTTCCTTGGCCCCAGGTTTCCTGCTGGGTTTTCTCCTCGTGCTGGGGAGCCCGCAGGAGGTGCCAGCCCCACAAGAAGGGGCTGGGGGGAGCACAGCCTGAGCCACTCCAGGGTTCAGGGCTGGGAGAGCCACTGTGGGCAGCCCCCGCAGCCCTCCCTTCTCCCCCAGCCCAGCCCAGCCACAGCTGGCTCTGCCGGGAAGGACCATTTCTTGCTTGTGAAAGAAAGAAGGCAGAACTCGATTTGCTTCCCATCGCACTGAGCCACGAGCAGCGTCTCTAACGATGCCCCGAGGAAGGGCAAGATAATGCAAGACGTACCAGATGAGATGCAGAGGCACCATTTGGCCACCTGGCCCCTCCTCGAGGCAGACTGAGGCTGGAGGAGGTTAATCTAATGGGAGTCAAGCAGGTGCATTGAATTTAGGCTTGCCTGCTTTGGAAGAGATTGAATTAGGACAAGTGCAGCCCCCTCGAGCACCACAGCCCTCCCCAGACACCCAGCTCCCAGTGCTGTGCAAACCCTGAGGGCTTTTCCTATGTGCAGGACTTTATTGACAAATCAAAGGTTTGGGACATCATCCCCGGGTTGCTGGTGGCAGGCAGAGGCCACTGAGATGCTGTGCAAGGGCTGGAGCCGATGTCCCTCCCACTGGAGTCAGGATGAGGTTACCCTGCTGTACAGATCGACCCACCCCTCTGCATCCCAAACTCTGGGGACCTCTCGTCCCCACAGAGGCCCCCACCCTCCTCTGCTTTCCCGGGGGCTTGTTCTGTCCAAACCACATGGGTTGGGAGCTTATGGCTGGGGCTTCTTTCCCTGCAAGCCCAGTCCTGGCAGGGGAGAAGGGATCTGGGCCAGGGGGTTCCTCCCTGGGAACCCGGGCCCCATAGACAGGGTGGTGTGGGGTGTCCCTGGCATCCCTCCCCCATGTAATTTACTCACGCCCAGTCCAGCATCACTGGGGAGGGGTGAAGTCAGTGGCACTCATTTGCAGGACCAGAGCAAGCACTGGAAAGTCCCACAGAGAAGCTTTGAAATCCACCAGGTTGCCACTGGCTCCCTGCGAAAAAGCTGGGAACATGGTGCCAGAATCCTGGGCTACAGGACAGTACTGGTGGTCTCTGCGTGGCCCTGGGTGCTTGGCAGTGACTTCAGGTAGTCCACGTGCTTGCAGGTGTCCTCGCGATTGTGCCGGACGTAGCAGATCACGTAGACGATGACCATGGTGAACCAGCCAAACATGGTGATGAACATGGCCACGTCCATGGTCCTCTGGCGCACGCTGCAGAAGTTGACACCGGCATCCAGGACCTGGAGCAGCGGCTTGCCCACATACTCCTCACGTGGGGCCGTGTGGCAGGTGATGTCCTGGACGGAGTCAGGGTCCAACCGGGCCTCCCACAACACCTCCTGCAAGGCACACTCGCAGTGCCAGGGGTTGTTGGCCAGCCGGAGCTTGGCATTGAGAGCCAGCAAGGCCTCCTTGGGGATGCTGCGGATACGGTTGCTGGAGAGGTCGAGGGTCCGAAGCCCTGCGGCCACCCCTTTGAAAGCTGCCCTGTCGATCTTCTCAATGGCGTTCCTGGAGAGATCGAGTTCCTCCAGATGGGAGAGGTGCCTGAAGGCATTGCTAGGGATCCTGGTGATGCTGTTAGCGTCCAGCTTGAGGAACACCGCGTCTTTGGGGATGTCTTTGGGTATCTCCTCCAAGTGCCGGGAGCTGCAGAGGACGGCCTTCGCCCCTGCCCGCTCCGTGCACTGGCAGCTGGGGGGGCAGGAGCTGCCCCAGGGGACGCACAGCAGGAGGCAAAAGAAAGCCTGGGGGACACCGGCTGCCGGCGTGTTCATCAGGGTCATCTTGTACCTGGCCAGCTTGGTGTGGCTGCTGGAGATTCCCCAGTGGCCGCAGCAGCTCCTCGGCAGCAGGGCGGCTCCTCTGCGCTCCTGCAAAGCCTCTCCCATCGCTGGAGGAAAGCGGTGGGTGGAGGGGATATGACACGGCATTATTTCCTGGAACGCTGCTTACATCTCCTGTGTAACGTGCCCTGGCACAGCGGTGAGGGGCTGGGCTCACGAGCCCAGCAAAAAGGGTTGAATGCTGCCCGTGACCATCTTTTCTGGGCCACCTTAATTTGGTTTAAGGTTAATTATACCTAGACACAGAACTGTAGAGATTAAAGCCCCCTCCCCCAACCCCATCTCGGCACAGAGCAGGCAGTCAGGAGGTGCTGCAGGATGGGGGTGCTGAGATGGGCACGGCCCGGGAGCCTCTGCCCCAGCCTGCTGCCCGTTTCCACAAGGGATGCAGTGGTTTGCTGCTGGAAAACAGCAGCAGTAAATTCCTACCTCACCAACCCCAAGAGTTAAAAAAAAAAAGAAAAAGATGATTCAGACTCCCTGGATCATCAGACTGGCTTAATCACCACAGGGTTTTTAAATAACAAGATGTGGAGTTCTTTTGCTTTCCTCATCTGGTCCATGAGCTGGTACAAATCACGTTTCCAAGGGTTTTGCCAAAGCCGGGGTTTGGAGGTGACACCCTTTTTAAAAGTAAACAAGGAGTTTAATAGCCTGACTCCAGGAGCTGGAGCTTAAGAGAGGAGCCACTGACTATCCCAGTAAAGGGGGTGATCTGGGAACCCCAAAGGCCACCCCGGCCTTGCTTGGGATGAGGCAGGAGGTGAAGCAGGTGAACCTTCTTTCCTGTGCCCTGCGGTACTACTCACTCCTCTCCTGCTGCCTTGTTCAGGCTGGGGAGAAGAGATCCCCGTGGAGGGGAAAGTTGCGGGGGGTGGGGGGGTGGGACCCTGGCAGGCCTGGGGAGCCTTTCACCTAGAATTAAATTGTTCATGGTGATCTCGTTTGGAGACCAGCTGGGCATCGAGTCATTATCCCTCTGGTACCAGCATCCTTCTGATAATGGCATCCCCCTGGTACCAGCATCTCTCAGGTATGAGCATCCTCAGGGTACCACCCAGGGGGTGCTCATACCTGAGGGATGCTGCCGGTGGACCTGCCCAAGGGTGTGGGACTCTTCCAGAGGAGATGAAGTCATGCTGCCGGGGAATCCCTCTGGCCCTACAAACGCTGCTGGGGTCTGCCAGCCCAGTCTCTCTGGCAGGAGGAAGGATGCACTTTGCTGGTAGGTGCTGGTTCCTATCGCTGGCCCGAGCCTGCTCCCGTCCCTGGAAGGGCTCCGAGGGGCCGCAGCTGCCCCCTCCCACCACCCGGGGGGTGATGTCCACTCCCTGCCCACCGGCCGGACCTTCCCGGGCGAAGGACTTGAGGAGCGGGGGCTCCGTCCACAGAACCGCCCCCCACCGCCACGGCGTCCCGGGAGGTGGGGGGGGGGGTGGGGGGTGGGGTGTCTCTTACCGGCTGCGTTGCGGTTCGGCTCCGGCGGCGGTGCGGGGCGGAGGCTCGGAGGCAGTCGGGCTCCGCCGCGATCCCGGTGCCGTCCCCACCTGTTGCTGCCGCCGGGAAGCCGGGACGGGCGGACGCCGCCTCGGCGGCACCGGGCGGGGCGGGGGCGGGGGGATGCGGGCAAGGCGGAGGCCGGAGCAGGGCGGGGGGGAGCCACCCGGGCGGCAGAGCTGCGGGTGCTGCGGGCGAGCCCTTTGGTGCGGGCATTGAGTGATGCTAATTAGGTTTCAGCAACTCTTCCCGGGCGGCGGTAGCTGCCGGCTGGTGCGGGGCTGCGGGTCCAGAAGGTGCGGTGAGGCAGGACGGCCCCATCCCTCCCCAGCCCGGCAGCCCCGGGGAACCACCCGCAGACACCCGGGCAGGGCAGGAGTGATGGGAGAAGGCACCGCTTTGTTTTCCAGCAGCTCCTGGCGCTGACTCCGAACGTGTCAAGTCATCTCTGCAGCCAGCAATGGCGGGAGGGGGGGCGGGGGGGGATGAAAAACAGAGTCTGCGAGCAAAGTGAGTTTGTGCGACGAGACTGGGGGTTGGGATGCTCAAACTGGGCTCATCCTGGAAGTGCCCTCCGAGCACGGAGCCTCCAGGAAGGGCCTCCGGTGAAACAGCCGCAACAGACCACCAGCCTTTGGTTATTTAATGCATGGTTTATTGAACCGGGTTGACTAAATTGCCAGTCTGACACACACACCCACCCACACACCCCCCCCCATCCCCGTTGCCAAGCCCCACTGGTGAGACTGCAGTTGTGCTGTGATGGCCACGGGTGTGGGAAGAACATCCCTGGCTGGTCAGTGCCTGATCCATTGGGAGAGGGTGGGGGAACTGAAATCCCTCCCTGAGCAGTCCCAGGCACGATTAATATACCACCGGGAGGCTGTTCTGGGCTCTCGAGAAAAGTCTCCTCTGTGCCTTGTTCTCCCCGTGGCAGACAACAGAAAAGAGCAGAGATGTTGGGGATGGACACACAGATGTCTGCTTTTCGGTCTCTACCTGCCCAACGGACCACAGAGGATGGATCACCAGAGTCCCAGCAAGATACCCCTTTCCATCCATGTGCACAAGGGGATGGGACAGGCAGGTGACATTCGGCTGGTGCCTTGGCTCAGACAGAGGAAAGAAGTTCAGCTACAAGATGGTGCTCAGCATATACATGCAGGAAGGAACACATACCAATATGGGATGTGGTGGGATTACCCATGCGGAGCTATGAAACCATAGGTGTACAAGCCAAGAGCTGCTCACACCTTCTGAAGTGCTGGATCACAGCTCAGGAACGTGTTGTTGGGTCTGAGGCAACCAGGGAGATGGGGACAGCTGCCACAGGAGGGACTTGCAGGGTGGTCAGGAGCTTTAGGTGCAAAAGGGCCCAAGCCTTCTCCAGAGCTTCTCTCGGAGCTGTGGCACTGGGATTGTCAGGCCTCAGAGCAGGAGCACAGGTCCCGATGCTGGGAGATGCTGGGTGGAAGGACAGCTGGGGCTGCCAAGTCCCCAGTGCCCCACCAAGGCAAAGAGCAGGGGGGGAGCTGAGAGAAGGAACACCTTGCAGAAGCAGCCCTGTAGCTCTGCTTGGCTCAAGCCCCAGTGCTGTGGCTGATGTGGAAGCACTGAGGGACAAGCTGGGGCTGAGCTTGGTGGCTCAGGTGACCAGGATGCTGTATAGGCAATGCCCAGGCAGCACCTGCCCCTGGCTGCTGGGGAGGGGACAGTTTTCCTCCCAGAGATGTGCAATGTACAGTCACAGAGGCAACTGTGCATTCACAGGTACGTAGTCTCCAGTAGCTGCCCGTGGTCTCACTGGTGAGCTGTGGTAGAGCTGCAGGTCCCAATGAGAACCTGGTGTGGGGCAGCAGGAGCCCTGGCCTGTGCTTGAGGACTCAGTAGTAGGTGTCAAGGAGGGCTGAGACCTTGTGCACGAGCTCCTTGTGGTTGGCGTGCAGGGGGATCCTCTTGTCCAGTACCTGCCAGCGGATGCACAGATCCGGGTCGCAGCCCTGGAGGAACTGGAAGGAGACCAGAGACATCACTTATGTGCTGCTGCCAAGGGGCCATGTCAGCCGTGCTCCGCAGCACCTCCAGTCCCCAGCCTCCTGCCCTTTCTTTCTGGGCCCCCCATTGCATGCCATCCCATGTTCATCTCCATGTCCTTCCTCCACTGCATGAAGCTGGAGGAGCCCACTCTTGATGAAGATGAGATCTGGGTCTGGAGATCTGGCTCCCCTGCCCCACGCCTGCTGAGAGTCAGGTGAGGGAGCTGCAGAGGTGAGGGGCCCATACCGAATTCAGCCGCTTCATCTCCACATCGTTCTGGTTGTCAAAGTGCACGCTGATGGCGACCGTCTCAACCCAGGCATTATCCGTGTTGCGGGGGTCATCAAGGTACCCCTTGTGTATCTGTGCGCAGTGAAGGAGTGCCACGTCAGCAGAGCCCTCACCACCTCTCTAAGGGCACCGAGAGGCCCCAGGGGTGGTGGGACTTTGCTCCACAGCTTCTCTGCCCCACTGGAGACCAGTGCTATGTTCCCACTGCTGCATGGAGAGTGATCACAGCAAGCACAGAAATTGGTGTGTAGCCCAGCCCCGGGTCCCTGGGCTGTCTCCTAGACCCCATTACAGCATGTCTCCGCCGCCCCCAGCCATTCCTCCCTAGTGGGGGTGGTGGCCAAGGGGTGATGCACCCTGCCCCTCTGCCCTAGGGACACCCATGTGCCTTGTGCCACCATGTCCACACGCCCCTGTACTGTTGTGATGCTCCCGTGTGCCCGTACCACTGCGACACCTACATAGCCCTGTACTGGGCTGATGCCCTGATAACCCCTGCATTGCTGTGATACCCACATGCCCCCCTACCGCCACGACACCTCCATGTACCCCACCTCAGTGCCCTGTTTCAGCAAGTTCTGGAACTGGGGCCAGAATTCCCGGCGCAGGATCCACTTGAGCTTTAGTGGCAGTGTCTCGCCTGGCTCCAGCGACCCCTGTGCCAAAGCAGACATCAGCATGGGGCCTGCCATCAGCCCAGCCTCCCCCACTGCCACCAGCTTGTCCATCAGGTGGTTGCCACCACTGCAGAACATGCCACAAGCTCTGGTGGGGGGAGCAAGCAGGGGAGCAAACCCTTCCTTTTCTGCCAGAAGTCTTCAACTGTGCCCAAGCACATGTCTGAGTTTGCCTTATTCTGGACTTCTGTGTCAAAGGAAGCTATCCTAATGGCTTAGGTCATGAAGGACATGTGAGAACTGAAGCCACAGAGGAGGAGGAGGAGTGAGAAGCAGGAGCCAGGAGGTTAGGGTGGGTGGGGATATGTGATGGGACCACCCTAGCACTCCAGCCCTGCACCCAAATGCTCTGTGGGAGGAGCAGAGGTACCTCCTCGGATGAGGCTGTGACACCCATCTTGTGTTTCTCCCTTTCCTGCAGGGCATCCAGCCACCAGCTGGTCCCCAGTTCCCCAGACAGCAGCTGTTTCCACCAGGTCTTACCCCAGGCAGAGCCCAGACATCTGACAGTGGATACTGGGCTACTAGGACTTCCAGCATCTTCTTCAGGCTCTTCCTTATGATGGATCCATCCAAATTCCTCCTCCAGCTGTGAGAGAGGCCCCTGTTATGCTGCAGCTGGACTTGGCTCCCCCTACCCAGCAGCAGTTGAATGGGCAGCAGTGGGGTTTGCCAGGTCCCAGTCTCTCCGAGGTGGCTTTGTGCCTTCTTTTCCATTCTCCTTCCCCAGCCCCGTCCTGGAGCAAAGACCCTTCTCTGTCCCCAGGTGCTCACCGCGTCACAACAGGGTGCAGGGCATGGTTGGGCCCAAAGCAGTGCAGCCTCCCGCGGCCTCGCAGCCCCGTCCTGCCCATGGGGTTCCTGGCAGGTAAAGCGCGATCAGGTTGGGATAGCACCGGGGTCCCCCTGCGCCACCCCATCATGCCAATCAAAGATCTACACCACTTCCCCAAATCTCCCAGCTCTTCTGGACTGCTGGGTTGGTTGGGTTTTTTTTGAGGATGATGCATGCCATTATCCCTGCCCCACCATTAGCCCCAGGGAAGTGGGAAGAGGATGGATGCATCCGCCCCCCGCCCCCAAATTCTCCATCTCCCTGGTGCTATGCCTGCCGCCGGGTGCCCCAGCTCCCACCCAGCCCCTCTGCCCCCGTGGCAGATGCACTCACAGCGGCAGCCCGTCCTGCACGGCGTAGAAACCATGGAAGCTCTGCCGGTCAATCAACCCATCCATGGTGTTGTAGTTGATCTTCAGGAGAGACTCCAAGGAACTGTGGGGTGGGAGGCAGCCCAGCAGGGAGGGCTGGCTGTGCCACCCAGGAGAAGGGGTAGAGGAGTGGGGAGCCACTGGGGGACACTCACGGGCTGAAGGGGTCCTGCACAGCCATGTCCTTGTGGTCAGCCGAGTAGGTGGGAGGGTCATAGAGTGGGAAGTCCACCTGTAAAGCACGTGGCCGAGTCAGATCACTCTTGCTCTGGTGACAGGCAGGGACTGGGACCACCAGGAACACTTTCTGTCCCAGTCCCTTCCTCTTGCCCAGCTCGTGGCATCATTCCTAAGGCACAAAGGGCTCTGGGCCCTGCTTGAGGGCTGAGCACAGGGTCTCGGCTGGAGAGCTGGTGCTTCTCATTCATGCCCCAGAAGCCAGTGCCAGATCCTGTCCCTGACCCCGAGCCAGCCCTGATTCAGGAAATGCAGAGGTGGGTGCCTGTACCATCTGTCTCCCAGCTGAGCACCCCCAGGTAGCCCTGGCACTGCAAATCCCAGCAGGAACCATCCCCATTCACCTCTCCTTGTCCCTGGGAGGGCCTCAGAGCAGCTGCTCTAGGAAGCCACTTGTCCCTGGGCTGGGGAAAACAGGAGTTCCCAAGCGTGACATGAGTGCAAGGATGGGTCTGTTCCTCTTCCCAACTCTGATGGATCTGCCCCATGCCCCCCCTCCCAGCCCTGCTGCCCAGGGTGACAGCTCCTACCTCCCAGGGCACCTTCTCATCCGGCACAGGGAAGCGGAGGGTGTGAGACCCTGGGTACAGCAGGTTTCGGGCCAGCACGTGGTACAGGGGCTGGCTCTCCTCAGCTTTCCCCTCCAGGTCAAGCTCCTTCATCTCTGAGGGTTTGCTGGAACCTGTGAGGCAGACACAGACAGGAAGGCCCCACAAAGTGGGGTCCTGAGTCTGGTGCTGCAGCCCCCATGGCTCTGCTGAGGGGAATGGCTGGTTCTTTGCAAGGTGACGCTGATGTCCCTTGGGGATTTGGCCCCCAGCATCCCTTCCAACAGAGCCTGGGGAGAGAGGACTTGCACCCCAGGGATGCTGCAGTGGAAAACCTCAGCCATGGGCTCCAGGAAGGGCTCTGGGGTGGAGGGTGGGAATGGCCCCAGGAGGGGCTAGATGGTCTTGTAGAGCCCTCAGACCTCCCTGGAACAAAGATGCCTCTGTCTCTGCCTTGCTGCTTAACAGAGGGGTGCGAGGGGCTGTTCAGACCTGGGCTTCAGCCCCACGGGTGCCAACATGGGGCCCCAGGTTTCTCCCTTGCTACTGGGGTGGAGATGGGCTCTGCTTACCCACGGGTGGCATGTCCTCTCCCAAGCCAAAGCCATTGCCTTGCAGCGCCTGCATTATCCACCTCAGGGCCTGGGCATTCTGATGGACCTGTGTGGGAGAGGAGAGGGTCAGCCCTCCCGGATCCCCGCTGCACCCCGGGCTCCGTCCCTTCAGTAGGGCAAGATATGGCCCTGGCAGGAGGCACTGCTGCCCTGGGCTCCTGGCTACTTATCCCCCAGGGCAGCAGCCATCCTTGCTGTGCCCTGATGTTCCACTTGGAAAACCACCTCCAGGGAAACATTTTTTCAAAGCAGGGTAAAAATGGAAGTGGAAAATTGCAGTCAGGCTGCGGCTGTCTCAGGGCAGAGGTCCTGCTCCCCGAGCACTCTACCGCTCGTGCAGGGTGTGGAATAGTTTCATGGGGAGAGGGTGGAGAGTCCCCTGTCAAAAGAAGGTCTGGAGGGTCTTCTAGGACCAAGGAGAATAGCTGGGTCAGATCTAACTGCTTGGGGTGACCAGTGGAAGCAGAGGTTCATTCCACCACTTCCCACCTTCATCCTGTTCACTTTGGAGAGCACGCTTCCCACAAGGCTTTTCCTCTCAGATGTTATTGTTCTGGCAAAGAAACTCAAACTGTTTGAAGGGGGATTGATTCAGAGGGGCTTCCTCTTGTGCTCTGGTTCCATTGACTCAGCCCCTGGAAAACCCCACCTTTCTTAGGCAGTTGCTCAGCTTTTGCCTCACCTGGTCCTCTAGAGAGACCAGTCTTTGTTCCACCAGCCCTGTCCTCTTCACCCGGTCCAAGTGCAGCAGCTCTGCCAGTGTGTCAACCCTGGAGAGACAGTGCAGAGGGGAAGTCCCTCAGCAGCCAGCCCTGCACTAATCCCAACTCTTCCCTGCCCAGGACACTGGAGGACAGAAGGATGTCCCCGTTTCAGGAGTGCTGGTACCTCTGAGCAATGTCTCGGATCTTCTGCTCTGTGTTCTGCTTCTCCTGGCACTGCTGGTGCTGCAGGTAGTTCTCCTTCAGGTACATCTCCCAGGAGAGGAGGGCAGCTTCTTCGTTCTTCTCCAGCTTCTCTTCTGCCAGAGGAAGGGGACAGCAGTGCTGTAGGATCCCTGGGCATCCCAAAGCCTGGTACCGCAGCCCAGACGCCAAGCCTCGTGCCTCGGTGCGCGGTGCCATGCCCCGGGGAGGGGAAAATGGGCAGGAGAAATGGGCATGCTGGTCCTCACTGAATTGTTTGTGGTGCATGGGTGGCCTGCGGAGCAAGCCGTGCTGGATCAGGATCTGTAGGTGGTTGAGGAGGATGAAGGGTGGAGGCGCAGGCGGGCGGCCGTGGTACTCCTCAATCAGGTCGTGCCGCTGGAACTTCCAGATCTGGTCTGTGTGCTCCTGGACCTGCTGGAAGGTGTAGCTGGGGCAGAGCCCAGGTGTCAGCCGTGCCACAGGGATGGACGGGGCACATCGTGTCTATATGGTGCCCCGGCTCCTACCCATCTCCCTGCTCAGCCCTGGCCTCCACCCACTACTTCCACCATATCTAACCCCCTCCAAAGCACCCCTGTGGTCTGGTCAGCATGTGCCCCAGGACCCTCCTTGCACGTTCTTAGTGTGCGGTGCCCTGGCCATGGCCAAGCCTTCAAGCAAAGCCAGCTCCATTCGCTGTCATGACCATGGGGCCAGGTCACACTCACTTGAACATGGCAATGAGGAGGTTGAGGAGGAGGATGTTGGTGAAGAGCAGGTAGAGGCACAGTAGGATCACCGTCAGCCACTCTGGGAAGATGGGTTTATTGTTGACCTCATTTGTCTCTGGGCACTTGGGCTTGTAGGGGTCAGTCCCATTGGGGCTGCACTGGTCAATGTTGAAGTTGACACCTGCAAGAGAGCACGGCATAACTCCCCTGTAGCCAAACTTTGCGGTGTCCCACGTTGTGCTGTCTGAAAGCGGCCAGTGTCAAGGGAGCTAAGCACCAGGCAGGGATTTGACCATCTGCACCATCCCAGGGGCTCTGCTCACTGCCACCAGCTTTGCAGCTGTGGCGCTTAGCTGGATGGACTCATGCTCCTGTGCCTTCGCTAGTGTGCTCTCTCGACTACTCGGGCAGGTGCAATCCCTGGGGTTGCATCAGTGGCAACGCTTCAAACGTGCCGGAGCAGGGTTCCATCCCCACACCCCATCATTGCTCCCTCTTGGCCTTCTGTTGTGCTCGGAGAGGAGCTCTGTGCAGGACTTCCAACACGGCAGGAGCTAGGCAGACCGTAGCTCGAGCTTGGTACCCCTCAGCCTTGTCGCAGCCACCCTGCTCATACCACACACTGTCACAGGCCGGTGTCCCTTACCATCAATGTAGGAGGGAATCTGCCCGAAGATAGTCAGGTAGGAGTGGTAAACCACCCCACGGAAAAGCCACTCCACGCGTTCCTCGTTGTGGATCAGGATGGCCTGCTTGGCAACCCCAAAGGACACCACCCACACTGCTAGCAGGAAGAGGAAGAAGAAGACATCCTTCATCTGCAAAGTCAGAGGAGAAGCAAAACTGTGTCCTGGAGCAAGCCCCACTCCAGGATAGGCTAACGCAGGTGGCACATCGACCCCATGCCAGCATCCAGCCACTCCAGCTGGTCGCCCTGGCAGGACAGAGGGGAGCTCTCACCATGCGCTTCACTATGATGATCTTGGGCCCCAGCGTTTTACTGACTGTGAAAATGTGCATCAGACGCAGGCAGAAAATGATAAAAGCCAGGGACAGTATGATGCGCCCGGGATATAAAGTTGAAGGGATCAGCCTGGGCACAGAAGAGAAGAAAGGAAACATCTCAGGTTTTTTTCTGGCAGCATTACATTTCTACAGTGTCGGTGAGTTTCCCCAGAGTGCTGGGTGAGGGTTGCAGCATGAAAAACATCTCTCCTAGAAGCCACTGAAAGCAGAGGCAAACTGGTCAGAATCAATCACATGACCACAAAAATCTTCGTAGGCCTTTGGAAGAAGAAATTGCAATCAAAAAACCTGCATGATTCTTGCCCTAGCTTTATAGCCTACAGCAGTGGCTTCAGCCCACGCACTGCAAGAGGCTCTGCAACTCACCTGCAAGTCAGCCCTGTGAGAAAGATGAGGATGCCACAGATATCCAACTTATTCCAGAAGTCCCTGAAGTACAGGGAAGCCATTTTCACCATCCCAAACCCCTCTGGATCATACAACAGCTGCTGGGAAGAGAAGAGGGGTTGGGACTTCAGTGAAAGCCTTGTAAGATATTCCCGTGCCTTGTAGAGGGGAGGGACCACACAGACCTGCTGGCCATCACTGGACTCTCTTGCTTACCCAAAGTTAACCTGAGCCTACAGCGTTTTCTACAGGGAAGGAGCATGGGGAGAGATACCTGAGGCATGGGGCTCTTTAGTCTGGTGAAGAAAGGTACGGAGATGTTGAAACAAAAGCTGAAAAAAAAACCACGTGATGCAAAGCCTGGAAATGCTTCTGGGAATAAATGCCCAAGGAAAGAAGTGGTCCCTCCATCTCCTAATGGTTTTGGCTCAAACCAGCATGTCTTTCTGCAAGTACCAAGGGCCAGGCCAGACACAGCCAAGGACACTCTTTGGCTTCAGAGAGGGAGGTGTCCCTTGTGCTGGGATCCCTTGTGCTGGGATCTCTCCAAATGGATGGTGACATGAGAAGCAGGATGGGAACATGAGCTACACAGGACCAGGACCTTCCAGAAGCACCTGAGGAGTGTCTCTCCCTCCTCTCACCTCCTCCCAGCCTCTGCTCTGCCTTCCCCGTACCTGGCGGGTCTCCTCACACACCAGGGAGAAGAGCCAGAAGTAGATGAGGTACTCTCTCCAGGATGGTGATGGCTGGAAGTCAACCATTAGGATGTAGGCAAAGAGCAGGAGGAAGGTGAAGTAAGAGAGGACGTTCATGAGGAAGATGACGACAGGTGCCGTGAAGAAGGCGTGGAGGCGTGTCAGGCAGCCCACAGGCTGCAGCCTCTTCTCCCTGTGGGGAGCAGGGGTGGAAGTGGGGCTCAGGTGCTCAGGGAGGTGCCATGGCAGCTTCTCCCAGCCAGCCTTGGTGCACACATGCTGCAACTGCCAGAAGTACCTGAAGGTGACGAGGTTGGTGTAGAGAAGCGGGAAGAAGAGCATGCAGGCGACCACCTTCCAAAGCCCATTGTCCATGCACATCTTCCCCCACCAGACTTTGGTTAGGAAGGCCTGTGAGGAGGAAGAAAGAGGAGCAGTGGTTACAGAAGCACTCCCATCAGAACGGGGCTGAAGACCAGAGCCCCATTGCTGCCAACCCCAACCCTGGATCTGGGGCAGGGGACATGTGGGCTCTTTTCCCCTCCAAGCACCACTGCTGGGAACCCACCTGGACACCCCCATGGGACACAAAATTCATGTTCTTGGCCTCCAGCGCCAACTGCAGACAGGTTGTCTTCCCCCAGGCCTCAGAGACACGGGTGAGGAGCTTCTGGGCTCTCTCCTCATCCTTGCGGTAGCAGTCTGTGAACACGCCTGGCCAGGCAGGGACCAGGGATTCAAGGCTGAGCTCCAGGGTGCTCAGCAAGGCGCCCGCAGAGTTACCCTTCGCAGCAGGATCTGAATATCCTACCATGCAGTGGCACCCTCTGTGGTCCCACCACCACCCAGGCATGGCCCCCAGAGCAGCAGGTCCCCAACCATGAGGAGGGGACCCCCATTTGGCACCACCCACCTCACCCAGACGTCTCCAGGGCAAAACTAGGTGGCCCTGAAGGGTGCCAGAGCAGCTCTGGAGCTGGCCAGCAGGTCCCCTCCCGCTCACCAATCGCCTTCTGCTCGTACTGCTCGGCCAAGGCCAGCATGTCGTCGGTAGTGTCGGTGTCTTCCTCCTCCTTGGCAAGTTCCTTCAGGATTTTGCTGCAGGCCAGCGCAGCCGCCATGCAGTCCTGGCTCTGGAGCAGAAGAGGCCAGAGAGAGCGTGGGGTTCTGCGCCCAGTCCTGCCAGGCCCTCCAGGGCTCCCACGGGAGGAAGGGAGGATGTCCTGAGGACACTGCTGCTCAGGATGGACACCTTGCCATGACAACGGTTGAGCTGTGCTCCCCTCTGA
>JAOQGH010000051.1:26070262-26118483 GCA_025769975.1 Gallinago jamesoni
GGGCAGGAACGCTGCGGCAATAGGGTGGCTTTGGAAAGCTCTCCTGTGACCAGCAGTGGGCAGGGGGGGTGTTGGTGTGTTGGTGGTTGGTGGAGCCCCGTTGTGCCTGACTGCTTGAAGGGAGTAAGAACCCCGTGTAAAACCACATTTGGGTGTCCCGGTTTGGCTGGGCAGCCTCATGTGCACTGATAAATATTTACTCTTGGAATTCCCTGCTCTGCATCCCGGCCTCTCTCGCCTTGCTCAGAGCTCATGGGCCAGGCAGCAAATTTTTATAACACACGTCCCCGGTGAGGAACCTCAATGTCACACCTTTATGTCTGCGCTTCCCACCCTCCCCCTTCCAGACGCTCCTCCTCCCGTTGCACTCCATGCCCTGCACCAAGCGTCTTCTCCATAGGGTTTGCAGCTGCTTCACTTGCCTTGGCCACAAAATTCACCTAACAAACCCAGCAATCCTTTTCCTGGGGAAACGTGCCGAGCAGCAGAGCCCGGCCAGGACGGCAGCGAGGCAGCGGGTGCTGCAGCAGACAGGGATTTGGCCGGCCGTGGCTCAGGTACACCAGGTACCCCAGGGGAACAGGCCTTGGAGCAAGCCGAGGGTCCCACAGCACCAGTCTGGCCACCTCCAGTCTCCCCAGTGCCAGGAGACAGCTGGGAAGAAAGATGTTGCTGGTTCTCAAACATGAGCATGTCCTTCAGGTCCAGGGCTGGAGCCTCATGCCCCACGCCGGGCTGTGACAGGCTTGGGTGCTGGGGCAACTACACCAAGTAAGGTCCAAAGGGTAGTGCTATCATGGCCTTTAGCTCGCTTTTCCAGCCAAAGCGTGGATCTTATCAATGCTTACGAGGATCTGATCAATGCCTATAAATACTCAAAGGGAGGGCGTCAGGAGGATGAGGCTGGTCTTTTTCAGTGGTGCCCAGGGACAGGACAAGAGGAAATGGACACAAACTTAAACAGAAGTTCCACCTAAACATGAGGAGGAACTTCTTTCCTGTGAGGGTGGCAGAGCCCTGGAAGACGCTGCCCAGAGAGGTGGTGGAGTCTCCTTCTCTGGAGACATTCAAACCCACCTGGACACGTTCCTGTGGGACCTGCTCTGGGTGGCCCTGCCCATGGCAGGGGGTTGGACTAGATGATCTCCAGAGATCCCTTCCAACCCTGACCATGCTGTGATTTGGTGAGCACGGGCCACCAATGCCATGATTTCTGGTTTCCTTGAACAAGAGCAAACAGCTGAGACATTTCACTGGGATAACAGATGCCACCAATAAGGCAGCAAATAAAATCCATGTGCAAGGCTTTGCAGTTCAGTTGTAATTAACTCTGCGCTGCCAAAAGAACTGAAGCCAGAACGGCACATTAATTACACATTAATGTGAACGTTCATCCGCTCTTGGCTGGCTAGCTCTCTGGAGACCGGGGCTTTTATTTCACTTCTGCACATGCCAAACCCACGGTGGCCCGGTGGGAGCTGCATGGAGCCAACGCGCTGGGGAGGCTCCCGCTGCTCCTCCAAAAAGCCCAGCAAAACCGAGAGCGAATCTGGGCAAATGATCACCCATCTGCGACAGCAGGAGCAACGAGGTGAGAGCACGAAGGGCTGTGGCTGCTCTCCAGGGGCCGTGCCCACCACACATCCCGTGGCCCAGGTCGAATTCAGCCAGATGGGTGACTGTGAACCAGGAACCAGAAAGCTTTCTCCTGCCAACAGCAGCAAACCTCCTGCCTCCACCGGCACCAGGCCCTTGCTCCAGCTCTCTCCCAGCAGTGACCATCTGAAAGTGTTCCATCTCAACGTGAGGAAAAGCTCCTTTACCCTGAGGGTACCAGTCACAGAATCACAGAATGCTATGGGGTTGGAGGGGACCTCTGGAGATCATCCAGTCCAACCCCGTGCCAGAGCAAGGCCACCCAGAGCAGGTCCCACAGGAACGTGTCCAGGTGCGTTTGAATGTCTCCAGAGCAGGAGATTCCACCACCTCCCTGGTCTGCCTCTGCCAGGGCTCTGCCACCCTCACAGGAAAGAAGTTCCTCCTCATGATTAGGTGGAATTTCTTCTGTTTAAGTTTGTGTCCATTTCCTCTTGTCCTGTACCTGGGCACCACTGAATGAAGACTGGCCCCATCCTCCTGACACCCACCCTTTGAGTATTTATAGGCGTTGACCAGATTCCCCTTCAGCTTTCTCTTCTCCAGACTAAACAGACCCAAATCCCTCAGACTTTCCTCATTGGAGAGATGCTCCAGGCCCCTCATCATCTCTCTGCTGTCCCCTCTCCAGCAGTTCCCTGTCCTTCTGGAACTGGGGAGCCCAGAAATGGACCCAGTGCTCCAGATGGGGCCTTCCCAGGGCAGAGCAGAGGGGCAGGATGACCTCCTTCCACCTGCTGGTCACATTCTTCCTGATGCCCCCCAGGATGCCACTGGCCTTCTTGGCCACAAGGGCACACTGCTGGCTCATGGGCATCCTGCTGTCCACCAGGATCCCCAGGTCTTTTTCCTCAGAGCTGCTCTCCAGCACGTCACCCCCAACCTGTCCTGGTGCAGGGGGTTATCCCTCCCCAGGGGCAGGACCCTGCACTTGCCTTTGTTGAATTTATTCAGGCTCCTCTCTGCCCAACTCTCCAGCCTGTACTGGTCAATGGAGTCCTGGAAGAGGCCACTCAGGGAGGTGGCAGAGTCTACAGCTCTAGAGACATTCAAACCCTCTCTGGACACATTCCTGTGCAACTTGCTCTGGGTTGACCCTGCTCTGGCAGGGGGTTGGACTAGATGATCTCCAGAGGTCTCTTCCAATCCTAACCATTCTGTGACCCAGCCTTTGTGGGAGCCTCCTCCAAGCTGGGGCTTGGTCCTCCCAGAAGCCCCTGTGGTGCTGAATTGGTGTGGCCGCTGCTGCTGAGGGTGCTGGAGGTTGTCCAAAGCCAGGAAGGAGTAACCTTGCTGCAGAGCAAGGACACATGCCCTGGTGTGCCAGGGAAAGTGGGCCCTCCCGAGTCCTCTCCCCATATCCTAAAGGCATCATATGGGCCCATTTCTCCAAGGAGTTCCCATGAAGGATGCCTCCTTCCAAGGGCCTTTCCTGAAGCAATGCCTCTTGCTCTGTGGAGACAGAGCCCAAGACCGGGCATCTGTGGTGGAAGCACAGTGGCTGCGGGTGCATCCCCTGCAGGGGTGAGCAAACTGGTGTGGAAGAACCAGGCATCCCCAGCACCTGACCTGGAAATGGCAGCTCGGTGGCTCGGCTCCAAGCCTCATCCCACCCCTCAGGGCAGCAGAGAACGGTCCTGATCTCTGGCGAGACGGAAAAAAGAACTGCTGAGACAGATCCTCACTGTTGGCAGTTCCTCTTGCTGTTGGCTCACAGTTGTCACCCAAACTCTTGTGATGTCCTGCTGGTCCTGGTGTCCTGGGTCCAGGGCGGGCCCAGGTCCTTTCAAGTCAGCTGGATGGCACCCTCAGGGTTGGGGCCTGTGACAGTGTCTCTCTGTCCCACAGCAAGACGCAGGCGCTCCCTCCGAGTGGTTAGGCAGAAGCTGGAGGTCTCAGTGCAAATCCAGCCCTGATCCTGCTGCTTCCGCGGCGTTATTCCAGTTGCAGAGAAGGGTCCAGGAGGTTGGACCACAACCAACACCTACTAAGGAACAGGCATCAAAAAGCCCCTCTGTAACCACAGCCAGAGCAGAGGGACGCGCAGACCACTCTGCAATCACGCCCAAAGACACAGCCATAAAAATAAAAGCTTTTTATTTTTATTTTTTTTTAATATACCATTACAGAAACATCTGAGTAACATTCTCAAGAGGACGGGCAGCTCCATGGCCCTGGGGGCGAGCGCAGGCAGCCAGCTCCGGCGTCTGCCATCCCGTCCTCCTGAGCTGCCGCAGCTCTGGGTGCACGAGGCCCCGCTCCTCGCCCTCGGCGGGGAGACCCGGCCCTCCCGGCGTCAGGGCGTCACCTTTTTGTAGGTAATGTGGAGGTGCTGAGTCATGGGCTGCGTAGTGGTTGCCATTGAGACAGTTTGTTCGAGTTTGCCATCGGAATTGAGCCTGAATTTTCTGGTTATCTAAAAAGGGGGGAAGAGAAGAAATAAGGAAATCAAGCAAACAGCATCCACAGGCTAAATTCCTTACCTGTGCTTTCTACTTTCCCTTTGCCATCCTTGTTCTTCCTGTCAATGCACCACAGACGGAAGGAGACGCTCACTACAGCCCTGAGAGTCAACAAAAGTTTTCTCTCCTAAAACAGCCCCATCTGGAGCACTGGGACCAATTCTGGGCTCTGCAGTTCCAGAAGGACAGGGAACTGCTGGAGAGGGGACAGCAGAGGGCTACAAAGATGATGAGGGGCCTGGAGCATCTCTCTGATGAGGAAAGGCTGAGGGACTTGGGTCTGTTTAGTCTGGAGAAGAGAAAGCTGAGGGAACATCTGATCAATGCTTACAAATACTTAAAGGGTATTTAAACCAGCCCCATTTAGAAATTCCTAAAATGCAGAGGCTTTTGCAAATGCATTTCTTTCCATTGAAGGTCACTCAAGGGCACGTCCATAATCTATCACCAGTCTGCATGCTCCGAGACAGCGTCCTCTCCACTCACATGCGCTCCCATGCCCGCAGCGTGCCCAACACATCCTCCTTCCAGCTGAGAGCAAAGCTACCCGGGGCTGCTGATGACGTGCCCTGCTCTGACATTTGTGTGGGCAACAACAGGAACAGGGTTGTGCACAAACAATATTTTGATTAGTATTTCCTGATCAGATGGGGCTCTCTGTAACGCATGGCAGTGTTCCTCCAATACCCCAAGCAGGAAAAGGCAATTAAAAGGAATAAAAAAAGACACTCGATTTTAACAAGAAATTATGTCACAACTTCTGACCTTCACTCAGGGCTACTGAATGGTTCATTTTTTTCTGACTGGACCACTACAGGTCCTCCGGCCAAAAGGAGGAAATCAAATGAACGGACCAAAACAAGAAGAGGGGGATTTTTCTCTTAAAAGCGAGCTTGGGTCAAAGGCTGGATGATGGTACCATGTGAGGACAAGCTCTGCATACACCCGAGATGCACAGGGAGACTGCAACTTCCCACACAGGAGAGGAAACATGAAGCACTGGGGAAAGGCCATGGGAAACTGGTGAATTCGACGTAAGCGACATTTACTGCTCTCCCCTCGTCCACAAAACCAGTCATTTTATCACAAAAGATAAGCAGGTCAGCCAGGCACCATTTATGGCCTGTGCACAACCACCTTCTGCTTCTCCTTCTGAAGAGGGTCATCCATTTTATTTACATGTTTGTAATGAAGAGCTCCACTGCCTTGGCAATATCCATAGTATTTAATGGCTTGCTTTCTTCTGCTATAGAAAGGAGGCAATGCAGCTGCTCCTGGGAAAGGAGAAACCCAACAACTTAACACATGCATCTGAAGGCAGGGGAGTTAGGGCTGCCTTTCTGGAGTCAGGACACTGTTTCTGTAGGCACATACAATTTTTGGAATGTTAGTGAATTTAGGGAGTACATTTATGACACCGGATGCACCTGCACGAACTTGCACTCTCGGTTATCCACAGGTTGATTTTATAGCACATAAAAACTAGATTGCAAAATTAAGCCAATAAGACAACACTGTATTTGCTGCAAGCAAAATAGTGTCTTCTCTCCTGAGAGCCACACCTCACTTGTCATCCCTCAAAAACTGCAGTCACTTGGTTGACATATGAAAACAAGACAGATGCAAGAACATGCCTCCTTCTGCCAGCTTGTTGAACCTTGCTGTCTCTCAGCTGCCAGTCAGCCAAGAGAGCTGCGCACGTCACAGCTAGGGTTCCAGAGGTGACCTCAGTATGCCACCCTACTCATAGCTGGCTGTACCCCATCCAGATGTGTCAACAACAAACCCCTGCTACACAAAAGAAAAAAGGCAAAACCCAAAAAGCAAGTCAACCAAGAGTGGAGCTGGCAGCATGTGCCAGCCCTGCCAGGCAGCCACAGATGGGCAGAGAGCCCAGAGCAACTTGTGAATGTCCTGAAAAGCAATCAAGCAAGATCTACAAAGACAGGGTGGAGCTCCAGTCCAAAGCAGCCGTTCCTAAAGTATCCTGATGAGCCCCAATACTGGACATACTGTACCTGTGCACCCTCATACTGTAATTAATCCAGAAGACCTGCATTATGAAGTCACACCACTGGCATACAGGGGTATTCAGAAAAGACTTTCCTACTCTCTTTCCCAAGGATCTGCTACTGGCCGCTGCTGGGGACAGGATTCTGGGTTGGCTGGTCTGATTTAGAGCATCAGTTCTTATCTTAATGATCCCTCTGGGTCTTCTAACGTATGAAATATCTTCTGAAGGCTGTTACAGAAAGGATAAGGTAGGATGCCATGCAATATTTCCAACAACTCTGGATGGCAATCTGTAATTAAAGCATTCTAATCAGCCCATCCTCTCAACTAGGCACCATCTGGGGCTAGCAATACTACATTAATTGCTCACAGCATGTGCACTCACCTGCTCTACATGGGGCTTCTTGGCAAAGGAGATCCTGGCTATGGAGTGAGAAGCTATAGACAGCTCTTGTCCATTCACCTCCCCTTCCTCCACCTCCACCAGACCTAATGGAAAGCAAGGTCATATATAATTAGGTTACAAAGGCTACTTAACTATGTTACAATTCTTAGGCTATGTACTAGACCACCGCTCTCCCTGAAGAATGGCGTTATTAGACCTAGCACATATTGACAACTGCAAATCCACACAGCCTCAGGCATGTAATGCTGCTTAGAAAAATCTAACCAGACTTAACTCGTACCATGGGGGATGAGAATTGCATTGCAACAGGCAGTGTTTCCTTCAGCACCCACTTTGGAGTTTTAGATGCAAATTTAAGTATTAACTGAGTTTTAACACTCTTCCACTTAGAATAACGTAGATGTGGTTTTCTCTGTCATTCAGTCCCTGTAAGGTGTGGAACAAGTACCAAGGCACTACATTCAGACAGGAGGGAGATGCTCCTAGTTTAGGAGCTAAGAAAAAAGACTGCACTGAGATTACTCTCTGACCTGGGTTGAGAGACACAGGACTAACGTTTCTTCCAGTGCTGAGGAAAACTGCACTTTTCAAAGACTCTAGTATCTGAATTCATAAAAATATTTACTTTATAGCCAGCCAGGCTCTAGGGGATTCAAGGTCTTAGTGTTTTTGAGCCTTGTCAGGTGCAGAGATGAGGAGGAGCAAGGCCTGGGCACGTGACCCAAGCTGACAACAGGAATATTTCTCATCAGGAACGTCACATTCAACATAAATTAGAAAAGTTTGCTGCATAGTTCTCTCTCTCCCCCTTGCTGGTGGCAGGTCCAGAGAACTCCTTGCCCCAGTGCCGCAGCCCTGAGCCCTTCCCTCCCTCCCAAAGCTGCAGCGCTGGCAGGGTCCCACATTGGCTGTCCCTGCGGGGAGTGCACGGCGTCCTGGGATGGAATGGGCTGAGTATAATCCTTGTATAGCTTATAGCAGCATCAGGGTTAATACTGGTTCTTTAGTATCATTGTTAATTATTTAGTCTTATTCTATTAAACCTCGTGTTTCTTTGCATTCCCCGATTCCCCTTTCCAGGTGGGGAGGGGTCATCGGGTGAGAGAATAATTGTCTAAACGGCAAAAAAATTGTTATGGGTTTTCTCAAACCGTAACAGGTGTGTACCTGTATTCTGGGCACTGATGAAGGCCACCTTATTAGTGTCAGGTTTGAGGCGGATGAATCCACATTCTCGGTGCATGGGCTTCCTGGTGTCCGGATGGAAGGCATTGAACCTGAGGGGAAATCAGAATACAAAAGCTGTTGTTTGTCACACTGAAAATACAGTCTTTGGTCTGGTCTCGTCCCAGAGGAAAGAGTATTTTATTTAACCACATTGCCTGCAGCATTATTTGAAGAGTAAAGCACTGACAACACTTCATGGTTGGAGATGCAAATGTGTAAAAACACAGTTAGTTTACAGGCACAGATGAAGTTTGTTATTTAAGTTCAAGCTTCATATTTCTCGCTGCTCTTGGGCCTTTCTAAGACCTCTAGCTCAGAAACTCCCTCAGGAAGTCAGATGTTCCACAGATGCTGAAGCCATACTCTGTCTCAAACACTGCTTTTTCTCAAATAAATACCTGGCATTACAATATCATCTGTATTTAGCTTTTTAACTTGGCAAGTTGAGTTTTTTAATATATTATTTGCTGCAGGCTGTAATAGAGCAGACTTATCTCTTGCCGAGGAAACCAGCTCCAGAGCAGGTAAGTCCACACTGAGGAAGAGAATCCTGGCAAAAAGGGCTGGCAAGGGGCTCCTTTTGAGGGTTTTTTGAAGCCAGGAAGCCATCCAGGTCACAGCCTGCAGGGAGGGCAAGAGACTTTCAACTGGTGATGGGTGACAGCTCTGAGAACTGCTGCGTGTGTTGTGAACAGGGGAACGACCTGCTCAGCTTGGTGGCAGAGCCACGAGAGGAAGCTGAGGGGTTAAGGAGATCAGGGAGGCTGAACAACAAATGGACTGGTGGAGCCAGGCTCTGCCCTCCTTGACATAGACAGGGGAGCACCTATCAGAAGGTAACCAGGGTCAAGGGGCCCCTGTATCCTGCCCCAGGCAGAATGCAAAAGCCTAAATAAAAAGTGAAAATGGAGGCAAGTTCATGGTCAGGGCAGCAGATGAACTCCCTTATTGCCCACCTCACCCTCTGCCCCCGGTACCTCTGAACAGCAGATACGAGGTTGTGGTTGAGGAAGGCTACTCACGTGAGAATGTGGATGATGGGCAAGCTACACCAGAGACGCCTCCCCAGTTGGAAAGGCATCCACCTGTATCGTGGCCACATCCACAAGGAAGAAAAGAAGTTGTTGGTGACTCCCTCCTGAGGCGGAGGGCCCAATATGCCAGGTGGACCCTCCTCAGAGGGAAGTCTGCTGTCTTCCTGGAGCCCGGCTTAAGCACAGCACCAGGAAACTCCCTGTCTTGGTACAGTCCTCAGACTATTACCCACTACTGATCTTCCACGTAGGTGGAGAGGAAGCTGCAACTCATAGTCCAAAAGCAATGAAAAGAGACTTTGGGGCGTTGGGAGGGCTGGTGAGGGAATCTGGGGCACAGGCTATTTTTATCTCACTCCTTCCAGTTGCAGGCAGTGACACTGGAAGGAACAGACAGATCCAGTCTATTAATACATGGCACCGTGGCTGGTGTCACTGCCGTGGTTTGGGGTTTTTTTGACAACGGGATGGCCTACACAGCACCGGGCTCACTGGCATCAAATGGGAGACACCCTTCTCAAAGGGGGAGGAGGGTCTTTGCCCAAGAGATTGCGGGCCTGATCGACAGGGCTTTAAACTAGATGCGAAGAGGAAGGGGGACACTAACATCAGGCTCGTCTGTGACAAGCTGTGGGGGTCACAGAGTTAACACATCAGGGTTAGAGGGACAGGGCCTTCAAACTGTTGCCCTGAGGCGATGGGGACACTGCATCACAATGAAAGGCAGGGGCTCCTGAGGTAGTTGGAGTCAACAGGGAAATGCCCTGCAACACCTCAAGGAGTGTTCCTCTAAGGCAGCAGCACAGCCAACTGGGCAGCATGGGCAACAAACAGGAGGAGCTGGAAGCTACAGCGCTGCTGGAAAGCTATGACATAGTGGCCATTACTGAAATCTGGTGGGATGAATCCTATGACTGGAGTGTGGCTCCTGATGGCTACAAGCTGTTCAGAAGGAACAGGAAAGGAAGGAGGGGTGGAGGTGCTGCCCTCTGTGTTAAGGAACGGATAGAGTGTGAAGCGATACCCCTAAAGCATAGCCGAGAGGAAGTGGAAGCTTATTGGTAGGAATTAGACAGCGAGGCAACAAGAGGAACCTTGTAGTTGGTGTCTACTCCTGGCCACCTGATCAAGGGGAGCCTACTGATGAAGCCTTCTTACTCCAGCTACAGGAGGCATCACGCTTGAAGACTCTCCTCTTGCTGGGGGATTCCAACCACCCCAACATCTGCTGGAAAAGCAACACAGCGAGCTGTAGACAATCCAAGAGGTTCCTGGAGTAACTCAATGATAACTCCCTAAGCCAGGAAACAGACAGCCCTACCCGAGGGGATGTGACATTGGACCTGGTAGTCACCAATGCAAGTGAGTACATCAGGGATGTCAAGACTGGAGGCAACCTAGGCTGCAGTGATCATGCACTGGTGGACTTCACAGTCCTAGCAGATATGTGTCATTCAAGGAGTGTAGTCAAGACCCTGAATTTTAGGAAAGCAAAACTCCAGCTCCTCAAGAAATTAGTCAATAGGATCCCCTGGGAAACGGTCCTCAGGGACAAGGAGGCAGAAAAGAGCTGGCAGATCTTTAAGGACGCTTTCCATGGAGCACAATAGCTCTTGATACCCAGGTGTAAGAATGCAAGCAAGAAAGGCAAGAGACCAGCATGGCTGAGTCAGAACCTGCTGGTCAAAGTAAAAGGCAAGAGGAACTGCACAGGCAGTTTAGGCAGGATCAGGTATCCTGGGAAGGGCATACGGATGCTGCCTGGTTATGTAGGAAAGTGGTCAGGAAGGCAAAGTCATGGCTGGAGCTGAACCAGGGATGCTAAGAATAAGGGTTTCTACAGGTATGTCAGCCAGAGAAGGAAGGTTAAGGAAAGCATACCCCCTGATGAGCAAGAATGGCAAACTGGTAACAACACGAGGAGAAGGCTGATATTCCCAACAATTTTTTTGCCTCTGTCTTCACTGCCAACCTCCTTCCTCATACCTCCCGAGTTGAAGGACCAGGCAAAACCAGGGGCTCTGAGGATGAAGAACTGCCCACTGCAGATCAGGTTCAAGACCATCTAAGGAACCTGAAGGTACATAAGTCCACGGGACCTGATGAAATCCATCCACAGGTCCTGGTAGATGAAGTTGCTACACGCCTTCCATTACATTTGAAAACTCACAGCAGCCTGGTGAAGTCTGACTGAAAAAGGGGAAGCATAACCCCCATTTTCAAAAAGGGAAAAAAGGAAGACCCACGGAACTACAGGCCAGTCAGCCTCACCTCTGTGCCCGGCAAGATCACGGAGCAGATCCCCCTGGAACCTCTGCTAAGGCACGTGGAAAATAAGGAGGTGATTGGTGACAGCCAATGTGGCTTCACCAAGGGCAAGTCATGCCCGACAAATCTGGTGGCCTTCTATGATCTTGCTACAGCACTGGTGGATACGGGGAGAGAAACAGATGTCATTTACATGGACTCATGCAAAGCATTTGACACTGTCCTGCATGACATCCTGGTCTCTATATTGGAAAGACATGGATTTGACAGATGGATCACTTGGTGGATCAGGAACTGGCTGCATGGCTGCACTCAAAAGGCTGCAGTCAATGCCTCAATGTCCAAGTGGAAGCCAGTGACCAGTGGTGTTCCTCGGGGATCAGTACTGGGACCAGCACTGTTTAACAACTTTGTTAGAGACACGGACAGTGGGATTGAGTGCACCCTCAGCAAGTTTGCTGATGACATCACACTGTGTGGTGTGGTTGACACACTGGAGGGAAGGGATGACATCCAGAGGGATGTGGACAGGCTGGAGAGGTGGGGCTGTGTGAACCTCATGAAGTTCAACCAAGCCAAGTGCAAGGTCCTGCACCTGGGACATGGCAATCCCAAGCACAAATACAGGTTGGGTGGAGAATGGCTGGAGAGCAGCCCTGAGGAGAAGGAGTTGGGAGTGTTGGTAGGTGAGAAGCTTGACATGAGCCGGCAATGTGCTCTGGCAGCCCAGAAAGTCAACCACATCCTGGTCTGCATCAAGAGAATTGTGGCCAGCGGGGGAAGGCGGGGGGATTCTACCCCTCTGCTCTGCACTGGTGAGACCCCACCTGGAGCACTGTGTCCAGCTCTGGAGTCCTCAGCACAGGAAGGAAATGTACCTGTTAGAATTGGTCCAGCAGAGGGCCACAAAAATGATCAGAGGGCTGGAGCATCTCTCCTCTGAAGACAGGCTGAGAGAGTTGAGATTGTTCAGCCTGAAGAAGAGAAGGCTCTGGGGAGACCTTATAATGGCCTTCCAGTACTTGAAGGGGGCCTACAGGAGAGATGGGGAGGGACTCTTGATCAGGGAGGGGAGCCATAGGACAAGGGCGAATGGTTCTAAACTGGAAGAGGGAGATTTAGATTAGATATCAGGAAGAAATTCTCTACTGTGAGGGGGGCGAGACACTGGCGAGTATTCAAGAGAGATGTGGACTGTCTTTGAACAAGTGGCACTGCCCCAGGAGCTAGGGAGGCACAGGGTCTCTGTTCTCCAAGCCTGCTGCCTATTTTCCTGATGCTTCCCAGAGCTCAGCTGCACTGAGCTGTACATCTCCTCTGCACACAAAAAAGAAAAAACCCAAAAGGCAACTCAAATCAGCAACTGTTCAGAGAGGGAGATGTAGACAGAGCATGACTGTCAAAGCTTTGTTTCTTTTGGAAACTGGACTAAAAACATCACATGCTGAGCTGACAACTCTGCCACCACGAATGGTGCACACCAGGAACACAGAGCATCTTCCACACAGCGTTGGCATCTTGTAATTATTCTTTTCTCTGGTTTTCTAAGCAACAACCTTTCCAACTTGCCCCTCCCAAATGAGTATTGGAGCAGCACTGATCAGCTAGCTAACATGGCACTTCTTTTCCTCCACGTTTTTTTTGATTTCTCTTAGAACAATTACTTGCAGCCAAAGCAGTTAAGCTACCTGCCTCCTGTCCCATATAGTTTGTTAAATAAATGCTTTCCCTTGTCTCAGATTTTCTCAGATGGTGAAGACTGAGCACCACAGTTTAACATGGACAAACTTGGCAGCGATGCCGTAACTTCTTCATTTATTTTATGTGCAAGTGGGAGTTTCACAAAGCAGAATGAAAGCAGCCGTAACACTATTACCTGAAGATTCATTTCTAATTACATAGTTACTACCAGCAAAAAGAACAGTGGGGGGTTTTCTGGCCATGAGGACAGTACATCTTCTGGCCAGCATATGCACCCAATGCACACCACGTTAAAGAGGGAGGGTCGCTGGTCTGTCAAAGGCAGGTACAGAATTTGCACAAACAGCAGTGATGTCCATGCTGGGGCTATTCTTGGTACCGTAAGTTACTCTCACTATTCTAAGTTACAGTCAAATTTGCAGCACCCTGAGTTACTTCTCACTACGTAACCCTCAAGACTGGCAGGCCACAAGAACTGTACACTGCACCATGGCCATAGTCCTGATCCTGTACTTGTTTGCTCCTGCACGAGTTCCCAGGTGTGAACTCACTTTTGAAAAGCGCTGTAGAACTGCACTCTACTCCTGGGCTACTGAATCTTCAGTGATTGCAGGTGTGCAGCCTTGGGTATGTTGCAAGAGTATGCCAATTAATCACAAATTTTAAAGAAAAATTGAAGTCAAACCATGCAGTTGCATGTCATTACATCACCTCGTTTGGTATGTGAAAACTTGTTTACTTTGCCACTGGAAAAGAAACACAACGAACAAATCTCACTGGGGTGATGCCTGCTCCAATCTGAAAGCTGCTGCCAACACAGACTTACGAGAAGTTGAGCATGGGCTGCCCCACGTGGGAGATGTGCACTTCCTCCAGGTACTGAAAGGGCTTCATTGTAGGGAAGGTGCCATCTCCTGGCGGGTCTGAGAGCCAGGTGCCCAGCATCCAGGACAGGGGCTCCATCACAGGATTCAGCTGGGGAGTCTCTGTAGAGGAAGCAGAAAGACAATTCAGGGATCTGTGCTCTGCAGCTTGCTGTGAGCTGCTTACAGCTGGGTGGAGGTGACCACAAAACACCTCAGAAATAGTCAAAAACTTTTCTCTAGAGGAGCATCAGCTCCAAGGTGCAAGGGGAGACGGGGAACAACAGACAGACACAAAACACGGGTCTCCTTTCAAACCTGCTCTTGGCCTTACATAGAGCATTCTTCCAGTTGGTCTATTTCTGACCTGTCTCTGTAGCTTTATCTGAAGAGAAAGCACCCTCTCATCCACACACAAGGAAGGAGAAGATTGAAATCTCAGCATAAAGAATTATCACTAAATGACAATTAAATCTCTAATGCTCTGGCCTGATTTTTCTCAAGCACCAAGTACATACTGTTCCTGTCTGTTTCAGAGACCAAGGAAATGAGTCCTTACTTCAGAGGAAAAAGAAAAATCCATCTGCATACATATTTAAGATCAAAGTTTGGCTGTAATTTTTCTGAAGAGGTTAACAATGACCTGCACTTGTAAAAAGAGACAGGAATTGTTCAGAAGTGTTTTTGCTTTGGCTCTGGACTAAGTAAAACGTTTTAAAAAAAGACTAGGGTGCCTGCAAGTTAAAGCATAAATGGAAGAAAAAGCCTTTTCCCTTTGCCATTGCATTTATTAAGAAGCAACAAAGGTCTGTTTCACAAAGGGAAAACTTCTTTAAGGAATCATTTTAGAAGAGTTTTGATAAACAACAGGTTTGCATTTTGCTGTGATTTCAGAGAGCGTGACCTGAAAAAAAACCAAATAAATGGGAGAAATGGAGACAGACAATTTAAAGCAGATCCTTTCCTAAGGTATAAGTAGGGAAAGTGATACAGCAGCCCCATGATCTCCTGGAAAACCAGTGCCGACAGGATTGAAGTGCCCACTGCTCTATGTTAGCTGTTATACAGACAAGTATAACTGAAGTACACTCCAAGCATGTCCTCCTCCCACTCACGGGATAAATGACTCATACTGGCAGGGTGGGAGTTGAAGGGGGTTGTTTTCCACACCTAGTGATATCGCTCAATACAAGAACAAGGTACCTGTCTGGCTGGTCTAAAAGGCACAGATTCAGCTGCAGGGAGAAATTATGACCTAAAAAGGTGATGCTGTGGGTAAAAATTTGCTTGATCAGTCCGAGTTTCACTGTGCTCAGTCCCAAAGGTCAGACTAAAAACACTGAGCAAAGAGTAAGAACGGAGAGTCCGCACCTGGAACGGCAAAGCAAGAGGAACAGAAACTTTCCCGGATAGAAGAGAATTACTGCTTTTGTTAATTATTCTCCCACAGATAGCAGATTTAAAATGTCAGCAAGATGCTGCTAATTACTCTTTATCCTGGACTATTTTGCAAGTGAAGCAACATGAGAGCTCATTATGAAATAGGTGATGAACATCTACAACATTCGAGGTAGCCTTTGCAAAGACTGTCCTGCCAGCCTGGGCACTCACCACCAGCTCACCAAGGTGTTAGGAAGGGGTTCCTACAGTCCATACAATGTACCAGGCAGTACTTCATTGTACTTACCTTGCACCTGCACTGTGAACAACCAAAGCAACAGAACATTATTTTCTGGTGCAGCAAAGACCTTAACACAGCGATGACCAATAACAAAAGACCAAAATTAGTGTTAAAAGAAACCCCATGCTCCTACGCTGCTTCTTAGGAATGTGTTTCCCTTTTTGCTTTCACATTGAGAGCATGCGGTTTTGAGAGTAAGGAGAGTACCACTACCCCATCCAACTGGTATTTGCTTTTCACTTGCTATTGCACACACTGCATTTCTTTCCAGTGGAAGGGAAGAGCAAAGCTTTGGGAAGGCTAGAAGAGACTGCAGCCTGGGCTGCTGCTGCTGCCCTCTCCTGGGTCAGGAGGTGGCAATGAAGTCTAGGAGCCGGATGCTTTCTGTCACCAGAGCACTTGCAACAGCACACTTCATTTTCTTCTGCTTAACAACCTTGCAGCATTTCAGGAAAAAGCATCAAAATGACAGATGAAAAAAAAAAAAGTCTTTAGCCATTTCCACTCTTTTGACTCGGTTATAAACCAAGAGAAGCCAATTGATTGTTTCCAGCACCCACAGCTTGACCCCATCGCCTTGCAGAGCAGCGTTCAGCCCGCCTGGAGCTGCCTGACTGGGTGAGCTAGTCTCACTTCCAAAGAGCTGGACTTCTAGCCAGCTGGAAAGTGAAGAAGCCTACACCAAACAATATGGCCAAGCAACCATTACTATTTTTCCAAACTACCTGCCTGGCGGCAAAGCCAACATAAGGGTATTTTTTTTTTTAGTTCTTATGTTGCTTGGAAAAGCCGAGAGCACCAGAAGTGCTGGTGGGAACGAGGACCAGAGACTCAGTGCAGAACAGTGAATGTATCCTGACCACATTCTGTGCAGCGCTCTTCTTACCTTTGGTATTGGTCTCTGAACAGTGAACTAAAGCCTTTTTTTTCTCCCTTGCTGCCTTCTGTGCTAGAGGGCTGAGCTCAGAGACTGGAAAAGCAAGAGTGGAGAGGCAGACAGGAGAGGGGCTGATTGAGTCCATCAGGAGAAAAAAAAATAAAAAGGCAAAAAAAAGGCAAAAAAAAAAAAGTGGCTATTTGAAAAGAGATTAGCTTCTTATGTTGTGGTGGCAAGACTATTGAGGCAACAAAAAGCAGACTTTAAAGATAAAAATATCTCTGTCTATGGAGCTGCTTTGTTTCAAACAATGGGTTTATAGATGCAATCGCTGTCAAGAGGAATTTCACTGACAAAGGAATGTGTACCTCCCTTTTTAAAGATCTGATCTAAAACTCTTGGCACATTACTTTTACAACCAAGCTGTTACTATGGCTTGAAAAGTAAGTGTGTAACGACATCAAGAATACGAACCATGTCTGAGAACTTGCAGCACAGGAGACACTGGCCACCCTTCTGCACATTTAAAGCTTCGGGCTCAGATGGGGTCCTCTAAACCCTGGTTCTCTTGCATTCAAACACAGTTTCTCTTATCTAGTAACAGGGAAGCTGATACTACAGACTCCTCTTAACAAGGACAATTCTGGAGTCACTTTTCCCTACCAGATGATACAGTTTCTTGAAGCTGTTAGGGACCCAGCATCTTCAAGACCTCCACTCCTCTATGAAATCCAACTGAAATCAGCCATAAGGCTCACAAGCTGTGACACCTTGGGAGACAAAAGCCACAGGCCCTAAGCAACCTGGTCATCTAGAACTCCTTTCTTCAGGAAGCCACTCAGGCCAAACCTGCTGTGTCCTGGGCACAGGAGTCAGCTCTGTTTCATTCTCTGACACCAAATTCATCGCTCCGAACTTATGGACAGCCTGTTTCCACATCTTTCTCATTCACAGAGAGGTTAGCAGTCAAATCCCTCCCCACCCTGTAACAAAATCACACCATGACTGGCTGTCCACACTTTGCAGCTGGAGACAACACACTCTCCCTTCCATGAGACAAACCAGACAAAGCAGCTGGACAACCCCCTCAGGCCATGTCTACACAAGCTTCAGCCAGCCTAGATCTCAAGTGGGATCCCTGGCACAGAGAGCTACACTGGCACAAATTCCTACGCAGCTTTTATCAGCAAAACAAAAACACAAACCGACTCACACAGCAGCTTCTTGGTCTTCGAAGTGCAGGGTCTACAGCAACAGCCGGGCAGCCTCCTGCAGTCCTTACCTTCAGCTGAGTTGCTTACTAGGATTTAAATCAACCTCATCAAGGTTCTGGTAATTAAGGAGCAGCCTTGTCCAGTGCACTTTTTCTATATTTAAGTACAGAAGGTGGCTTTGTACTCTGCTGCCCTTCCCTGAGTGTTGCACCACTTTATGCACTTTGCTGATGCTCCCACAAGTAAACAAGTATTCCTAGCACTGGCATGCTCTAGTTCCATCTCTGCTCTAAAAAGGTGGAAATATGATTATATTCACAAATTCTCATCTTATGGCCTTAGTAATTAATTTCATGACAAAGCCCCAATGTGTTACTGCCTCTGTTTCTAACCTCTGTGGTAAAATGCTCCAGTGTCTGTAATCACTGACACAGCTCTCCTGCACCACAGAATACAGAGAAAACATCTTTAAAATTACACACTATTATGAGAAGCCCAAACATCCTACCTGAGCTTACATCAGTATGTTGGACTTTCTCTCAAGTTTACCTTAGTTAGGGTTTTCATTGCTTCCTAGTTGCAAGCTGTTTTTTTGTTGCAAGTCATTGTCGACTCACTGCAGAATGAAATGCTTAACGTACAAGCTGTGTAGGCTCTTAGAAAAAAAATACCTAGAAAAAAACAGACTGAAAAAGAAAATAAAAAAGGTAACAGCAGAGCAAAAAGTCTTGTTACCCCCTTTCCAACCACCTTTCTCTCCGAGGGGGCAGTGAAAGAGCCATCTCCCTGATCAACCACATCCTTGTGGGGTCGGTGCCATGCCATGCCGGGCTTCTCTTGGGAAGCCTTCTGCCCCAGCCCTGCTCTTAACACATATTCCTACTCCTTATCTCGTGTCCACCTTACTTTATAGCTCCCTCGTACTTTGTAACACCCACTTACTCCATTGACCAGCCTTCTTCCCTGGCTGTTCCCACCCCGCACAAGACAGGGGAGAGAAAAAAAAAAAAAAAAAAAAAAGAGGAAAAAAAAAATTCACAAGCAGCACCTGCCATTCCAGAATAAAGGCATTTTTCTTCCAGAATCCTTATTCTACTTCAGAAATACAGGTGTTATTTCCTGAAGAGAATTCCCTGTACAAAGCTGCTGCTGTGAAAGCAATTCTAGCAGTTTCCTTCAGATATGTCCCCAGCCCCCAGTTAAGGTCCAGCTGCCAGGTTAGCGGTGCCTGCCCTGGTAGAGACAATTTATCTTACAGCACATCTCCGGGACCCATTATAAGCGTTTCATCTTGAAGCTAAACTAGACAGGGACTCACTGCTCTTCAAGTCCTGCTCAGGCAGATGAAACGTACAGCACCTCACATCTTTGCACAACCCCACTTCTCACTGCCACCGAGGAGTGCTACTTTGCTACCTGTTTTCTGCAAGGCAAACACAAACCAGTTGCCACCCTGATGAGAGACACCACCTCAGGCCCCACAGACAAGGCATCAGGGCTCTATCTCGGCACAAATTCAGACATTTAATGTTCAAGTCTTCCCACTCGTCCTCAAAGTTCACTCACTATGCTTCATTCACAGGTAAAATATGTTATAAACAACGGCACTTCTACACCAGCTTTGTACAAATATTGAAAACCAGATCTAAGCTGGAAGAAAATACGATTCCCTACAGATTCTTAGCAAAACACGAATAATTTTCCACATGGACCCATTCTGCAAACTCTTCTGCCTTTAATATGACCTTCATGGGAGCAGACATGGGAGTTTGGAAGAGGCTCCACACGTGCTCAAGTGGCTGAACTTCAACAGTTTTACCTCTCTGATAAATACAGATACTTCAATCACATTGAATCATACCTGCGTTTGCTCCACTGCCGGCCATGGTTTGCAGTTATTTTCCTATTGCTTGGTCTAGCTCTCTAACCACCTTTGCTCCCCAGAAAAGGTTTTGCGCAGGGTTGATAAGATGGCTATAAGGGAAGTGATCTCATGATTAGGTAAAACAGTTATCCCAGTGCCTGCTGGGAGATGTAGTTTTACAAAAGGAGCAAACTAGAGCATCTTAAGAGGAGGTGATGGTGTGAAAGGAGAGGGAGGGAATATAGCACCAGGGGAGTATGGCGCAGCAGAGCTGCGAAAAACCTTCCAGCAGAACAAGATGGTCAGACAGGCCTTGTGTATCGGAGGAGAGCTCTGTCAGAATAGTCTCCCCTTCCTTACGACACTGGATCCATATTTGCTTGCTGGCTCTCCCTAATTTCATAGAATCGCCTGGGTTGGAAGGGACTTTTCAAATCATCGAGTCCAACCATTAACCCAACGCTGCCCAAACCACCACTAACCTATGTCCCTCTGCACCACATTTGCCCATCTGCTAAATACCTCCAGGGATGACGATTCCACCACTGCCCTGAGCAGCCTGTTCCAATGCTTGATAACCCTTTCAGCGAAGAAATTTTTCCTAATATCCATCCTAAACCTCCCCTGGCACAACTTGAGGCCATTTCTAGTACATTTCTCCCAGTGCATCTTGTTGTTCTCCAAAAGATGCGCCTAAACCTCCTTCTGCCTGGTGCTCTGTGCCTAACTGTGCTCTCCTGCTGGAAATATTCCTCAACCTTTGGTCCGCCCACCTCAGAAGCAGCCCACGAAACAGAAGGAAACATCTTCCTACCCAACAATTGAGCAAATTCAAATTTAACATGGAAAAGGTCACTGTGGCAGCCGTGCAGGAAGCAGTCCAGGGCTTCTCCTAAAACCAGTCAGTCGTTCCCCCTCTTAGACAGGTTGGGAAACACCGCTGGAGTGCACTGTGACAGCTCGAGCATGTTGTGAGCCAAACTCACCCAGACTGAGTCACTGATCCTCAAGTGCAGCTGGCAGGGACTGCATGTGCAGCAGTTTTGCAGAAACCTGCTCTTTCCAGCTGGTTGTAGCTTGGGTAAAACTAGCAGAAATTTACGTGTCTCACTGGAGGAAAATATCTGTTGAGAACTAGTAGCAAAATGAAGATCTGCTTAATGGGTGCAGGCCTAAAGCTCATTTTTCTGCTTGCGATTTTCCAGATGCAGCTGAACGTCAGGGCAGCAGCAAAGAGAGGTCCCGCAGCGCACGGAGCTGGGACGCAGACACGTACCAACCTGCACGGTCAGTCCAGTCACTTACTTTATTTACACTCCCCATCCCCAAGGCACTGCCTTTAGAAGAAAAAAATATGCAGGCTCAGGTTCACAGCTAATATCATCACCTCAACTACACACCAGATGATTTAGGACAACTGAAATGTAGCTACTCACAAAGACTGTAAGTATTATTTACCTAATACATTACGTGACTGGTTTTCTATGAATAGCAAAAAGTCTTTCTTCAATTACAGCAAAACTTATTGTCCAGGCATAAACCAGGCTCTGCCCAGCAGCAGTCAGCTGCACTTAATCAGGTATTTTGACTGCCATGAACTATGAGCACACAAAAAGCAACTCAAGGCAGAAGAGCATCAAGATTAAGCTTAAAAAAGCAGAAGCCAGACACCAACAAACCCTTTTAAAAAGTCACCATCCAAAAGGTTCTGTAAGAACTTCTCATTGCACCAAGCTGCAATCACTGAAATGGATCATTTTCACATAGTGATCTCCAGATGGCAGAACGGGTAAGAAGTTGGTCAATTCATTTAAAAAAATGATATTTTCCCTTAGAAACCAGAATATGCTATTCTTATGTTCTTATAGAAGATATATATATTAATATATAATTCTTGTGTTCTTAAAGACATACGTGTAAGAACATCCATCTCAGGAAAGAAAAATCATAGCACTCACTAGAATAAAAAAAAACATCCGTCAGGATACTCTTCTCGCAATTAGTATCTCATTGAAGGTATTTCAACAAAGCTAGACACTCCTTTTTCATATATATATACATATATATATGAATGACAATAACAGAATGCTAAAATTGTATTTAGTTATTGTACTGACTTGATGTTAGAGAGCATCTGTCACTCCAGTGGCCAGTCCAGCCCAAACCACAACAGTTCCTTTCTTTAGAGTGACACCAAACCAATACAAAAACACAGACCAGAAGGTACAAATAAGACTGTGCTGATTTCCCATGGGCAAAAAAATTCTTTTCCCTCCTCTACCCAAATCACAGTGTGAGTTTTTCCACACTTGGGAAAATTAAAAACACATGGAAAAATTAGCATTGGGCATCAACCTTCAGGAATTTTGCTGGGATTTATTTTCTTGCACTTGAGCGAGGAAGTAGGCCATGCTACAAGAAAGACACGTCTTTCTATGCCAGTCTCCTGTTTCTGACCATGCCTAATACTACATGACTTTAGAAGCAGCCATGAGGTTCTTTAGGAGAAGAAACTTCCTAACAGATTTGAGAATTTCCATGGAGTAATACCTAACCATTCATGGGTGGCTTCTTCAAGAAAGTACCAAGTCACGCACCTGTCACAAGGCAACCCTGCGTTTTCTCAGCACCAAACATCAGACACTCCTACATTCCTCCAAACTCCATCATGCAACTAGAGTCATTGTGCGAAAGTTTTATCAGCTGTACATTAAAGCACTCTTTTTCTTGCAAGAGAAAGGTTTATGGTCCATTTCAGCTCCTCTGCAAGAACCTTGCTACATGACCACATCCCCCACTGATTTCCCCTACGTTTTCAGGTGTCACAAATTGTTTTTAATCAATGGGTAAGTTATTCTCAGTCTCTTCCCACTTTATTATTTCTTTCCTGACTTCTTCCACCTTCCAAGGGACGAAATGATCAAACCAAACACAGGCACTCAGTCACGAAAAGTGACCTCACTCTGTACCATGACATTGTCATATTTGACAGCTACCACCTCACTTAGATTTCACATATCCCGAGCACAGAGTGCATTATATGAAATCTAAGATCAGAAGTACTTCTTACATCACTGAGGAAGACTATGACAGCTTTCCCAGATACCTGCTGCCCATGACGACTCATTAACACACTGAAAAAATCCACAAGCATGCTCGAAAGGAAGGCAAATCATAACCAGTCACAAACAAACAAGTTGAAATAACCCAGGAAAAAAACCCCAAAAGTTAAAAATAAGTCATCAAGAGATTTGTCTGCAACATCATGACCTAACTTCCCATTCCACACCAGGAATCCCCTCAGAAACTTTGGAGATAAGAAATAGCTCATGTGTCCAAAAAAATAATTTTTTCACCTCTGTCTGTTGGTCAATACAAGCCATTACTTCTCCTTTCAAAAAGCTACCTTTCTCCTACCTTTTACCCATCACACCTTTATGACCTCTAACTTAAACAGCCTCTTATTGCTAAAAAAATCCAGTGACTTCTGCCTCAAGGCAAAGCCAGTGGGGATACTGACCACAGTCCTGGGATAGCAGGCTATTCAAGTAAGGGAAACTGATCCTCTTCAGCTCATCAAGCTTCTCCTTCAGCTTCCTGACTTGACTGTCAGAGCGACTGATCCTCTGCCTCAAAAGTTTCAACTCTCCATTCTTCTTTTCCACCTGCTCTCGCAGGCAGCACACCTGGCTTTTGCTCTGCCTGGAGGAGAAACAGTACGAGTGGAGGGAGTCGATGAGCTTGCAAGCTCCCGAGGCCGACATGATGACCTCGTTGATTGACATGGGGTTGGCATCCGTGTCACCCTTCCGCCCCACGACAGCCTCGGCGGCAGGCTGGGGGGTAAGGTCTGCTGGGGACGCTGACAAACCCTGGGAAGGTTTTTGAGGGGTCGCGGTGAGGGATGAAGTAGGGGAGCCTTCCGCAGCAGCCTTATCGTGTCCCATGAGATGGCTGCTGCAGCTCGGTTCCACGTCTCTCTTTGGCCTTTTCCTTTCTAGCTGCTCTTTTGGGAACGATGGCCGCTCTCTGGCATGCTTTGAGGAAAAGCTGTAAGAATGAAGGGAGCCGATGAACTTGCAAGCACCAGAGGCAGGAGGCGTGAAGTCATCGACGGACACACCACTTCTGTCTGCTACCCAGCTCCCCATCCAGGTGGCTTTAGGACAGTCCTCCACAGAAGATCTCTCTGGCTTTTTCTGAGGTCCAGGCTTTGCAACCAAATTATCACCTAACGTCCTTCTCCGAGGGCCATCCAGCTGACTGCGGAGGTTCTCTTCCTCCTTGGACATCGATCCAATTTCTGCTTGCAAAGTCACCTCCTCCATCTCCGTCGTCCCTTGAATAACCATGAAGTCCTGGCCAGAAGACGAGGTCCTCTGAACTACCTCACAGCCTCCTTCCCTTGGGTCTTCTCCATCCTGCTGCGGCACCTTGCTTGCTACTTTTCTTCTGCTTCTGACATAATCCAGGTTGTCGTGTTTTTTCTCTGCAAGCTGGAAGATGGTGGGGACAGCAGTGGGCTTCAGCAACCGGTGCTGGTCTTCCAGCCGCTTAGAAAAACTGTCTTTGGTGAAATGCTCGCTGCAGAGAAACGAGTACTTGGTGGGAGTCCAGTTGTCTCTCTGGACAGCTTTCAGCCACTGAATCAGACGCTTTGAATCCTTCAGAGGGAATCTGAAAAACAGATAAAAAAAAACATAAAAAAATGTAAGTCATGTTTTGGAAATCAGAAGGATTGGTACTTTTAGGCTTAGGAAATTCTCGCAAAAGCTGTATTTTAACAGGTTAAGCTTATTTAAGGATTATTGCACTTTGGTCTGAAACACTCCAAATTCGTTCCCACCGTTAACGGCCCCACTTCACCAACAGCGCCTAACTAAAAAGCGTTGTTTCCCTTTCCATCAGCAACCAACCCATTATCCAGCCGCTCATCCACACTGGGACAAACGTGGCAGCTCGAGGAGGAATGAGGATGCAAGGGGCACCGAATCAACCCGGCCGGGCCAGCACATCGCCCACCCCCGGGCCCCGCTGCTGTTTGTGCCCGGTGTATTTCACACGGTATAAAAATGCCTGGGCTGAAGGAAGACCCTGAGGGGTTGAACGAGGTGCCTTTCGCGAATCCTCGGCGACGAGGACACCTTGCCCCGGGGGCTCCCCCATGGCAGCAGCACCCCCCCGGCCAGGCGGAGGGAGGGGGCCAGGCCTCGCCTTCAGCCCGGGCCCCAGGCCCCGCGGCGGTCGGGGGCTCTCCCCGCTGCCGAGCCGAGCTCCGCGGGCGCTGGGGAGCCCCGCAGCCGGTCCCCGGCGCTGAGGGGAAACAAAGGGCGGCCGCTGCCGCTCAGGCCCGGCGGGGGAAGCGCCGCGGGGGCGGGCGGCCGCCCCCCACCCGGCCGGAGCGGAGCCGGGGGATGAGGGAAGCCCAGCGGCGGCACCTGCGGGGGACCGGGGGCGGCGGGGCTGAAGCGGGCCGGGCGGCCGCCCTTACCTGTGGAAGGAGACGGCGCCCCGGTGCGCCTTCCCCTGCCGGTTGGAGCAGTTGGCGGCGGCGCAGCAGATCACCATCTCCGCCCGCCGCCGCCGCCGCCGGCCGGGCCCGCCCCGGCCCCGGCCCCCGCCCGCCGGCCCGGGCCGCCGCCAGCCGTACAGCAAGATGGCGGAGCCAGGTCACCCCGGCCGCCCCTCGGCCGCTGGGGAAGGGGTTTCTGTACGGCACTACTGTCAACCAAGATGGCAGCTGCCTATGGCCGCCGCCATTTTGACCGAGGCGCCGCCGTACAGCGCCGATACTGCAGGGCGGGGGGGAAGGGGAGAGGGGATCGCTCCCGGCGCCGCTCGCTTGCCTCCTCGGTGCTGCAAGGCGTCCGGCTCCCGACGAGCCGCCTAGTCGGCCGCGACCAAGCCACCAAAAGGACCTCCGAGAGAGCAATTGGGGGAGGGGGTACAATCTTAAGGAAAGGGGGCGGGGCTCGCCCAGCTCCGTACAACACGATGGCCGCACCCGTCTGTCCGAACTTTCCCGGGCGTACGTGTCATGGGCTACTCCCGCCGGCGCCGTGCGGAACGAGCGGAGCCCTTACGGTCCAGCACACCTCCTCGCCCAGCCCTGGCCCCGCTGCCGACCTGGGGCCTCTCCCCTTCCCTGTGCCGCTTGTCTGTACGGCAAAGTGGCGTCCCCCAAGTGCGGGGAGGAAGCCGCGCGGCGCGGCGCACCATGACGAACGCCGGGGAGAGCCAACCGCCGCCGAGGCCGGCGGCCAGCGGCGCTCCCATTGGGCGGGCGCCGCATCCGCACTAGCAGCCGCGCAGGGCCGCGCCGGGGCGTATGTGTCGGCGGGGACGGCAGCGGCCGCAGCCCTCGCGGGGCCGCCGCCATGGACGCAGGTGGGTGGCGGCGGCCGGGGCGGCCCCTTCCCGTGCCGCGGCCGGGGCAGGGTGGCCGCTTTCCGCTTCAGGAGCCCGCGGTCTGGCCTGGCGGCCCTTGGAGGCCCGCGGCTTCCCCGGGCGGCCCAGGCCCAGGCGGCCCGGAGCGGCGCGGCCTCCGCCGGCTCCGTGAGGTGCGGCCTCAGCGCGGCCGGCGGTCACCGCTCCCCGGGCCGGAGGGGCCCGGCTGCCTCTCCAGCGAGGGGAGACGGTGGGTTGGGGCGGCCCAAGCCACGGCTCTGTTGCTGCCGGTGCAGGCCGGAGCCCTGTCAGCAGCTTCCAGCCCTTCCCCGCCCGGCTCTCGCCCTCGGTCCGAAGTTCTTCGGCGTTTTTTGGTGGCTACCTTGGAGAGCCACCCACACCGCCACAGCAGTGACAGCGCATGTGTCCCCGTGCTCCGCTCCTGAGGTGCTGCCGCCGCCTTCATTGTGCCGAGGGGGCTGATCGTCCTTACTGTTTGCAATGGAGGTTTTGTGTCCGTGCAGGGGGAGGAAGGGAAGAAGCGTGTTGGCACTGGGCTGGGACTCGCTTCCTTCTAGCCTGCGCGTAGTAACAGCTTTCATCCACCCTCCGCGGGGATAAGTGTTGTTCCATAATAACGAACATCTTCCCGTGCCGCCTGGGCTCCTCCTCTGCGCTCGTGTGTGGAGGGAATTCACAGCAGCTCCTGTCCCTGGAGGCTGATGGTTTGGCTTGTTTGTGTCCTTGGTGCAGGCGCTGCCGCTGTGGGTGTTGATAGTGTCCCCGCTTTATGCCTGGTGCGTCCTTGGACAGCGTTGCATCCAGTGTCTCGTGCTCCAGCACGTGAACTTACACAGCCCGAGCTGAGGGATATCTTTGCTTTCCCTTTGTGGAGCATGCCGAGGCTTATCGAGGGAAGGAGAAGCTCGCTGTGATAGGGCTGGATCTCCTCTGTGCAAAGAGGATGGGTCTCTGGGCTTTGGAGCAATGAGAGCTCAAGCCCCTTGGCGTCCAGCCTGGCCTCACCGTCAGACTTTGAACTGTTTGACCTGGGCCTCCAAGAAAGCACCATTCTCCAGTTGACTGACTTTTCTCCCTGTGTGCCTCTTAACTCCTTGTTTTTGCTTAGATAATCGGGTTTTGTCTTGTTTGAAAGAGCTTAATGTTTCTTCTGCAAAGGCCAGAAATAAGGATCTAGGCTGTTCTTCAGTTATCTGCTTTCTAGGCATTTTTTAGCAATGAGCTTTACCAACACAGTGAATTTACCTTCTCTTGTTGACTCTTTTGAAATATTCTATAGTCGGTAGCTCTCTTTCTTTCCACTGTGCTGTACCTTTGTCAGCTGAGGGAGGTGATTGTCCATACCACTTCTTGTTTTTTCATGGCGGTATTAATTGGAAGCTGAAGGACTCTGGGAAAATGTGTCTCAGCCCTTGTGGGGTCTCCCTGAGAAGTGTTACAGTGTCAGAGAGAGAGGCACTCCTAGGGACTAGTGAAGCCCAAGAAGCAATTTGGGAAGTGAGCTATTGCAAAGCCTGGTTATCCTTCTGTGTGGTTCTTCAACAAAGCATCTAAGCTTTGCAAGCAGACTGTAACCAAGATGATTGATGCTGGAGTGAACATCAGCTGTTTTGCTGAGCAAAGTGCAGGGAAAATCATTTGCCATTTATGTGTTTTGAGTCATCAAAGTTTTGACTTCTTGGTTTTTGTTTCCCAAAGTTTGATAGAAAACCAAACAGCTTTAGTTTTGGTAAAGCAGGTAGAGTTACTGTCTGTCAAGGACTGGATTCTTGCCTTAAGCACATTATCTTGCCTTCAGCACGTTTGCAAACTGGTGTCACCAGTTGGGGTCTGCTCCCCGATGCCTGGCTGCGCCTCTGGGGTTGTTTATGCGGGAGCCTGTTAAAGGTTGAGCTCATGGTTTTAGCTTGGCTTTTCATTGTACGGCTTAAGAATGTAAGAGCGGGAGGCGAGATTTCACCCTCTGCTCTATGCATGGAGATAGTTTTTCTTGTCTCTGTCAAAATGGTTGCGCTCAGGTTTAGTAAACTGGTATTGAGAGTCACTGGTAGTGTGGGTGCACACGGGGTGCATTGAGGGGCGGTTCTTCCACTTCGTACAAGGCAGGCTTTTGTGATGTGGCCTGTTATCTTATAACTGAGTACATCTAACCGCATGCACAGAAGTGGAAGAGAACCCAAACACTCAGACTTAATGCTGGTATTTAATGTGGGTATAGTTTGAATGCCTTTACCTAAGTTCTTCAACATAGGTGCTTTGTGGAGTGGTGCATAGAAAGCTTTGCCTTTTCTCTCGGGGCTTTCTAGGGAGTGTGTGGGACGAGAAGGTATTGTGGGGCACTGCGGCAGACCCCATGGAAGGTGTGCCCATGGGGTAGAGATCCAGCCAACCTCATTGTTGACAGCCTGAGTCTCCTGGAAAGTGAGGCTGCCTTTCTGAGTGTGTGCTTTGCAGGACTGAAACTCTCAGCTTTTCTGCAGAGGCTGCTGCTCTGCTGTCCCGGATGCTCAGAGGTCGGTATTGAGGGCTTTTTGAAGGTGAAGTTTTGGAGTGCTGCCCGAGAAATTTGCTGATCTTGCCCAACTTTTGCAGCTCTGAAGAGAGCATCTTCAAATAAGATTTCTTCTTGGTGCATTTCCAGTTTTATTTATTTTCAGACCCTTTGCCTCTAAAGGGGAGCAAAAGGCTCCTGTGCAATTTGTGACACTTGTTGCCCCCGTCTGAATTGTTTGGATCCCACTGGCTCATATTTAGCTCATCTGGGGAATAGCACAACAGATGTACTTTTTCAAAGTGCCAGAGTGTCGGAAGGTAGATGTTTGAAAAGGAAGCACTTTAGTGGCTTCAAGCCTTGTGGGGTGTTTATTGCTCCCATTATAAAATGGGAGGGTAGATAGCTTGATAGCTCCTGTGTAGCATCCTTGTTTCAGTAATTTTATTTAAGCTTTTTGAGGCTCCTTTGTCAGAGAGCTGGATTCATGGCAAGCTTGAGAACTGACCAAAATACATCACAAAATATTCCTTGGAGTATCCTATCTGAGAACTTCAGGTTTTATTTTGAGATCAGATCTGGTAATGCACTGAATTTAAAAAAAAAAAAAAAGCCTAATGACTAGCTTCTCTTTGAGCTGTCAGAATAAACTTGTAATGTCTCATCCCAAAGGGAAACTTCTGAAAATTAAGGGAGAAAATCAAATGTGGTGCACGCTTGTAAACATCAGGAGAAGTCACATTGCTTTCTTCCCTGGAAAGAAATCTCCAACCCTGAGCAAGGAAGGGGTGAAAGCAAGGAAACGTGTGGCCCCATGCTATCCTAGGTGTGCCTGAAACAGTCTATAGACCAATTCACATGAGGAACATGCTTTAAATCTTTTGGGCTAGGGTTAGGACCAGAGTCCAATTGAAAATTTGATTTAGGAGCTTGTTTTCATCTCTCTTCTGCCAGAGTTCCTGCTTAAACAGTCTTGGTGGTGGTGTCTTCCTGCTGTTACTTACTTATTTTCTTTGATGTTTGGAATTGGAATTTCAGGTCAGAGAGCCTCCAGGAAGCAAAAATGTCTTGCACAGCTTGTTTGCCCAAGCACAACTTAGACATCTGGAAGGAAGGGGAGCAGAACCTCATGGTGACTTTCTGGAGCTATCTTTGATGCAAATCAGTCAAGTTGTTATTTACTGGTGCTCCAGATGACACTTTGGAAAGCTACACAGGGAATGATTGGGAGGAAAGCTCAGCTGAGGGCTGCTAGGTGGGCAGCACCAGAGAAAAGCAGCAGGTGACTCTCCTGGGAAACAAATAGTGAGATGTGCACCATGGAGGGTGGTGGCTTTCACAGAAAACAGAGCTGAGGAGCTTGTGGTCGTTCAGTCTGTTGTCCTGTTTTAAACTCATGTTGTGTTACTGCACGATTTATTGCATCTGCTGTGAGAGAGATTTTCAATAATCACTTTAACAGCTACAGAAGAATCTGGCTTAGTTATGCTTTAAATTTAGTTTAGTTTAGTTCCCATCTTAATGTTGTCTGTGCTTTCGGTGTAACATCCTCTGGAAGAACAATTTTAATCACTTCGCTCTCTTGAAAAGAGGACCTTGACATCCTCGCACGATGGTGGGAAGCAGAGTGCAGCTGTCGCATGAAAGTCCTAGATGTTTTCTTGACCTTTTTCTGCTCCAGGGCAGAACCTGGGGCTGACCTAACATGGAAATCCCTCTGCTTTTGTGCTTGTGGAGCAGCCGGGAATGAGCCAGGGCTGTGCCAGCTCTCTCTGCCTTCCAAGCGTCGGTGGTCGCAGGGGCAGCCATACTGTTTCTTGCCAGCTCGAGCCAGGTGCTCTGGGTGTGTAAGTTGCCGGTCCACAGCAGCTCTGATTCTGTAGTTTTGCACGATTTTTAAAACCCAAGGAAATGCTATGAAAGGTATGTGATTTCTTCTTTCTCTTTCTAGCTACTCTTACCTATGACACTCTCAGGTTCGAGTATGAAGACTTCCCTGAGACCAAAGAACCCGTTTGGATCCTCGGCCGGAAATACAGTGTTTTTACAGGTATTTTTCATGCTCGGTGCAACATGCTGTAATGCTCCAAAGGACTTTGTTAGTGTTGTGCTTTGCTTCCTGAGCAGCAAAGCAACTGCAGAGTGTGTCTCTTTGCTGGCAGAGCAGCAGACTGTGGGTGCCATGCTTCTTTCTTTCTGTAAGCTCTGAGATAATTTTTATTTTTTTATTTTTGTGCAGAAAGTTCCCGTTTAGTAGTTATTGGGACTTGCATCATGGGGCAAGGATGGTTGAGGCACGGGGATAGCTCAGGGTAAAGGCAGAAAAATGGTTTACTGCATCTAGGTTGCCTATGGCCATGACTTCCTTTGGTTGATTGCAACTATTTTGGGGGTGAAAAAGCAAGTTTCTTCTGCACAACAGCACTGTCCTGGTCCTCAGCCAGATTTTTGCTTCTGTGGGTGCACAGAGCGAGTGAGGAGCAGAATGCTGCTCTTGGGGAGGGTGGGTGAGAGATGGATTTAGCTGTCTTTGGTGCTACCCTCACGTGTGTGCCTTTCGATGCTGAAAAATTTTCAGAGAAAGAAGAAATCCTGTTGGATGTGACCTCTCGGCTTTGGTTCACCTACAGAAAGAACTTCCCTGCTATCGGTATGTACTGTGGATGAGTCTAAGTGTATCCTGGGAATGATGATAATGCGGTTATCTCTACCTAATTAAACAGTCCCCACAAGCATAACGTTAATGATAGGATAGACTTTTTGTTTATCTGATAATAAGAATTCCTCGTCCCCTTGGATATGAGGGATAATGATGATTTTAAAAAGGGCAGAAGAATGAGTTTGGGAAGCCTACCTAGAAATATGAGAAGATTTTTGTACTTCATTTTCATTAAGTCCTACCTAAGTCTAATGTGAAATATTATTTCATTTCATTATGTCCTACGTAAGTCTAATGTGAAATATATCGTCTTGAAGTGGATTAAAGACGTGAAAGCTAGTGATATGATACAGAAACTACTGCGTTTGTGTATCTGCTCTGGAATATGTTGGGGGGTTTTGTTTGTTTGTTTGTGTGGGAGGTTTTTAATTGCCTGAAGTGGCTCTTACACACAGGAACTGTAGTTATGTGGGGAACGTTTCCCTGTGAACTCAAAGGAGGATGTCTTGGTTCCATAAGATATACTGCATGGTCTCTTGTGTGGTGTGGTTTAGTGTAGTGACTGGAAGGGGTATCAGAAGAGATCTGAGAGCAGGTAAATGGGATTCCAAGCCCCACCTGTGTCCTTGCTGCCAGCATCATCCCCAGCAGTTGATGGGGAAAATGGCTCTGATGTGGAAAAGAGACTTTGTGGTAGCTGGTCCTTCTGGCTCATTCTGCTCTTTCCCTACCGGGAAGCCTTTTGTCTAACAAGCTGTGAGACATCTTTGATGCACTTTAATCCCTTTAAATTCACATTTGTGACCCATAGTTAAACACATACTAACCCTTCAATTTCAAATGCGTGTTTTAACTATGGCTCACAAACCTGATTGGGGTTTCTGTGTGAGTTATTAGGGGTGGGGGGCAGGAAGAAATCCCATTTTCTGAGTCATTTCCCATTTTCAGTATAGATACACTTTGCGTGTCATAGGGTAAACCCTTTTCCTTTTTCAGTCTTTCATTTTTTATTGTTGGCCGCTTCTCGTGGTGCTTGCCCACTTAAATACTGTAAGCTTTTCATAGGGTCTTATGCCAGTTTGGTAAAGCACTATTAATTTTGGATATTGTGTATGTTATATATTGCTGGCAAAATTATAGAAGATAGCTACTGACCATCCAGAAGTTGATTAAATAGTTCTCTTGCATGATTTTTTTTTTTTCCCCTGTGCTATTCATGTAAAGTAGTTGCATGTGATCAAAATAAAAAAAAGCAGCATTAGAAAGAAACTACTTCTACCAGGGGTGTAAAGGTGCAGCTGAGTGTGTGTTTGTAAGACACCTCCCTTGTTCTGCTCACACTAAATGTTTTATCTATGAAACTTGCAATAATGGCCAGAGCTTCAGTGGAGGAACAGCAGTTTCTTTTTGAAGTTCTGTCAGGGAAATGCTTCTAGCCTTGAGGCCTTTGTCTCAGACTTTCCAGCATGAGCTAATATCCAGCTTATTCTCCAATACTATGTAGGATGTGGTTTTTTCATTGCTGGGGTGGGGTTTCTTTGGCTGTTTGCTTTTTTGGTTTGGTCTGTGTTATTCACTCTGGAATCTCATCCAGTCATAGCTGCTTATGATGTGGGAATTCCTTGGGACTGATTTGTTTTGCGTGATGAGTTGCCTTCTCAGGATGAGGATTACAAGAGGACACCTGTAACAAGCACCTTTGAGTAGAAATGTGTCTCTGAAGTGGGCTGGAAGCCTGCAAGTAGGCTCAAGAGCTGTGGTGCTCCGGAGAAATTCAGCTCGCTTTCTGGTTGAGTTGTTAGGATTTCCCTTTGAAGTTTTTTTTTTCCCCTTTCAGTTAGTCTTAGAGGGCTTTTTTGTTTGTTTGTTTTTAAGGGATGCCATTAACTTACTGATAACTACATTTTCTGTTTCTCAGCCTTGGATGTGTGAGCTAAGATAGTCCTTATTCCCTACCTGATTTCTTGGTTGAACCTGCTGGCTGTGCAGGCTTACAGCGCTTTCATTTCTTCTCCCTCTTGGCCCTGGTTGACTATTCATTACATTTTTATTTTCTCTCCTCGTTTACAGGAGGAACCGGTCCCACATCTGATACTGGCTGGGGCTGTATGTTGCGGTGTGGCCAGATGATCTTTGCTCAAGCCTTGGTCTGCAGGCATTTGGGAAGAGGTAAAACAGCGCACGGCCCGTACTGACTTCTAGGGCCACGTGCCTTGCACAAGTGCAGTACTTGTAAGGCCAGCAGATGACTCAGCTGGGGATTGCTGAGGCCTTTGTGTCTTCTTCTTCAGTCTTCTCAAGTTCAGAGCTGTTGAGAGAAAATTCTGCTGCAAACCCAGGTTTTTCCCTGCTGCCTGCAACACTATGTATAGTTGTCTAAGCCTTAAAACAAAGCAGAGCTCTGTAACGTGCTGGTTAAATCCACTGAGGCCAAACATGTACTAGGTTTTTCTTCAAGGTTTTTTTTTTTTAATACAGCTGAAGTTTAAAACAACTTAGTAGATTTATTCTTGTTTATAGTTCTGTTTTGTCACAAAGCCCTCACTGAGAGGAGTCTCCTCTCCCTGAATGCTCCTGTTCTTGTGCTTGACCCACGCTTGGTCTGTAAGCAGCTATGCTGGAGTGGTTTTTTGACAGTTGTTGATGGCCTTTGACTTTGTGGGGGATTATTTTTGGAGTGAGGTTGTTAAAGGAGAAGCTGCTGCCCAAGCACTCGCGCACTGTTGAAGGAGTCACACGCACACCACGCAAGTCTTCAACTGCCAGGACCAGGGTCCCTTCACACTGGGCGTCCCGGTGAGCCGATGGGTGCCCCTTCCCACTGCTCTCACGCACACGCACCCACGCTCTTACTCTTGTGCGCGCTCTCTCCTGCTTCACACTCAGCCCCGGGTTTCCCGCTGCAGAGTCTCAGGCATCAGATTTTTATAAAAATAAGGAATTTAATTGAAAGCAAGCAAGTTTTCAGCAGCAAGGTGAGCCTGGGCTTGGTGCCTCCGATATGGGAGGGACCTCGAACAAAGAAATCCCCGGGCAATTGTACCCTTGCCATCTCTACACCTGCCCCTTGTTCACGTATCTGTCAGTCCAATGGTGATTTTCGTCTGGGGTCTTCTGACATCTTATCGGATTCTTTTTCTGTACTCAGGCCAGTGGCCTTTGACTGCTCTTTTCTTGTTAATGTGCAGTCTCTGCTTATCTTCTGGTTTATACTTCTTGGGCACCTGTGGTCACTGGTAGAACATGGGAAACTGATAAGTCCCAGACTTAAGGAAAAGACTACCCAAACATCAGTGTGTTATCGACATTTTTCTTACGCTAAAAGACTAAACACAGCACTGTGCCAGCTGCTAGGAAAATTACTATGAAAATTAACTCTATTGCGACCTAAAGGCTTCAGCAAATCTAGCTACTCGTGCTAAGTAAAGCTAAGCGTAAATCACACCATGTTATAATCCTAAATAAATTACTCTAATTAAAACTTTTTTATTTAAGCAAAACAGCTAATATCTTTCAAGAGAGGTCACCTGTTTTTTTTTTCCCAGAATACGTAGCTCACGGCTGTCAATGAGAAATTGTAAAGCTATTTGCCATCTGGGGGCTAGAGGTACAATTTATGTTTTCTGATTTTTTGTTTGTTTGTTTAGTTGTTTTTCTGTGGGTGATATTCCTTTATCCCAGCTGTGAGAGTGCTTACTTTTCTTTTAAAATTAGTCCTTTAGTGTTGGGAATGCCTCACATGCCTAGTAATAAGATAGCGACATGAAAATCAGGTCAGTTGATTGGTGCACAAGGAGGAGAATTGTGGCTCTTGGTTGTTAATATTGTGTTACATTTCATATATTCTCTTCTCTCTTAGACTGGAGGTGGATAAAAGGGAAGAGGCAGATGGATAATTACTTCAATGTTCTTAATGCCTTCATTGACAAAAAAGACAGCTACTACTCCATTCACCAGATAGGTAAGAGTCTGGGTGCTGAAGAGTGTGGAGATAGTCTGGGTTTCCCATGAAGGTCAAATGAACTAAAGAAGGATCTCACTTTGATATAAACTTCCCTGGCACATAAAAGAGAAGCAGACTGTTCCAGTTTTTCCTACAGGGTGTTAAGGAACCTAAAGCTTCGGTGAACAGAACTGCAGATTACAGAGGTGGTCCTGGTAATCAAACCCTCTTAAGTAAAATTTCTTCTGAAGTAACATTAATAGAATCATAGAATGGTTCAGGTTGGAAGGGACCTTAAAGATCATTCAGTGCCACCTCCTGCCCTGGGCAGGGACACCTCCCACCACACCAGGTTGCTCCAAGCCCCCTCCAGTATGGCCTTGAACGCTTCCAGGGATGAGGCAGCCACAGCTTCTCTGAGTGATTGCATTTTGAACTTCTGTGTTACTGCCTTTTGGGGAAAGGATCTACAGTACTTGAGGATATGTTTCTCTCACCCATCTACACTAAGATACCTTGTGAAAGGGTAGATTCTGCTGAGTCAAAAATGTTTCCAAGTGAGATTTCTTCCCTGTTAAATACAAAATCTGATTAGGAAGGGATGCAGTGTAGGTGAAATTATTTGCTAAATTTTTTGGGTTTTGTTTTTTTCTTGTGATGCAGCCCAGATGGGAGTTGGAGAGGGAAAATCCATAGGTCAGTGGTACGGACCAAACACAGTTGCGCAAGTGCTCAAGTAAGTGCTGCGTTTTTCCTTTGTATCTTTTGAACCATGCAGTGGGGTCATTTGGTTTGTAATACCTCCTGGTGTACAGCTTTCTGTCCATTGACTGAAGCAAACTGTGTCTTTCAAAGCAGTTAGCAGGCAACCTGCTTGACCTTATTGTACTGCTTGGGCAGGACCTTAAAAGGAGCCCTTCTCTCATTCAGATGCTGGCAGGACCTGAGAGAAAAGAGCTTTCAAGTGGAGGACAATGCCCAAAAATCTCTCTCCAGGTCCCACAAGTAATGTACTTGCCACTAGCACTGAGTACAATACTCTGCTGCAGACCAGAAGCAAGGGTTGGAGTAGAGGATCCTTGCTGTCGTTTGGATCTGTGCAAGCCTCCGAGTTGCCTCTGCTGACCTGACAGCAGCATCATTGTTATCAAAAAGCTGCCAGCGAGCCATCAAGTCACTAATGCATTAGCATGAAAGCATTAGTATTTGCTGCCTGGGTCCCATGGTGACAGGCAGAGGATCAGAGCGGTGCCAGAGCAATGGTTGCCTTTAATAACTGGGACACACTGTGTTTTGAGAAACGTTCTCCCTCCTGTCATCATTCTTTCCTCACTTTGATTAGGTGAGCAAGGAGCTCCCTAGAGTCCTTGCTTTCCCAGGTCAGACCGTATGCTGAATTAGCCCAGGATCTGGTATAGGTGATCAGGAGATCCTGTAGGGAAAGTAAAAGCTATATTTTAGGGTTGGTTTTGGTTTTTTTTTTTTTCATTTATTATTATTTATTTTTTGTGCTGTCTCACTTTCTGGTAATCAGAAGCTACAGGATTTGAGTTGGAGATTGTTATCAGGGCTCTTGTACTTAGTAGCTGCTGAAGGATAAATTCCCAGGTGTGGTCCCACTGGCAATCTGACATAATTACTACTGGCAACAGAGTCTACAACTCTGAAACTTCTATAAAAACATACTTTACAGCATAATTGATGAAAGCCAATCTCTTCTAATCCAGTTTCTCCTCTTTGGTACACCGCCATCTTTGTCTTGTAACTAATCCTTGATTACTTTTTTTTTTTTCATTTTCCTATAGAAAACTTGCAACTTTTGATACATGGAGTTCACTGGCAGTCCATATAGCCATGGACAACACGGTAGTGATGGAAGAAATCCGTAAGTATCACGGGGAGGTAGAATGTGATATATCCTCTGGCAACACGAAGCCAGAAAAAAAAACAGAGAGCGTATAGTAGTACAACACAACAAGCATGAAGTAAATGTTTTGTTTTAAAGTTGCGTCCCAGCGTGCTAAAACCAGATACAAATTGCTATTCTAGGGCAAGGAAGTCCCTTGTTTGACTTTTGCTTCATCTAATAAAGCCTTTCACTTGGCACTGTGGACTCTGGTTCTTGAGAGAGTGTCCACTGACCTTCAGACAGTAGGTAGGAGCTGCCTGGGAGGTGGTGTCCATCTCATGGCCACAGGTAGGAAGCAGTAAAGGCTGCTTCCTCACTCATATAATGGGGTAGGAATCTCTCTGCTCTTAGGCACAGTAGGAAAACTAGAACAGATCACTGAAGAGGAAAATGAACAAAATTAGAGGGGGTGAGGAGTGGAGAGAAGGGAATCTATGTCTGGGGACTCATCTTTTGATGAGGGTCACCTGCAGACTCTTCAGGGCAAAACTTCAAACTCTTGTCTCTCACACTGAGGCTTTAGATCAAAGTCCCTTCTCTTCTACCTTGGGTGGAACATTCTCTTTGTTCAGCTGGGTTTGAAGCTCTTGGTAGCAAGCAAACACCCTATTGAAATTGCTGGTGATGAAGGTGTTTGTTTACATCATGTCCTACCTGCTAGAGTGTCCTGGCATTCAGCTTAGGCCAGAAATAAATTAAATGAGCCTATGGCATTTTGTTTAATTGCCTTGGCTTCATGATTAAAGTACTGTGGGTTTCTTTGGGGTTTGGGTTTTTTTCTTCACACACCCAGTAAATAATGGAATATGGCCAGTGAGACAGGTAGGCTTGGAGATGTTTCTGTACCGGAATTTACGTCATCTGGTTGCGTTGTAGCCTGGCTGTGTGTTTGTGTAGAATGAGGATGCACAGCACTTACCTCGTGTCTGTGCCCCGAGGAGCTTTCCTGCCCCAGAGCTTACAGGCAAAAGCTCCTGCTGAAATTCCAGAGTGTAATGCTCATCCTGCTGTAGGTCTCTAAAGTAGCTTCTGAATGAACCCTGATAAAGTTTCTGAAGGCTTTAGTGGACTTTATGAAAGTTGCAACTACTGTAGACACTATCTTTCAATCTTGTTACAGCGCTAATTACGGGTGAATATTTCCTGTGTTAAGCCATAACGCTTTCGTCATTTGTTTCAACTGTTTTCACCTCCTTCATGAGGAGGAACACTCCAGATTTTTCTCTTTCTGCCTACATGCTCCCTGAATTCAGGACTCTTACCTGACCTCCGCGTCAACTTCTTCAACCTTGTTGGCCCAGGCTGTTGCTTAGCTGCTCACCCGCTGGGAGAATTTGCATTTTAACAGCCTGCCAGATGGTGGCTGTGAGGACAGCATGCTTTGGCATAATCTTGATGTAAGCTTAGATGAAACGCGAAGCCCTCCCAGCAGCCCTGCAGGGAGTATGTACACCCCACGACCCAGCGCTGGACCTCCTTAAGCTTTGCTTTGCTTTTTTGTTTTGTTTTGTTTTAAAAGTGTTGTAGGCATTTAATAAATATCAATTGTTGATCAGAGCTCAAATAGAATGACTCCAGGTCTAGAAACGGAGGTTATTTCTGATGCTTTCTGCTCGTGTTCCCTTTCTGTAGGGCGGTTGTGCCAGTCCAGCTTCCCGTGTGCTGGAGCTGCCGCGTGCCCGGCCGTGGAGTCAGACGTGCTCTATAACGGGTACCCGGAGGACGCGGGGGTTAGAGATAGGCTCTCACTGTGGAAACCATTGGTGCTGCTGATACCTCTCCGCCTGGGGCTCACGGAGATCAATGAAGCCTATATTGAAACACTAAAGGTAGGGGACGTGGAGATGAATTCTTGGCATCCTCATGCCATTGTCCTGTTTTCAAAGGAAAAATGTGTTGAGACGATCCTTGTCAGAGCTCAAGCTGTGTGTTTTTGCAGGCTTTAGCCAGGAAAACGTATAGGGCTTTTGGGGGGAGTATGTTTTTTGGTGTTTGGGGTTTGTTTTTTTTAAGGATGTAATTTCACAACTTAATCTCAGCCCCTCTTTGTGTTTAGATGGTACCAGCTTGCTGAAGCATTTTTTTCAGCACAACTGTACTGTGCTGGGTGGCAACCTGAGCAGCAACAAATGTAGTGTTGCAAACTCCCTGTGGCTCTGATGCTGGAGCTTGCACTGCAGACTGAGGCTGCCATTTGGCTGATGGTTGCGGTGTGGGGTATCAGAATTTAGGGTGTGCAGAGTACAGGCACGAGACAGGGTACACATTGTCTTGCTGTACTAATGCTAGCAAGCTCTGAGCTGCACAGGTAAGAGAGCTCCAAATTCATGTGAGGTTACTTACCCTTAACTCAGTAGGTGGTGCCTGGATACTGCAGCTGGATAAGGAACTTAAGCTGTTGTCCCAAATGATCATTCCCCACTGACAGCACTCTTGCAACCCGATGACAGCTTCAGGGTATCTTGCCACTGACAGCAGCAGAGCCAGGCTGAGTCCTGGAGTAATGCTGCTGCTTCCATCTGGTCCGTCTGTCTGTTCTTGTCAGCAATTAAAGGTGGTTTTGAGCTGCTTCTGTTACTTGAAAGCCTGGTGTTGCAGCCTTCAGCCTTCCTGGCAGAACTTCTCTCCAGAAATGGCTGATTCTGCTGATTTTTCAGTGTCTCCATCTTTCTTTCCCACTGCATTTTTGGATGTTTGCCTTTGTTGCCACCTGCTGTCTCACTGTCTGTCAGCTGTGTGTTTTCTGTATTGCTTTTCCAGCACTGCTTCATGATGCCCCAGTCCCTGGGAGTGATCGGAGGGAAACCAAACAGTGCTCACTACTTCATTGGCTATGTAGGTGAGTGCCCAGAGTACTGCAAAGACTTCCCAAGCATCTCCCCCCAGCTAAAAAATGCTTGAGGAGTGGTACAGCTCTCCTGCTTGGTCTGTGGTGCGTGCTGCAGAGTTCTTCTTTCCTGCTGGAAGTGTGGAAGGTTGTTGTGGACTGAACATCTTTGTGAGGACCTGAGTGATGCAGCTGTGAACGGTGGCCATGGTACAGGCTGTGAACTTCCTCTGCATAACCCTAAATCCTGTCTAAATCCTAAATCTCTAAAGAGGTGTGCATAGAGGCTTCCTCCTAGGTTCAGAGGTGACCTTCCTTCAGGGGCTTGGCTGGATTTAACTGTCCTTTAGTTGTCCCCTTCCTGAAACTCTACAAACTGTGGTCTGTTTACTCTCCTCCTTCCCTCTGATTTTCTGTCTCTGCCCAAGACTTCAATCAGGTTGTGCTTTGGATTTCTGGGGCCAACTTGAGCTTGCAGAGGACCCTGAAAGGCATGTGCAGGAACAGCATCCAAATAATGGCTGTTGCTGTGGAGTGGGCACTGTGGCTCTGCTGGCAGCTGGCTCTTTGCCTGGATGAGAAGCATTTGGGGAAGCTGAAAACAAATTGTCCCTAGAACACTGGTTCCTCTTTGGGGTTACGAAAACTGGTTCTGTCATCCCTCTTCCTCCTCTTTGTATCTCACCCGTTGCTTCTGAGAAATCCAGCTCTTTGGAACAGTTCTTCCTGTTGATGTCTCCTTGCCTGTCTGTGCAGGTGAGGAGCTCATTTACCTGGATCCCCACACTACGCAGCCCGCAGTGGAGCCCAACGACAGCGGCTGTCTCCCCGACGAAAGCTTCCACTGCCAGCACCCTCCCTGCAGAATGAGCATTGCTGAGCTCGACCCCTCCATTGCGGTGGTGCGTTCCTGCTGCTTGTCCCCTGTCACCCGGACGACCGGTGTTGTGGTCCCTTTGTTTCATGGCTGTCTCTTTCCCCAGGGAAGGGGCAAGGGTGGTGGGATGGGTACTCTGCAGGCGTGCTGTGCTCTGGGCATGGGCTGCTGTGGCTTTCAGTGCCATTGGTACAGAAGCTCCTCATGCAGGAAGCAGTCCGGTACAGGGACATTCCCCTTGCATGGCCATTAAATGCCATTCTTCATGGGGTGGTATACTTCTCTCAGGTTTAGTTTGGGCTTTGATTCCTGCCTTTTGATGGATCCGTTCCTGAATCCGTCTTACAATTCGGTGTGGCTTGTTTCTAGTTGAACCTGAGACACCTGCCCTTTGTTTCCACGTGGGTTGTTTCTGCCCAGTTTTCCTTCTGCAGTAGAGCAGACCATTCCATCGATGCTTCCAGCACTTGGATAGGTCTGGTCGCATCAAGCGTGTGGGGAGCGTTCAGGTGAATGGGGCGGCATAAGCCAGTTTAAAAGCAAGGCAGTTGGGTGGTGTAACTGCTCGCAGACTGGTTCTGTTCCTCGGCATTAATACAAGGCTTTAAGACTGAAATGATCAATCAACAATATATAAAGATATGTTCTTTTTTTTACAGGGCTTTTTCTGCAACACAGAGGAGGACTTTAACGATTGGTGCCAGCAAATCAAAAAGGTTTGTGTTTCTATCACCAGGAAAGGAATATAGGGTATTGCCTTGTTACAAACCACTGCACAGAGAGCATGTTCTCTGCAGCATGATCCCATTTTATAGCACATGAAAATAGTTTATTAAAATACCAAAAAGAGCATAGCTCTGAAATCCTGATGATGATGGGAGTCAAAGACTTGAGAAACGTTTTTTAAGCTGCGATGAAATCTCTCCCTTAAAGACCCAGAGCACCAGGAGTACCGAGAATTGTTGGTTCTCATGGCTCTGCTCTTGCTCCACAGCTGTCCCTGGTGAGAGGAGCGCTGCCAATGTTCGAGCTGGTTGAACGCCAGCCCTCGCATTTCTCCAACCCCGACGTCCTCAATCTTACACCAGGTGAGGCTGCACAGGGGAGGGAGAGCTACGGGGGAGCCGGTCCCTTTGGTTTTCTGGAAATTGTGTGGGATTGCACAGTGACTTCTAGTACGTTCCTGTTCTGCCGGGACTTTGATGTGGAGCTCTTAGGTCAATTCATCTAGTTCTTTGGCTTTTGACTAGTGGTTTGCAGATCCTGCAGTGCCTCAGGATGGTTTTTAGAATGAGTCTGTGAATAACGGTGGTGACTGAGGGGAAGATGAACCAGTTTGTAGGCTGTCATCACAGCAGCGTGGATCTCTGACTCGTAAAAGGATGCTTGGAGGAATCAAAAGGGTCCATTGAAAAGGCTGAAAACTGAGTTTCTAGGTAATGAAAACAGTCAAAGACAGGGCTGGTCAAACTCTGTTCCGGTGTAAGGTGCTCCTTCCCTCTGCATGTGCCAATGCAAAGAGGAACAAGTGCTTGGCAGTCAGGCTCTGCTTATCACATTAATAATGTGCACAAACGTTGCAGGAGATAAAGAGCCATTGACAGCTTCTGCCGAGAGGAGTGAGCGTGCGGGGACAAACTTATCCTGCCACCAGCCATTGGACTGTGTCCTGTCACTTGAATCCTGCACCTTGTCCTTCCTTGCTGTTTCTCTCTCTCTCTCCCTTAGCATGAACTTTCAAAGCCTTCCTTATCTCACTGCCCTTTTCTGTAAGAATGCTTGATTCCCTTAAACTGTCAATTGATCTTTGCCTGTATTAAATTGTCCCTAATTGCTGCCTTTCTTACTCTTAAAATTTTTTTTGTAATGGGCTTCTTGTCCTTCTCCTTCCTCCCTAGCTTGCAGAGCCTCTCCTGTCTGCTGTGGCCATTCTGATTCTTTTACAGCCCTACCCCTCACTAGAAGGATTAATCATACTCTCACCAATGTCCAGCCCCTTGTTTTTTATTTTCCCCAGACACTTGGGTTCTCTGCTTCGTTCCTGAAGTGAAAGGGGCTGTTCCTTTAAGGAGCATCTCTGGGAGCTGTGCTGCAGGACACTGCTGTTTGACCAAGAACAGCGACACCAGGCATTTGCACACACTACTCTGGGATGAAAGCTGTCACAAAATGTTCAGGGGGGGCTGCAGCCTTGGGTCCATACGCTTCTCCTCTGTCCCCAGCCAACAGTTAGCCCTGTTTAGCTTTTGGCTGGCTGTTCTGCTGAGTCGGTGCTTCCTTGAAGCCTGTGTTAATGTAGGTTTCTCCTTTACTTCCTCAGTTTGCCCATGTGTTCTCACCTGAATTTCCCCTATGGTAAAATTGCTTCCCTTTTAGGTATGTGCTCCCTCCTCAATGCAGAGTTGGAAGAGTTGGACAGGCCAGGGTCAAGTATGTTACCTTTCCTCACAAAATGGACCATAGTAATTGCTTTTGGGAGAGTACATGTTGGGTAATTATATTCCCCAGTAGCTGGATCAAAGGCAACTATAGCAGAAAACAAGTCTAACACATGGCGGGGGCAGGGAAATGTTCCTCTAACGTTTAATTGGGCCAGAAAACTTCAGGAATATTAGTCTAGACCTGGGTCAGTTCTCCTATTTTGAGCCTCCTGAGGCAGAAATGTCTTCTGCTAATAGGGAGCTGCTGCAGGGGAAGGTTGTACAAAGCAGTCGCAGCACAGAGTTGCTCTGCACCAGGGCTGTGTCCGGGCTCTGTGAAGCACTGCACACACTTTCTGCGCACCACATCCTTCTCTCCGGTGCATTTTCTGTGCTACTGCTGTGTTCTATTTTTCATCCCTCCCCAGGACCTTCACTCAGGTATGTCACGGAGTCTCTTGGAAACTGCGGGCCCACGACACTCCAGTTCTGGTCTCGCTGACGCTGAGCAGTCAGTGCGTCCCATTGAGGTCATGATCTCTCTTTCTCTTGCAGACTCCTCTGATGCTGACAGATTGGAAAGGTTCTTTGACTCGGAAGATGAAGATTTCGAAATCCTATCCCTTTGAAAACAAATAAGAGACCGACTGCAAATTTGTGTTATGTGTGGGGAGAAGGGGGGGGGAGGGAAGCTCCTTCGAGAGCCTGGGGCTACCGGTTTTCATAGGTGCTTGCTGCCATCCCCGCCTCTTGTCCATCCTGGCCTTCTGTGCAGCCTCTGAGCGGAGCGCACATTGTCTGCCTTGGGATGAAGAACCAAGTGGGTGTTCCTGCCTTACTGGCTGGAGTCGGAATTTCTCAGCAGAAAACAGCGGCTGGAAGTGGATGCAGTGGTGCTTGGGAGCTCAAAGCCTGTCTGTTACATCAGCAGGTCAGTTGGCCTTCTGGGGGAGGCATAGAAATGGTTAGAGCGCTCAATCCTTACGTGGGGACTGCCCTCTGAAGCTTAAATAGAGCCACCCCTCATTTAGCAGGTGAAACGTACAGTTAATTCCTTTAGCAGCTTCTCTTCTCACTGGCCAACTTGGACTGCAGCTCACAACGCCAACCAACAGCAGACAAGTCCCCAGGAGACCGCTGTGAAGCCCCGGGAGCGCAGGTGGCCGGGCTTCCTGCAAGTACCACCCTGTCCATGCTCTGCAGCACCCAGCACGTCCTCACGGGCGCAGTGCCCTGCTCCTGCTCACCTCCTGGGAAACAGCAGTTGGGGGAACTTACAAGTGACTGGTAATTCAATAAGCGAAAGGCTGTCTGGGACGTGCTGCTGGGGAGAACATCTCAATCTGTTGATGTAACAGCAGAAGGAATGGAAGGAAAGCAGAAAATGTGTGTTTCCTTGCTCAGTGAGTCGATAAAGCATTGTGCTTCTACAATGGATTAACCTCTACAGCAAGCATCTTCAGGAAAACTGCTCTGAGCAGAGAATGGGATTCCACAGCCCTGGGGGAAAAAAAAAAAGTGCACAGCTGGGAGAGGTGAAAGGGGACAGCTGAGATCTGCCAGTCATGTGCCTGCTTCTTCCTGCGCCCCGGTGTGCTGGCATAGCATCTGTGGAATTAATCCTGTTGGTACCAAAAATACGAGCTATAAAAGTCCTCAAGGTATTCTTGGTGGGTTGTTCAGCAGTTCCTCTAATTACTCCTGTTAGACATTCCCTTTCCAAATCAGAAAAGGTGCCTGAAGGTCACATAGGCTTCCCGATGGCATCGGCACCTTTCCTTTAGTCATCTGTCAGCTCCCCCTCCCTGCAGAGTATGCACAAAGGTACTATAGGAACTAGGTCAGAGAACTGTCCCAAAGAGGCCAGAAAAGACAGAATGCCTTGAGAAGGTCCAATTATACTGGAAATTTTAACTACTTTAAGATGATGGCTCTGCCTAGTGCCCTTCTCCACAAAGAGTTCAGAGAAAGGTAAACCATGGAGGAGAGCTGTCTTAATGCAAACTGCAATAGAAGTTACTTTCCCTAGTGCATGCTGCAGATTGCAGACCTGTTTACAAGGCTTTGGTTTGTACGTGTAGGATTGGAACCTGTCAGTTGATGCTTTTATGCCCCAAGGATGGGGACAGCTGGCTAGAAATGACCTCTTTCCCCCGTGACTGACCTACTGATTGATGCTCTAACTGTCCCTATGCTATCCAAAAGCGGAGGTTTGAACTGGGAACCACAATGCTTCTGTCACTAAATTATTATTTGCTGCTTTCTGCCTGCTTCTCCTCTTCTCTCTTGTAGTTAGGGAAAGAGGCAGCAGAGGAAGTGGGGCTGTGCTCCATTCATCTGCTTTCAATTTGTATCTGAATAAACAGATCTAAAACCTTTGTCTGTCAATGTTCTTGCATGTGGACCGAGGTGGGTGGTGGTACCTAGTGACCCTGCGGTGCAGTTGGGAATGCTGCCAAAACACGTTTGAGGCAGAGGGGAAAGAGCCGAGCAGAGGCTCAAAAGTTTTGCATTAGTAGTGGAAAGTGCAATTTCTTTCCTTTAAGGCTGTGTGCCTGCTGTTTAGCTATTTAACTGGTGGCTTTCCAACTGGCCTTTTAAACCCTGGCTCTGCAGCAGGGTTACAGAAATAAGTGTAGTCAATTCAGTAACTGATTTTCATGATTTGCCATGCAAGGGCAGGACACTGCGCTGGAATCGTAAGGCTGTACCCTCTATTGCCATTGGCAGATCCTTTCTGCTGAGAGCTACTCGCTCAGGACACATTCCCTCCTGATGTGTATACCTGAAGAGTTAGTATTTATTTCATGCTTTTATGGTTAAGGACAGCTGAACCAGAGAAGATTCCACCCGAGTTAATGCAGCCCCAATAACAGAGCTAAGCTCAGCTTTCTTCTATCTTTGACAGATATTTCTGGCTTTTTAGTCAGGAGCCTAAAGCTAATATGAATTAAATGACTTTGTTAGCCTTCTTCCAGCGTTGCTTCCAGCATTGCTGACTCAGGGTTACAATGCTCACCTCCTTCTCCAGGAGCGTTTCTGCCACCGAGTGCTGAGCAGCTGTAGAACAAAGGCAGCAGCTTTTTCCCTTTCAGCTCTGCCTTGCATTAGCATTTCTGTCTTAAACATTTACCTCCCTCTCCCCGCTACTGCGATCAGCTCAAGCCATCTCTCTCTGAGTTAGAGCAGGATTTAATCTCTGTATCTGCCAGCCTGGAGATCAGTCCGGTCTTGCTGCTGGCAGGTGAGTTAACTGACCAGCACATAGAGACAGTAACTTTCCTGGTCATCGCCGTAGCTCAGTGTGCCTTGCAAATGATTTCACATTCCAGTTTATTGTAGTTTGCTGGCCTTTACCGATGACTTAAATGAATTCATTGCTGATCTGGTTTGGCAGCCTGTGCTGGGGCCCATGTAGGAGTCACAGGTGACGGTTGCTCTGATCTTGGCCACAGGAGTAACTTGACCAGTCTAAAATAATTTACGTGCCGCTCACCCACCAAACTGGCCTTGCGATGAGCTGATACACCCATCTCAGACTCTTGCCTGCTCATAGGAGTTCCGTTCCTGCGTTGTTCTTGCTGAACAGCTGGGGAGCAGACTTGAATTCAGCTCTCCTTTCATTCCACAGCTCTAGCAAACTGCTTTCCCTGGATTTAGTGCCTAAACCTCAGCTGCCTCCACCTCCCGTATATCCTTCTAGAAGTGATCATGCTGAAAATTAAGAAAAAAATGCCCTGTGCAAAATGGTTAAAAGAATTTATTCACAAGCCCTCTACAATCTGGTTTCGGCACAGGGATGCGTTTACTAGAGGCAGGAGAATCAGGAACACACCAGTTCCCTGAAACTGGGACCGCTGCTGCCTGCCTGTCCCTGCTGCCCATGTCCAGGGGGAGCCTGGCACCACAGGGCTGCAGCCAGAGCAAGATGGAGCTTTTTAGAAGGAACTTGTTGTTAAATGCTCATCGCATGTTCATGTATAAAATACAGCAGGGGCTACGCCAGGCACAGGGAAGGAGCACATAAAATGACAAGGACATCAGCACCATGCTGGACCCCTAAGAATACCCAGGATCTAAGCTGTAGTTACTGGAAAGTCCTGTAGGAGAGTCACCCAAGCGAGGAAGATCCATCCTAAAGGTGATTTTTCCTTTAGGTCTAAAAGAATAACCGGCATAAAGTTCTATTTCCAGAGTTGTCCCAAAGGTTTATTCTGAACCTCCTGCATGGTTTCCTCTGCGACGCACTTGATGTCTCTGTGCAAGTCTTCTATGCTCTTTGAAGCATCCATTGTCTGTTTCCAAGAGAAAAAACACAGAAACATGTTCCTCAGTCAGCACCACCAAATGAGAAAAAGTCACTGTTATATCTGTTCCCCACATTACTCACTATTCATGAGCTAATTAAACCTCTACGCTTTCTGGAAAGGAACTGGAAAAATCTGTTTTATTTAGGAATAGACAATTAAGAATAGATGTGGGGCTGGATGAAGGGAAGCAGGAGAACCTGCTACTGTGTGTTGTTTACTGAAAGTCTTTGGGGCAGGTAGATGTTCTTCATCCTGTCCTGTAGCGTCCCAGAAATGCCAGTGTATTGAGCCTTCGGTGGTTTTTCAAAATAAACTCCACCTGTGAGAGCAGGAGCCTCTAAAAACCCATTAAAAAAAAAAATCCATAAAAAATCCATGTGATGGTCCAGTTTCAGAGGGGTTAGGGTATTTTTAACCCCTGCAGTACAGGAGGTCACGCTCTGTGATGTTGGTGTGCCTCAGCCTGAGATTAAAGAACAGCAGCATCGCCCCCAGGTGGCAGAAGGAGAATTAATTTAAGAAAAATAAGCACGCTTTCAGAGGGGACAATATGAAACTCATGTATAGGCTGTAAACCCCGACTTTTTCTCCAGATATTTTTGTTAAATTAATTCTTTGGGGTTTTTTTGTTATGGTATGTGTTTTCTGTCACCCTATTTTTTCATCATTGGGAGGCAGAAAAGGCAATTTCCTGGCATAATTTTTACCTCGAATAAAAGGCCTCGTTTGGTGACCGTTGTACATTTAGGTCCTTCAGGTTCTAAGAGTACACAAAACCCCTTCCATGCTACAGAATCATATTTACAAAGAATTTAAGTTTACTTCACAGTATGATCACTTGGCAAAAATGTGTGTATCATGTCAGCTTCTGGTGACCTGTAATTTACCCGCCATCTCTGTCCTCCTGTGTCTGCTGTCTGCGAAAGCTACAGATCAAACAGGAGATGGTGCCCGTGTTTCTTGCCTGAGCACTGAGAGGGTGATGGAAATCATAGAACCACAGAAAGGTTATAGCTGGAAGGGACCTTAAAAGACCACCCAGTGCCACCCCTGCCCTGGGCAGGGACACCTCCCACCACACCAGCTTGCTCCAAGCCCCCTCCAACCTGCC
>JAOQGH010000051.1:26124166-26134217 GCA_025769975.1 Gallinago jamesoni
CTGTCTGGATTTAGCAAAAGTAACCTAAATAGTTCCTCTGCTCTTTCTGGGGAAGGCAAACAAGCCCAGGGCTGGAATACCTGGGCTGGAACTTGCACCCCTTGATTTCAATCCTCATTTCCCTGGAGGAGGAGCCCAGGCCACACAGAGAGGTCTCTGTATCAGGCCTCTAACTGGAGCTGTTTCTCCCAACACAGAGAGGGCAGGGGCTGCTGTAGGTCTCACTCACCTCTTTGGCACTTGTGAAGGCCACTCCAGAAAAGGCGTATCTATCAACCACAAGCGTGATCCCTTGATGTAATTTCTCTTTCATCAACGGTCTGAAAACCACACGGGAAAAAGGAAAAAAATAGAGTTACACTCCTTTATAGTGAACAAATTAGAGTTCATCTAAAAGACACCTTATGAGGGACTTCTCTGTTAACATCTACCATCATTAACAGCAATCATTAGCAGTGAGGATCATGGATAAATAACAGTGTTCTGCTCTTTAACAGCCGTTAACCAAACACCCTTTCAGTACACCCACATTCGGGGTACCCCAGCACCGCTCTAGGCAGCTCCAGGTAAACTATTCAGCCATGAACAGCTTAGTCCTCTTCCCTTTTTATGCAGTGCGTTTGTGACACACTCTGCCTCGGAAAGAAAAGTGTCCATTATTCACAACAATGACATCTCATTACAGTTCACTCGTCTGCCTCCCACCTTCCCTGTTTGGCTGGCTCCACCACTATGGCAGAAACAGCAACGTTTTGTTTGGTTGTTGTTTTCTTTTAATGGAAAAAATTTTTGCAATATGGATTTCCAGGTAAAAACAACAGGCTTCACGGATTTCCCTAACTCCACAGGCGAGGACTCAGTTGGGCCAAAAGCAAGGACTGAATGTAGCCTTCAGACGCGGTTCCTGAACCCCTCTGCCGCTCACACAGACCTCCTCACAAAGCAAGGAACCCCCGTACACAACAGTAAATTCACAGTTTCAGCTGGTAGAGTCTCAGCTCCCTAATTCTTGAATCCAGTATGCTACACGGATGGGAAATACTGCACCTAACGATTCAAAAAGAGACAAACTGTGGGATTTGATCTGAGATGAAATGCAAGGCTGTAAGAGTCCTCATGGCATCGCTTCCAGCCGTGCTTCCCTTGCTAAATAGGATCATACTCACCGCACCCACACAAGGCTATGGTAAAACCCCAGGGAGAATGCAATGCCACTTATTTTTGTTTTTAAACTTAACAAAGCTGATCCTTACACATGCTCCCAGCGGTTAGCAGAGAAGAGCAGGTGAATGGTGTGATCCTCCAGGTTCTTCTCCTTCAGCAGGTAGGAGCTGATCAGCCGCCCGATCTCTGTTGTCCTCTCTGTAAGAAGGGGGGGAGAAGAAAACACTGCCCCGAGCTGCTCCTACCAAAGGGACATCCACCTCTCCCGGGGGGACGTCAGTCTGTCTGGGGTCTGTCTCTCACAGGTGGGAGGAGGTCGGTCTTTCCAGGGAGGGGGGTCCATTTGTCTGTCTGTCACAGGCTGGAAGAGGTCGGTCTGTCTGTCTGTCACAGGCGGGAGGAAGTTGCTCTGTCCGGGGAGGGGGTCTGTCTGTCTGTCACAGGTGGGAGGAGGTCGGTCTGTCCGGGGAGGGGGGGGGTCTATCTGTCTGCCACGGGTGGGAGAAGGCCCGAGGATGGAAGTCAGTCCGGCCGGGGCAGGAGGAAGCCAGGGGCCGAGCACGCCACCCTAGCCCCAATGGCACCCCGCATCCCTCGGGGGCGGCCCGGCAGAAGCCCCTCTCCATCCCCCGACTCCCTGCGGGCGCCGGCAGGCTGCATACCTGGGAAGCGGAGGAGGTCTGCGCGGTGCCCATCAGCCCGCAGCGCCTCCACCAGCCGCCGGCCCTGCGTGCTCTTCCCCGCCCGGTCCACCCCCTCCAGCACGATCAAAGCTCCCCGCCGGCCCGCCATAACGCCGCGCGCGCTCCGTCGGCCCCGCCCCTTCCGCTCGGCGCCGGCCAATCCCCGGCGGGCACCGCTCTGGGCAGCAGGAAAGCAGCGAAGCGCTGAGGTTCCCCGGGCGGGAGGGGAGGCCCCGCCTAGCTCCGCCCCTCATGAATATGCAACAGGAGCCTCCCCGGCGACCAATGGAGGGCGGGCGGGTCATGAATATGGGATGAGGCCGGGGCCGCGGCCCTTGTCATGCGGGCCCGGCAGGCGGCGGGAAGCGGCGGCAGCGGCGGCGGCGGGGCGCGGGCCGCAAGATGGCGACCGCCATGTACCTGGAGCACTACCTGGACAGTAAGCGCCGGGCCCGCCGGGGCGGGGGGGATGGTGGAGGGCGGGGGGCGGAGGTGTGGGGGGGGTGGCGGCAGCGGCCACCGGAGCGGCGGCGGCGGCGGGAATTAGAACTGCGCCACGGGCTGGGCGGGGGGGGAGGGGGGCGGTGCCTCGGTGCGTCATCACCCGCCGCCGTCGTCCGGCGTCATCGCTGTGCGGCGGGAAGGGCTCCGCTGTGAGGAGAAGGGGCGGCGGAATGGCTGGGCCTTTCTGTTTCAGGCATCGAGAACCTGCCCTGCGAGCTGCAGCGGAACTTCCAGCTGATGCGGGAGCTGGACCAGCGGACGGAAGGTGCGTGGGGGAGGGGGGGGTTCTAGGGGAGCTCAGGGGCCTGTGGGGAGCTCAACCCTCTGGGGACTCGGCCGCGGGGGAGGCGTCTCCCCTCTGGACCCCTCTGCGGCGGTTGTTCCCTTCCCGCCAGGGATCCAGCTGACAGGACCTGAGGGGGTTTTCCAGCAGTTGGTGTGAATTCTGTGTAATGGCTGCACCCGCGCCCCCTCGGCTGGCCTGGCTTCCACCGATCAACGAAGCTGCGAGGTTGTGGGTTACTGTGTGTCTTGCAAGACCCAGTTTGGGGAATTTTTTTTTGTCTTTTTTTTTTTTTTTATTTTATGTTTCTGTTGGCATCTGACCGTACGTTAGTGGTTTTAACTTTGGGTTGAAACGGGTTTCAGTTTGAGCCGTTAGAAGGGTAAATGGCTGTGTAGCAAGTCCAGTATTCTACACGTGGGAAAGCAGGTTGAAGCTTGTGAACCTGTCGGTTCAGTTTCTGGTCTTAACCCTGAGCCCCTCTGAATTAACCATAAGGCAGTCGAGTAATCACCCCACAAGTGTTGAGAAGTTAATACCTTTAACTTCACCTTTTTTAGACAAAGTAAATACGTTAAGAAAGAGGGAGAAGTCCACAAAGTGTCAGGAGCAATCTTCTAAATACTGTAAAGAGATAGAAAAAAAAATACTTGCTTTTACAGACAGCTTTCTCATGTGTATATACTTTGCTTTTCAGATAAGAAAGCAGAAATTGACAGTCTTGCAGCAGAATACATTGAATCAGTGAAGAACATGTTACCTGAGGAGCGAGTGGAACACCTGAAGAAAATCCAAAGTGCCTACAGCAAATGTAAAGAGTACAGTGATGATAAAGTCCAGCTGGCCATGCAGACGTACGAGATGGTGAGGATCACAACCAGTGAGACTTTTGTTAAAAACAGCCATACTCTAGAATGGGGATGCAGGTGGATGTGGAAGATACTTTCACAGGGTCCATTTTCCCTGACATATTTATGTTTTTGTTCAAATATCTTACTGCAAAAAAAAAAAATAGTGGCCGTCAAGCTTATTTTTCTTACTGTTGCCATGCCTCCTTTTGTGTTACCAGGTTTTGTGTCAAGTAGGCTTCTCTTCTAGTGAAGAGTTAAATGAGTTTATCCTGCTTGGAGATAGGTAGTACTGATCAAGCTATCTGCTATATAATAGTACCAGCAAATTTATCCTACTCCCTCCTCCCCAGTAGCTCCCCTGTCACCTGATAAGTTATTTAGGGCTGGTCTTAGTCAAAACCAACTTTTTTCAAGTCAACTTCAATACTACATTGTGGAGGAATGGCAGAAAATCTGCTCAATTGCCTTGGTTTCCATGTAACAAAAGAAAGCAGACCTGTCAGCTCTCCCATTCTGGTTGAGTATTGGACACCAAGCTTTCATTGATGGATCTGGTGGGAAAATCTCATTTCTTAAGATGCAGCTCTGCGCTTTTTCCTTCTTCTGCCCCTACTCCAATGTCTGTGTAGCTCTTCCTTGAATAATTCTTATCTCTGTGTATCTTATCCCCTAGATAAAACTTGAGTGAGGGGAATCCTTTTGAGTGTATGCAATACCTTTTGTTGTCATCAGTTACTGCTGAAAAGGAATTTATTTCTCACAAATGGAAAAGCATCCTAGCTGACTAACTTGAGGACTAGGTATGACAGCATTTGGGGGTGGTAGGTTAAAATACCTTTGCTGCATCTCTGTCCTGTAAGTCCTGATATTGCAACCAGAGTAGTAGAATGTACTTACTTGATATATATTTACTTGATGTTGGAGATAGTCAGCTTAAGCCTGTATTTATTACTAAAATTCTTGGAATTGTGGAATACCAGAGAATACCAGTGGAATACCAGAGAAAAATAGACTGATCTACTCAGTGCGTTTCACCACCAATAGATGAATAACGTATTTTGAAAATCGCAGGGAAAAAACAATTATTTTTAATGTCTCTTGCAGTCTTGTTCGCAAACTGTTCATCTGAGTTGCTTTGACTCTCCTTTATGCCACCTCCGTTTTCCTTCCTTTCTCCTTGTCTGTAGGGGCACTGGGTCCTCTTGCTTTTCCCTGTTTTCTTTTTCTCTCCACCTTAATTCCCTTTGTGTGTACCATTTCCCTTTTTGCAGTTTAGTACCCCTTTCATGCCTTGCTCTGAACTAGTACACTCCTGTTTGTGTCGATAACGGCCGAGTTATTAGACCTTCCTGTTTTCCTTTGGGGATTTTTTATTTTATTTTATAGTTCAGTTTGTGGTTTCCTCTTCTGCACAGGTGGATAAGCATATCCGCCGACTGGATGCAGACTTGGCGCGGTTTGAAGCAGATCTGAAAGATAAACTGGAAGGCAGCGACTTTGAAAACCCTGGATCTCGAAGCCTGAAAAGTGCGTAAATTTTATGCAGTTGACAGCTTTTTCCAGCACTGAGCGTGTCTAATCAGAAAGGCTAAAATACAAAATAGGCTGTTATTTCTGGAGGAGGAAAAGTAGTACACCATCGCGTGCTTCTCCACTTGGCTTTTAATGCTCGTCAGATATTTACAGTGTTCTGGTTGGTGATAAATTAAAAAGAAACCCTAGTGCTGTGATCTAATGTACTGTCGCTGCTTGCCAGATCACCTTGAGGTGGCCCACGGTTACTGGTTTTAAGGAGTCCACTGGCCGAGGGGGAACTAGCTGTGACAAAACTGAACTGATTTTCCTAGAGCTTTTGAGTGTAACAGTCTTAGTGTCAGGCTTGATCGGTTACTGAACAAGTTATAACTTCTTCTTGAGGAGAGATTTTCCTGTTTTCCTCCTTTTACCAGAATTTGAGAACTAATCAAGCTGAGAAGAGCAAGAAAAAATAGGAGTTAGAGGAAGGTACCAGGTTCTGTACTGTATACTGGAAATCTCAAAGGGTTACAGTGGCATTTGAGCATGGTTAACAGCAGCACAGCTTTCTGCTTTTGAACCATGAAATAAGGGGTAAGATTAGGCATGTGGAGATAAAAGTTATGTTAGATATTGAGTAATCAATTAAGTGGCTGAGTGTTTGAAATATACAGGATGTCTAATCCAATGCAATGCTATTTGTATCTTGTGCAACAGTATAGGCTAACATTGTACTGCAAAAATTGAATTGCCAAAATTGAATGCAAGAGTTTGGTGCTCAGTCATACTATTTGCCGTATGTGTATTTGCGGCATAAAAATGTATTTCAGAATCAGCATTCATATTCAATTACATATGAAATAAGGATTTCAAAACAATACATGCATCAAAGAAAAACATCTGGGGATGTTTCTGGTATTCAAAGAGGTTGAAATGATGGGGTTTTTTTCCTTTATAGAGGGACGAAGTCAGAAAGACAAAAGAGGCTCTCGTGGTCGAGGCAGGCGAACATCTGAAGAAGATACACCAAAGAAAAAGAAACTCAAAGGAGGGTAAGGCAAACCCAGTCACAGCTCCAGTGACTTTGGCTTGACCCTTCACAAATTTTCCACAAGCTTGTGTTACCCTATTTATGACTTGTGTCTGGATGGTGAGCAGTCTTAGGGTGTTCTGGTCTTACTCCATTTTATTAGTGTCCTGCTTAGAACAAGTGTCAGCTTTGTTAATTAACTCCTTGGTTGGCATGTGGACACTCAGCATGCTTGGAATGCCCGCTGACTGGAAGGACAAGATCAGCGTCTCCGTTGCTGTTGGCAAGCTGGGAGAAAATAGCTCTGGTTTGTGTCATGGAGCTATTTTTAACAGTTGCTTGTGGTCTCGGTTGTAAAAAGAAACACTTGCCCATCAGGAAAAAAAAAACCAAACCAAAACTTGTATTGTTGTTCTAGAAGTCTTGGAGGATTTTGAGGGTTATTTTGAAAGAATCCTGTCCTAGATAGACTTGAATAATCTAATTTGGTTTTGTGAAGCAAGGAAGAAAATGTGTCCCCTCCCTGTGATATGATTTATAGTAAAGGGGCTCTGTTAATCCTAATATTTTCAGTTGGCTAAATGGAGGGGCAGAAAGCTAAAAATAGTTTCCATTGACTGTTACTGGCTTGTTAACTTAATACATTTCTGTCAGAGCAAGAGGGTTCACTTACACCTGATAACGAGAAAAGAATATATATTAAAACAGATTTGGGGGGTGGGGAGAGCGAGGAATCAGATTCTTCTGTCCACAAGCAGAAGTGAGTGATCTGCATGTTCATTTTGTTACTGTAGACATGGCATTTATAAATCATTCTCTCAATCCTTCGTAGTCAAGCTCATGTTTTGTATTTGATTCAACCTGCCTTAACAATTTTAATTAGTATGTGATAATGTAATATAAAGTAGGATCAGTGTGTTTTAGGGAAGATTTTTCCAAGTATGATTTAGATCATGGAAAGATGATGTTGGCACATCTGGAAAGTGTTTTGTCCTTGTCTACAGATCTGAGTTTGCTGATACCATCCTATCAGTGCATCCCTCGGATGTCCTGGACATGCCAGTGGACCCCAACGAACCTACCTACTGCTTGTGTCACCAGGTGTCTTATGGAGAGATGATTGGCTGTGACAACCCAGATGTAAGCACTTGAGATGGTTTATTTTCAGATGTTTGCTGCATCACAACATTGAAGTCTGAGGGAGTTGGGTACTTGCTCAATTAGCTCATACAAAATGAAAGTAACATTTGTGAAGCACCTCTGAGTTTTTCCTTTCTTCTTTTGCAGTGCCCAATTGAGTGGTTCCACTTCGCTTGTGTGGACCTCACCACCAAACCAAAAGGGAAATGGTAAGTGTGACAATATCTAGCTTTTTGGTTTTTATCAGGTTACAATATGCCTCAACAAGAACAGAATAAGAAGGTTTTAATAACTTTGTTGTGATCCTTCCTGACAGAGGAGCTTTGTTTTTGTCATTGGTGGATTTGCATGCTCTATAGTTTGGAATTGTGTTTTTGGTGAAAGTAGGAGGTACAAGGGTTTCCAAGACTTCTTCCTGAAGTCTGCTTCCATGGGAGTCTTGGGTTCTGGTGGCACATGCACAACTGCCATGAGAAACAGCAGCTTCTTGATCTGAGGCTTGTGTAACTTACATGTGCTACATCTCAGGTTTGCTGTATTGTCATGTAATTGTGGCTGTGACTAAAATTGAGAAGAGATGTGTACTTACTTTTTTCGCTTCTGGAAGCAGAGTGCTCTCATCTAATTAATTTGCCCATCAGAAACAGGCTTTGGAGGGAGAGGAAGGAATGAATTGGAGGAATGTGTCTTTCTTTTTTTGCCTGTAGAGTGAGCTTGTGTGGCAAACTTTGGAGAAGTTACTTGGAGTAACTTTTAGGTGAATGAAATAAAGTGAATCACAGCTGTGATGAGCCCTGGAAGCCTTCCAGTGTCCTCCCCACTTGGTGCAGTTCTTTCCAGTTTGCCTAGGCTTCCTGCATCATGAAAACTTAAAAGCGGTTACTTAAATTGGCTGCTTTTAAACTACCTTCCCACCCACTTGTTCCCAAATAAAAAAAAGAGTTCTTGGGCTATGTATTGTTTACTTCAGGAACTAATTACTGCTTCTTTTTTCTGTGTAGGTTTTGTCCTCGTTGTGTTCAGGAAAGAAAGAAAAAGAAGTAAGGAGTAGAGGGAAATAAATCCCCAGAGGCAAGAAGAATTTAATATATTCCTTCATTCATGTTGCAATATTTCTTTGATTTAATTTTATTTTTTTTAACCTACCCTCCTTCTTTTTGTGGTATGATATTTAATTGTCCAGTGGCCAGTTGTAATTCCTGTGCTTTCATGAGAAAATAACTTTGTGAGGGAGTCCCAAATCCCTTTGCTACAGGGGTTTTATTTATGTTACCCTTGCACAGCACTGAAATCGGTGTTACTATGAAGTGCTAAGGCAGCCAGTAGCCGTGGTCTCTGCTGGTCTGTAAGAGTCTGTGAAAGGCACTGCAGGAGAATGAAATACCTGTATCTTCAGCAGGGTGCATCACCCTCATGGAAATAGTTTAGGCCTGGAGCTTTGTGTGGCAGAGGAGAAGGACTTTTGTAGGCGCTTTTGTTTAAGGTGTGGAGTCCCTTTGTGCAGTTCTGGGGGAGAGGTATGATCCTGTCTTCTCTTCTGGGGAATTTCTTCTGTCTACCTTTGCGCTGCCTTTATTTTACTTGATCTTGTCCCCATTCCCATGAACCTTAACAGACGCAAACCATGAGACTTTTCACCTCCTTCTGGAAAAGATTTGTCTGTTTTGGGAGGAAAAACCTTTAAATAGCAAAGGAATTATCCTGCGGTGTTTCTTAGTGACCATAATATTAGGAGAGGGCATTACCTTTCCTGGCCATTTCCATTTCTCTGAAGATCCTTTAAGCACATTACTGTGAAGATGAAACCTCCAGTATTCTTAGAGACATAGAAGGTCGGATTTATTCATAAAATAAGATGAAGGCCTGACTTTTGTTGCTTGTGTTTGCCTGCGCTGCACCTGGGTGAATCAGGAAAAGAAGCTTTAAGGGGGGGCTCCCTAAGGATGATGCGTACATTCCTGTGATGCTGCAGCTTGGGGGTTTCAATAGCACTTGCTGTGAAGCACGGCTATTGAAGAAGGCCATTCAGCAGGAATGTTTTCTAATTACTTCTTACCTTTTTTTTTAAGTGGGGTGCATTATTAGCTTCTTGACCTCTTTAAGCTGCCTTTGAGATTACGAAGGTGAATCCTTGCTGTCAGCACAGGTCAATTGCTGCAGGAGAAGGAAGAGTAGGAAAACCAAAGTCTTCCTTTTTTTTTTCCTTCCTCTGAGTTACAGTGGATGCAGAAGTTGAGGGAGAAGCAGAGATAACTCTTGTTTTCATATGTCCTGTAGTACGGGGCTTACCGCCCAAAATAAAAGATGTTGTGAGGAAAGGTAGTTCTGCTGTGGAGGGGGAAAAAAAAGCCCCAAACCATCCCCTCACCACCCCCACCCCCACCCCACCCCCCGTGCAGCACTAACACCGGGGCTAATGAACTGCTGGCAGTGATCCCTGGTGGGTGTTGGTGTCAGGGCTGGGTACTACTTTGCATTACCATTGTGTAGGAGCTCTTGGTATAGACTGCTGGAAAGGCAGTAAGAGATCTCCAGATAAGCTTTTGTTCTGCTGTAAAAGCAATCTGAATAAACAGTACAGAAGAAAAAAAAGCCACTTCTGGACAGATTTTGGCACGTGTTTACGAAGGAAAAAAATATTTTTTCCCCTCTTACTCATGTTTTGCAAAGAAAGAAAGTAGAGCACAGACTTTCACAGAATCCTAGAATGATATGGAGTTGGAAGAGACCTCTGGAGATCGTCTAGTCCAGCCCCTTGCCGGAACAGGTCCACCCAGAGCAGGTCCCAGGAACCACAGGAACGTGGTTTGAATGTCTCCAGAGAAGGAGACTCCACCACCTCCCTGGGCAGCCTCTGCCAGGGCTCTGCCACCCTCACAGG
>JAOQGH010000051.1:26134317-26149786 GCA_025769975.1 Gallinago jamesoni
CAGTGCTCCAGATGGGGCCTCCCCAGGGCAGAGCAGAGGGGCAGGATGACCTCCTTCCACCTGCTGGTCACACTCTTTCTGATGCACCCCAGGATGCCAGTGGCCTTCTTGGCCACAAGACCACTCTGCTGGCTCATGGGCATCCTGTTGTCCACCAGGATTCCCAGGTCTTTTTCCTCAGAGCTGCTCTCCAGCAGGTTGGCCCCCAACCTGTCCTGGTGCAGGGGGATATTTCTCCCCATGTGCAGCACCCTACACTTGCCCTGGTTGAATTTCATCAGGTTCCTCTCTGAGCTCTGCCACTCAGCCAGTTCTGTATCCACCCTACTGTCCATTCTTCTAACCCACACTTCCTGAGCTGACCTATGAGGATGTTATCAGACACAGGGTCAAAAGCTTTGCTGAAGTTGAGGTAGACAATGTTCACTGTCCTGCCCTCAACTATCCATCCAGTCATGCCATCATGGAGGGCTATCCAGATTAGTCAGACATGTCAGACATGATTTCTCCCTGGTGAATCCATGTTGACTGCTTCTGATAGCTTTTTTCTTTTTTTTTTTTTTTTCCCCTCCATATGGGCCCAGAACAAGCTGTTCCATGATCTTTCCAGGAATGGAGGAGAGGCTGCCTGGCCTGTAATTTCCCTGGTCTTCCTTCATACCCTTTTTGAAGACTAGAGTGACATTGGCTTTCCTTCAGTCCTCTGGCACCTCCTTCTCCAGGACTTTTTAAAGATGATGTAGAGCAGCCCAGCAATGACTTCTGCCAGGTCCCTCAGCACTCTCGGGTCCATCCCATCAGGACCCATGGACTTGTGGATATCCAGTTTACTTAACTGGTCTCTAACTCGATCCTACTCCACCAAGGGGAAGTCTTCCTTCATCCAGACTCTCTCTGTTACCACCAAAGTCTGGGACTCCTGAGGGCTGGCCTGAGCAGTAAAGACTGAAGCAAAGGAGGCATTCAGTAACTCTATCTTCTCTGCATCCTCTGTCACCAGGACACCCGTCTCATTCAACAGCAGGCCCACATTTTCCCTAGTTTGCTTTTTGCCTCCAGTATACTCGAAGAAACCCTTCTTGTTAACTTTGACATCCTTTGCCGGGTTTAATTCTGAGGAGGCCTTGGCTTTCCTTGTTTCATCCCTGCATATCCTAATTGCATTCTTGTAATCTTCCCAAGTGGTCAGTCCCTTCTTCCTTCTTCCACTTGAGCTTTTTCAGAAGCTCCCTGCTCAACCATGTAGGTCTCCTGTCCCTTGCCTGATTTCTTGCTCTTAGGGATGCACAGATCCTGAACTTGGAGAAAACTGGTTGATGTTCAGATGCTGCTCTCTTGAGCTCCCTTACCTTCCAGAGCCCTATCCCATGGGATTTCTCCAAACCATTTCTTGAAGAGGTTGAAGTTAGCCCTCCTAAAGTCCAAGGTTTCAATACTATTTGTTGTTTTGCACATTCTGCCCATGATTGTGAACTCTACCTTTTCATGATTGCTGCAGCCAAGGCTACCCCCAAGCTTAATGTCCTCCACCAGTCCCTCTTTGCCAGAGCTAGGTCCAGTGGTACACCTCTCCTTGTTGGCTCCTCCACCACTCACTCGAGTCAATACACTGGAGGAACCTCCTGGACTGTAGATGCCTGGCCGTGTAGCCTTCCCAGTGGATACCATTGATTGAAGTCCCTCATGAGAACCAAGGCCTGTGATTGCGAGGCTACTTGCAGCTTTCTGTAGAAGGCCTCATCAGCTTTCCCATCCTGATCAGGTGGCCTGTGATAAATGCCCACGACAGTGTCCCTCACATCAGCCTGCCCCTTAATCCTCCTCACCCACAAGCTCTCGACTCTCTCCTCATCTGCCCCCAGGGAGAGCTTGATACGTTCCAGTCACTCTTGCTTGAAGAGCAGCTCTGCCACCTCGCTCTCACCAATTTTCCTTCCCCTCTTTGCTCTGCTGGCTTTTGTAGATGCTGCAGGTATGTCAGGACTGATGTAGAAGAAACCTCCTGATACTGAGACAGCTTTTGTGTGAACATGTTGATTTATGGCATCTGCTGTGGGGGAAAGGGAAAGAAAAACAAACTAACAACTCTCTCCAGGCTCCTTTAATTTAAAGTGTGATGGCACAGGTTCTTGGTGCCCATGCATCACTCCGTGTGTCGTATGTGAAGTTTCCATAGTTGTGTTTACAAGATGAGAGGTGTTTCTGGTTGTTGCCCTTGTAATAGCAGCTGGAGAGCGCAGCAGAGGAATGAGAAGTCCATCCCTGGAGGGAAGGGGGGAGGAAGAGCACAGTCACACAAACCTGGACTTTGAAACAGAGTCAGCCCTCTTCTCTTTCTGCCTTTTGTTTTTGAGGGTAGGTGTATCTGTGATACCTCAGGAGCCAGCCTGCAAGCTGGTCACCAGGGAGTGTGCCTGATTCCTGGCTGACCTGGGGCAAGGGTAGGGGCGTCGCTGCCAACTGGAGGGCAGCGTGATGTCCTCTCAGGTTTTTATTTTCCCCTTTCCATCCAGTGGTATTGTATACGACACTTTTTTTCCTAATTTTGTTTTTTTTTTTTTTTTCCCTTTTCCTAAGGCCCTCTTAGTGGTACCACCACAGATTGGGCGTTTGATTGGAAACAGCCTCCCCACCTCCCTCCTCCTCTCTGGAGGGACAGCCCTTCTTTAGCGAGTGCTTTCTGGGGCTGGGAAAAGCAGAGGTTTGCCATTGTAACCAGCAAAGCAAAAAAAAAACAAACAAAAAAAAGAACAAAAAAAAAAAAAAGGAAGAAAAAAAAAAACCAAACCAAAAAACCAACAAGCTCTGGAAGTCAGCGTCAGCCCCTGAAAGGAGAAAAAAAAAATAATTTGCTAGGACTTGTGGGCAGTGTGTGGGGTACAACACACTCCTCTTCTTTACGACGTGATGTCTGTAAGGTGTCTGGTACCAGCAATAACCCGTCCCCTCGGGGACATACCAGCTCCAAGCATCCCTTGGCCGCTTGCACCCGGCTTCAGAGACTGGGGAGGTTTTTAAACTCTTTTATAAAAAAAGACAGAAATACCAGTAGCCTTAGTTTTTGCTTACTTAAGGGATTTAAATCTTTCTCCTGAATTTTGAATGTACAGTGTTAAATACACTCTTCTGGAGAAGGGTGAACGACACACACCGAGGAATGTTCCACTAAAGATTTGTCAGAACACCCAAAGACTCTGTGGGGTTCAGCTTTACTGCAGCGCGTCCAAACTGGAGGGGAAATTTTTTAAAGAAATTAGATCTATGTTCCCTTTGTAAATGGAAGAGAATATAAATCTTTTTATTGAAAAAAAAAAAACCAACCCCAAAACAAAGGAATGTAAAGTAAAAATGTATATCTGTTATTTTTGGATCATGTTATAGATAATTGATATATTGTTATAAATAAAGTATTTTTGGGAACAAAGAGGTATCGGAGCATGTTGCCGTGGCGCAGGAGTGCTTGGGGGGGTGGCTGTCCCTCGGGGTGGGGGGGTGGCTGTCCCTCGGGGTGGGGGGGCGGGACACCCGTGGGATGCCGCAGGCATGGGGGGCGCTGCGGCGGCCTCCGGCCGCCAGGGGGCGCTGTGGGCAGGCGCGGCGGCAGAGCGCCCCTCGGCCCGGCCGCGATCGCTCCCTCCGGTGGGACGGGCCCGGGGCTGCTGGGCCCAGAAGCGGGGCGGGCTGGGTTTGCCGTCCCCTTAGGAGTGCGTGAGGCTGCCGTGGTCCGGCTGGGGCTTGGCGGGTGGTCGGTCACGGGAGAGCGTTTGTCTGAGGCGATGGGTGTCCCCCCAGCCCGGGGCAGCGCCTGGTGGGTGGCTGGCTGTCAGACGGGCAGGGGCCTGCCCTCGGCTCCTCACGAGCTGCTTCGCCCGGGAGAGGAGGAGGAGGAGGAGGAGGCGAGGAGGGAGCTTGCAGACGAGCTGGGCCTCTGCTTTCCAGGGTGAGGATGCGGGTTTCCTCTGCGGCCCCCCGCCGCTGGGTGTGGAGTCGCTGGGAGCAGCTGAGATGGCCGAGGAGCTTCCAGAGGAGGGCCTTGGCACAGAGCTCTGTCCCGGGGACACCGCAGCAGGGGAAGCCGCCGGGGGTGCCCGCCGGTGCGGTTTCCAGGCCGTGGGGCCTGAGGCCTGGGGGCAGGAGAGCGCTCCACACGGCCTCCCCCGGCTTGCAGGAGGTGATGCTGACCAGCGAGCGGTACGGGGTGCGGCGCCTGCCCTTCTCCCCTCTGTCTGACAGCGACCTGGCTTTCTTCGAGGGCGTAATGCCGGGCAGAGTCATCACAAATCCGGAGGAGCTGAAGCCCTTTAACGTGGACTGGCTCAGATCAGTCCGAGGTGAGTGAGCTGGTTCATTTCTCGGTGTTGGCGAAGCCTGCACCCTGCTCCCGTTAAGGCACCGGCATGAAAAGCCTGCCAAAGAGGATCTCATCTCCAGAGCAGACCGAATCTTCGCAGACCAGGCAAAATGAGTTTTCCTAATAGGAAATATTCCTTTGAGAACTGCCAAATTTCTGGTAATCTTTTAGGCTTTTGTTAAAAAAAGAATCTGAGTCGTGTTAACTTACTCATTTTTTTTCCTGAAACGAACTGGGTCAGTTAACAGAAGCTGAAGTTTTGGCTGAACCTCAGAAAATGAGTGTTGTGATTTTTCTGTTACTTTTGTCAAAGATTTCATGAAAACATGCAGAAAATCCCATAGCCAGGGGTCGATGTTCACAAAGGAGACAGAGGAGTCCTGGAAAGACTTTATTTGAATGCAGGGAGAGTCCGCTGGGGCATTCCCCTCTGGGGTCTCTCAGTTTTCTGGAGGACGCAGCCTTAGTTTGATCCTAATTCCCCAGCCACATGTAACCCTCTTCCTTTCCCCATTGGTTGAGGGACTTGGAAGGTCCAGACTTCTCGATACACCTATTACATAAAAGTTTAACTTTTGCAGTTTTAAAATTGTCTAACTTTGACATTTTTCTATTTTTCAGTTGTCTCAGTCCTGCAATTTCAATTAACTCTCCTGTTTCCTTCAGTTGTCTAACTCTTGCAATTTAAATTAACTTCCCTGTTTGTGGAGACACTCATATCCGTATTTTACCACCTGTTTGTGAAGACACTCTTGTCCCTATCTTATCAAGATGATAAAACATTTCCCATTGTCCCCACTGGTGACCAGGGGGACAGCCAAAGCTTTTACAGTGCTTTAAGGGAAAGTCTGTTATTGAAAATGTTTGTTTTCAAACTGCTTTAAATGTCTCTGCCTCACAGTAGAGGGAGAGCTGTTATTTTGGACATCATGCTTTACCACCTTTTTCTTTCTGACCTCGATAGATCCCACAACTTGCCTTGAGAGTCCCTTGCTTTCATTGCAGGCTGTAGCAAGCTGATGTTGAAGCCACAGACAACAGCAGAGGTGTCTCAGGTTCTCAGGTAATGTGCAGCTTTTCTGCAGGAAACTCAGGTTTATTCTGGGAGGGTCCATCAGACGAAGGGAACATCTATGCATTCAGGCACTGATCACTCAAGCATTTGGGTTGCTGAAGCTGTTTTCTTCTTGACTGCGCATGTTGGGGCTCTGGTGACTTCAGCTCTCCCTTCTGCTCTTTGCATTCCCGCTGCTCTTGGACTGCCCGGGTTTCCTGAGGTACCTTTTGTTCCAGCTGCTCCCAGGATGGGAGACACTGCATGCTCTTGCTAGTCTGGAAGAATGCATGTACCTACGGGTAGGCAGTGTTGCTTATCTAAAAAAACTCTACAGGTTCCCAATTAGGAATGTTTTCTCATAGAGAGCTGAAATTTTTCAAGGCAGAAAGGGACTTCTACTTGTGCCTTGTATTTCCCAGGCCCAGTGCTCTCCCTTGCCCTTGGCTTTTCTGGGGTGATGCTAGTGTGTCAGTATCAGACAGAAACAAAGGCTGAACTTGCATTTGTTTTACAAAACCAAATTCATCTTTCCTGGCCAGATGCCCTTGCAAAGGCCGAGCAGACAGCAGCAGCGTGCTTAGTGTGGGGGAGAGAAATGGAGTGGGGGAGAGATGAGCCAGTAGATTCAGTACTGATGACTTTTCTGCTCTACTAAGTTGTCAAAATTAGACACGGTGCTCAAGAGGAGCAGTTGTGTTGAGGGATTCAGGAGGATCCATCTGAAAAACTAAAGAAGGTTAGGCCAGCATGGGGCAGTTTGAGGAGGCAATGTTTTGTTCACTGACTCAGAGCACTTCCCTGGCTCCAGCTGGGCACGTGTATGCAGGGTCGGCCTTTGGCTGAAGAGCTGCGTGAACCTGCTCCTGGCTCTGTTAAAACAGATTTCTGGAGCACAGTAAAGTCAGGGCTTCTGAAGGAACTGCTGGTGCAGCGCAGCTTTGGGTCATCCGTTGTGCAAGAACTTCTGTGAGTTTGGAGAGGATGGGACGGGTGGTGCTTCGCAGGGATATGGCAGGCTGGAAGATGAAGCAGCTGAGGCATGGGTGCAGATGCTTCGTTGCCTGATTAATTCATTGAGGGGTGGAGGAGGGCAGTAATGTTTTAAACTGATGCCAGAGGTTGTCTGTCAGAGCCCATGGAGGAATTCATGTTGTTACCAGAGCCTGCTACATAAATGGCTTACATATAAGCAGAGTGAGCTGTGATTTCCAGGCAGATGTTGGTGGCAGAGCTGTTGATGTACGTGGGGGCAACCCCAAGGGTTTGTTCCTTTGCTCAGGGCTGGGGTGAGTTTAGCGAGGAGCTAAACTTTTGCAGTGGATTTCTCACTTCTGCAGTGAAGCTGTCCCTTTGTATCAATTGAATCTTAAGGAGCATTGAGCACTCTTTTAACAATAGACTCTCATGTGGACATGAAACCCTTCTGATAGACTGGATTATGGCCTTAAAATGCATAAGAGTTCAGAGGCCTTTTTCTTCCAGGTACTGCTATGAGAGGAACCTGGCAGTGAACCCACAGGGGGGTAACACAGGCCTTGTTGGAGGCAGCGTTCCTGTCTTTGATGAAATCATTCTCTCCACTGTTCTCATGAACCGGATCATCAGCTTTGACAAGGTGTCTGGTAAATATTGTAGAGATGTGAGGAACAGAAATGAGCACCAGGCCCTAAACCAGCAATTTTCTTGGGAGCTGATAGCTGCAGGGTCAGCAAGGTTCAGCCCAGCAGGGTCGTAAAGGGCATCAGAGATTTGTTTCATCCAGGCTCCTGCTGGATGTAATCTTAGGTTATAATAGCAGCAGATGTAAAAGTACATTTGGTGGCAGAAAGAAGAAAGAGATAAGAGAAACATAGACATCCTATTATCTGTTCCTAAATTAAATGAGAGACCAGCAGGTGGAGCAGAATTACAGTGTTGAGGAAGGCACCTGATAACTACGCTAGCAGAGGGAAGGGGAAAATTTAACAGTTGATTGGATTTGGAGACTTAGGAATTAGGCTGGTTTGAGTATTTAAGTTCTTAAAACTGAGAGGGAGAACAACAGGCAGAGATACACTTCAGGTGACTGTGTTTTGCTTGGCCAGAGTTATGGATGACCAGATGTTAAGGCAATGGTGAAGCTCACCCCGGCTTGAGGAGGGGTAGGACAATGCCCTGTAGCGTGCACAGACTGCTTGTGTGTTTACATCCAATCCCAGAGAATTTTGGAGAAAGAAGGGGTTGCATCTGCTTGTACTTACCTTGTCTCTTGAGGAGGCACCTTCTTCTTGGGCATCAGCCCAGAAGGGCATTTATGCTACATTATTTATGCCCAGCAGGACATTTATGTTTCAGGAATCCTTGTGTGCCAAGCTGGCTGCATCTTAGAGAAACTCAACGAGTACGTGGAGGAGCAGGGGTTTATCGTGCCACTTGACTTGGGAGCAAAAGGCAGCTGTCACATCGGTGGCAATGTGGCCACAAATGCTGGAGGCTTGCGGCTCTTGAGATATGGCTCTCTCCGAGGGACAGTGCTAGGACTGGAAGTGGTAAGGCGAGTACCTGGCAGTTCCTTGCTGTGTCTAATGCTCTGCTGCTTACCCTTCCCTGCTGTTCTTGCCCTTAGCCACCCATTATGCAGACAAGTGCCTCTCCTCACTTCTGCTCTTAACTTTCCCTTGTATGGCTCTTTTTGAGAAGGAGCAACAAGTGTCATTATGCACGTAGCACCTGTTACTGCCATGGGCAGCCAGTTTCTCCAGGTTGACTGTTCACTGTTTCAAATAGTATTCCTTGTTTCTATTGAATAATGGGAGCTGGGGCTGCAAAGAGCATCTAATCTTGTCCACCAGTGGTAAGAAAAGTGGAGCAAACTTGATCTCCTGTTATTACTTGTCCTGCTGGAACATGTGCAAAACAGCACTGTTAAAAAAAAAAAAAGGCAGAAAAGTTTGAGGAAAGACTCAGGTAGGATGGAGGAAGAGCTGGGAATGAAGGAACTGTGGGAATGGGCTGCAGCTGGTGTCCACTGCTCAAGGCCAGTGGCAGCTTTTTGTCAGCTTGGTAGTAGGCAAGCTTATGTCAGTAAATTTCTACGTAGGTGCTTTGACTGGGTCTCTGTGTTCCCACAGGTGCTGGCTGATGGCTCAGCTCTGGACTGCTTGGCGTCTCTGCGCAAAGATAACACTGGCTATGACTTGAAGCAGCTTTTCATCGGATCCGAGGGGACCTTGGGAGTTATCACTGCTGTCTCCATACTGTGTCCTCAGAAACCCAAGGCTGTGAATCTGGCATTCCTAGGTGGGAGCTGATATTAATAATTTCACAACTGAATTCAGAGGCTGGGAAAGGATCAGGAATAGCAGGATGGAGAGGCGGGCAGGACAGTGCCCTCACTGATGAGGGCCTGGTCTGACAGTACCCAAGATGGATGAGCAGGGCAAGTCTGATGACAGTAGGCAGGGGCTGCCGCAATCCAGCAGTCGCTGTGTGAGTCCGTAGTGACAAGGCAAGGCTGAGAAGTCAAGTCTACAGGTGAGGGTCTGGATCAGCAGGGTACCTGGCCAGGCACAACTGCCTGAAAGCTGTTTCTGAGTCTGCTTTTTAGCAGAGTCCTTTGTGGGGAGCCTTCACTGAGGCTGGTTTTGACTCCCTACAAGGCCAGCAGGGACTTCTCAAATAGCTTGCTTTTATCAGATGTGGCCTTGAGAGTAGAGACCTAAACTGTTAGCAGGGGAAGAGTAGACTCCAAGTGCTGACAGACCTGTGGAATATGCACAGTGGACCTCAGAACTTGCCTGGACTCTCACAGTGGCTTGTAAATTTCTCTTGAGTTGCCTTCTTGTCCATACTGAGAGCTGAAAGTGGAGCAGACATTTTGGTATGAACTGACTTAGAGTGTTCAAGAGGTCCTTGCCACAGCAAAGGCTAATTGCTACATCCTCCTACTGTTCTGCTCTGAAACCTTCCCCAGCTCCAGCTGTTAGAGGAGCTGCTGATCTAAACTCACACAGGGTAGCAGTTTACATTTTCTGGAGATGGGAGAGAAAGCTGGTAGACGTTTTAAAATGTTTTACAAGGTTTTTGGGGGGGGTTATTTTTTGTTCCTGATTCCTCTCTGTGTCCTGTCTGAAGGGTGTCAGAGTTTTGCTAAGGTTCTGGAAACGTTTACAACCTGCCGAGCCATGCTGGGGGAGATTCTATCTGCCTATGAGTTCGTGGATGAGAAGTGCATGGAATTGGTTGAGAAACATCTCAAGCTGTCCAGCCCAGTGGCAGGTACCAGTGTCATTTGTGCTATAGAAAGAAACATTGTACTGCTTGGGCATTTTAATCCTAGTTTTATCTGTAACTATATATCTATATAGATATATGTCAATAAGTGTGTTATTCACCAGGGGGCAATCTTGTCTGACCAATCTGATAGCCTTCTACGATGGCATGATGGGCTGAGTGGATGAGGACAGGGCAGTGGACATTGACTACCTCGACTTCAGCAAGGCTTTTGACCCTGTGTCCGATAACGTCCTCATAGGTCAGCTCAGGAAGTGTGGGTTAGATGAGTAGAGAGTGAGGTGGGTAGAGAACTGGCTGAGTGACAGAGCTCAGAGGGGCATGATCAGTGGCACAGAATCCAGTTGGAGGTCCATATCAAGAGGTGTTGCCCAGGGGTCAGTACTGGGTCCAGTCCTCTTCAATATATTCATCAATGACCTGGATGAAGGGACAGAGTGTACCCTCAGCAGGTTTGCTGATGACACAAAGCTGGGAGGAGCGGATGACACTCCTAGAGGGCTGTGCCGCCATCCAGTGAGGCCTGAACAGGCTGGAGAGGTGGGCAGAGAGGAACCTGATGAAATTCAACCAGGGCAAGTGTAGGGTGCTGCACCTGGAGAGGAATAACCCCCTGCACCAGGACAGGTTGGGGGCCAACCTGCTGGAGAGCAGCTCTGCAGAGACAGACCTGGGAATCCTGGTGGACAACAGAATGCCCATGAGCCAGCAAGGTGCCCTTGTGGCCAAGAAGGCCAATGGCATCCAGGGGACATGGGGTGCATCCCCAGCAGGTGGAGGGAGGTCATCCTGCCCCTCTGCTCTGCCCTAGGGAGGCCCCATCTGGAGCACTGGATCCAGTTCTGGGCTCTCCAGTTCCAGGACAGGGAAATGCTGGAGAGGGGACAGCAGAGGCTGCAAAGATGATCAGAGGACTAGAACATCTAAAGGGCAGGCAGCAAGAGGATGGTGTCAGGCAGTTCAGTGGCGCCCGGGGACAGGAAAAGGGGCAACGGGCACAAGCTGCAACACAGGAAATTCCGTCTCAAAATGAGGAAAAACTTCTTTCCTGTGAGGGTGGCAGAACCCTGGCAGAGGCTGCCCAGGGAGGTGGTGGAATCTCCTGCTCTGGAGACATTCAAACCCACCTGGACACGTTCCTGTGGGACCTGCTCTGGGTGGCCCTGCTCTGGCAGGGGGTTGGACTAGATGATCTCCAGAGGTCCCTTCCAAGCTCGACTGTTCGGTGTGGACATCCCTCCTAATTCTTATACCCAGTATTCATTACAGATCTGTTTGGTGGGAGTCTTTAATTGTGAGGCTTTTTACTTCTACTTGTTGCCACATAACTGCTTGTTTTCTGAAAAGCAGTGGCTGGGTAAAGGATGGAGCATGTAAGTGAAGTTCCCTACAGAGAAAAGATTGCCACCTGAGCTGCACTTCCACGTGGCATCTGAGAATCTGGGCAGTAAAGTGACTTCATGAAATGTGCCAAGCTTAGGAAAAGCTCCAGAACCTGCCTGAAATTCCTGTGCCTTTACCCCAGAGCATCTGCTTATTCTGTTTCCCCTCACTTTCAGGCAGCCCTTTTTATGTTTTAATTGAAACTTCAGGCTCCAGCTCAAGCCATGATGAAGAAAAATTGAACAACTTCCTCGAACAGGCCATGACTTCTGGTTTGGTCACTGATGGAACTGTGGCAACGGATGATAGGAAAATAAAGGCAAGTCGTCATTTCCTCTTGTGAAAGTCTCTTGGACATGATTCTGTAGTTGGATTTGTATTTTTAATAGGGAAACACTCAGACTGATGTTTGGTATAAAGATCCCTGAGTGATCTGGTAGCTTATTTGGCATATTGATTAAGAATGCTAACACTGCTGATTCTTCCCAGAAAGCCCTGAGTATTGGGGATTTCAGTGGAGGTTTTCTCTTGTAAAAGAAGATCGGAATAATGAATTGCATCTTTCAATAGTTTCTGGGGTAGGTCCCAAACTGCCTGAAAACTGCCTAAACCAGGAGCTCAGTTGTCAGCGAGGCCAGGAGTGAGCAAAGTCCTGTAGGCCAGTGTGTTACAGCCAGAGACTGCGGTCTCGTGGGACAAGGTGGACACACGGTGCATCAGTGAGAAGGAGAGCAATCTGTGTCTGCTCGGTGAACGCGAGTCCTTTACGCTCACCTATGTTTCTTCCAGCCCCAGTTCCCAAACTGGGTCTTGCAGGAATAAACTGGAGGAGGAACATCCCTGCTTCTTGGGAAGCCCAAGACAGGTTTGGAGAGAATGTCCATACCTTGTTCTTTCTCTTTGGGGTAGTGTCAAACTTGAAGAGTTGGTGTATCGCTGTACTGTGTGGTGCTGCTGAGAAGGTGTTATAACTAGCTTCCAAGAGGCAGAGGATATCGAGGGAAATCAGAAGCTGATGTTATATGTAAAGAATCAAGGCTCTTTTTTCTTCCTTGCTACAAAGCATGGAACCCAAGAGGTAGTTGGTTTATTTGGATCTCTTTGATCTTTGGTTCATCAGATGCTGTGGAGCCTGCGGGAGAGGATCACGGAGGCCCTCACTCACGATGGCTATGTCTACAAATACGACATCTCTCTGCCTGTGGGAAAGCTGTATGATCTCGTGAGTGACACCAGGGCTCGGCTGGGCCGGAGTGCCAAAAACGTGGTGGGCTACGGCCACTTGGGTAAGTGTAGATGCTGGAAAAGGAGGTGGTTGCTCTTCTGTGCTCTGGGTTTTGCTGTGCAACTTCCTAGTAGTGTTAAAGGTTGTTTTTAGATCAGCGGGAGGCATAGGCTAAATAGCCAAGAGCTGGCAGAAGAGGAGGATGCATAAGGTTCTTGGTGTCTGAATTTCGTTGCTTTCAGACTGCATTCCATACATTAATGGCAGGTTGCTAGCCAGCCTGCCACTGAACTCATCGTTTGTATCTTCTTGCTCTGTGCTTTCTATTGAAGTATGTGATTAACGTACTTAAACACAGTTGATAAATAAACACTTCTCCAAAGTGATTAGTCTTATTGGAAATCAATTATGTCTGAGCTGTTAACCCTCCAAAAGTAATAAAGTTAATGCACAGAAAGGCCGGTGCATTTGTCAGGATGATTTGAAACTCATCTGATTTCATGTAAAGTAAATTGGTAGATTAACAGAGCTATTCTGTAAAAAATAAATAAATAAATAAATAAGAACAGAACGCACTTCAGCATGCTTGATTTGAACGACACTGAAAGACGAATCAGCCTCTGTTAGCTCTTGGTATTGAGGTTTAACCTGGGAACTGCAAGGGTTTGCTGGGATGCAGGAAGAGGTTCTGGAGTGAGAATGAGGCAGCTGTGTTTATCTTTGTGTGTTCTACCTTCTGAATAACCAGCAACTATGTCCTTAATCAAATACCATCACACACAGGTGGCAAAGGTAGAAAATATTTTGCTTTATTCCTGTCGACAAAGTGCCAAAGTGCATTTAGAACTTTGCACAAACATAATCGGGAGAGAGAAAATGGTGAGGAACCATATTCAAATCTAATGATCATTCTGAAATGGCACTGGGGAAGTCTTTGCCAGGCCATCTTAGTAGTGGGACAATAACGCAGCACAGTTATTTGGATTATAAAATCACAAGAGTGGGAATTTGAAAGTAGCTTAATTCAGAACGCTTCCTCAAATATTGTACTGGAAGCGTGGAAGAACAAATACTTGAATGTTTGTAGAAGGACAGTGAACTCTGCACAGTTTGGAGACTAACAAAGGCACCTTTATTTGAGTGCGTGGAGGAGACAGTAATGAGTCTATTGTAGGGCCACTGAGTTTTTCTTACACACCCACCTCTGCAACATTTTCTTCCAGGAGACGGAAACTTGCACTTGAACATCACGGCGGAGTCCTATAGCCATTCCCTGCTGGATGCCATCGAGCCATTTGTGTACGAGTGGACTGCGAGGCACAATGGCAGTATCAGTGCAGAGCACGGACTGGGCTTCAAGAAAAAGCAGTTCATTCAGTACAGCAAGCCCAACGAGGCAGTCCTTCTCATGCAGCGTTTCAAAGCCATGTTAGACCCTAAAGGGATCCTCAATCCCTACAAGATGCTGCCCTCCAGTTCCTGAGAGCAACGTGCACTGAGAAGGGAGGAGATACCATCATGGGAGGATGGCACCTCTGGCTCAGTAACTGCACTTTAGCCATGAACAAACTGATGGATCAAGCAGACACATGGAACGTTCCATCCTTGGTGCATTTCTGTAATGTGATAGAACAAGTAAAGGAACATGTTTTCTCTTTTCAGGGGTGCCTGATCTTTCTGAAGAGCACACTGCTGGGTTTAACCACATGGGTTTCCTATTTCCTGTAAAACCAAGTGTGCAGATGCTGTGTGTGGATATTCCAGCTCTCTTTCCCCTTGCTTTGCTCTGATTTATTAACAATGTTTCACCAGCCAGAGAAGGCGTTTTCTCACTTGGAACCTGTGGATGCTCTTCCTCGCTTGTTTTGAACTAATATGCTTGTCCAAAAGCTCCCAACAGCATCAGGTTACAGCCTTTTTAGTGTTACCACCTGCAGGCTGTCCCCAGTAGGCACCAGTGTTGTCCCAGGTACAGGGTGCAGGTGCAGCTTTGCCGTCCTGGGTACTACCTCTGAGCACTGTCAGCCGGAGGGGAGATACCGGCAGCCAGGCTGAGGGAAGGGATCTCACATCTGCCTGGCAGTTACTTCCCGCTTCCTTGTCTCCCAGTCCCCCTTGTCTTCCTGATCGGCTCTTATAGAGGGCAAGAGCCATTACCCTAATGATTTTATGTAAAATCTGTATCCATCACAGTGAGCAAACTAAAAAAAAAATTAGCCTGGGTGGAGATAATGACAGTCACTTTAAAATCACCCAGAGTTTTCTCTGCACTGTGCATGTGGTGCATTAAGGGGAAAGAGATTTTTATGCATACCAGTACTAATTTATTTTCCCAAGGTGCCCCCTTCCCCTGGGGGAGGTGGCTCTGAGGCTCCCCAGCCAGCGGGCAGACTGGTGCCCACATCCAGTGCCCTGCTTGAGTTGGTGAGGCCACCGAACGGTACAGGCAGCTGTTACTCAAAAGCAGCTCGGAAAATTTGGCAATAGTCAGGAAAAAAAAAAAAGTAGGAAAATAAAATCAGCCTATTGGGTGTTTGAGGGGATCCCTGATTGTGAGAGATGCATAAAAAAACCCAGGCTTACTCAAGCAGGAGGCCAAGAGAAAGAAGCTGATGGTGTAGGAAAGTATCAGAAGTCAGAGCAAGACCTAGTGGAAGGGGAGTGTGATCTGATATTTAAAGTAGGTTGATTTTACTCATGTGCATCCTCTCATTGCTTGTGTCTGCCCTCTCGAGCTTGTGCTGCACGTCCATACAGTCTGGGCAGGGATGCTTGTGGGAGGATAAGGGATCTTCGGATGGGTCTCTTATACCTCTTAGGAGTCACTGTTTATGATGGGACCATCCATTTGACTTGGGGTCTTGCTTCATCATCCACAGATCCCAGCAATATCTCTGTTTCCTCAGCGTGAGTAATTTTTAGTAAATATTTTAGTAATGTCCCTCACAGCATCCTGCTGGACAAGTTGTCCAACTGTGGGATGAGCTGGTATGTGGTGCACTGGGTGATGAGTTGTCTGGGTGGGAGGGCTCAAGGGGTTACAGTGAATGGGGCTACATCTGGCCAACACCGGGCTCAGGGCTCAGTCCTACAGAGAGTGCTATTAATATTTTTGTCAGTGGTCTGGGTGCGGGAGCTGAATGCCCCATTAGCAGTTTTGCTCACGATACCAGACTGGGAG
>JAOQGH010000051.1:26156852-26171209 GCA_025769975.1 Gallinago jamesoni
TTCTGAGCTCGGGAAGTTTAGTCTGGCCAAGGTGAGGAGATCTGGTGAGAAGGAGACCTGGGGGGGGCTGAGCACGGAAGCTGGGCTGGGAGGAGGAGATGTCCTGGTGGGGAAGCGGTCCTCTTGTTTGAAAGGAGGGATTGCAATTACTCCCTTACAGATGCTATTGGATTATTAATCAGTTTTCTGTATCGCAAAAGCTCAGCTATATAGAAAAAAAACCACAATGCAGTTTAGTGTTTCTTTGAGACCCTCATCATCTTCTGCAGCGATGGGATTGCAGGAGCTGCTCATGTTTCTTACCAAGGAACTCCTTACACCCCGACAAAGGGCTTGTTTTCTAGTGAATGTACTAGAAGTTTGAGCAGCGAATAAGCTCTAAGCCTCCAGAAAAGCAAATGAAAAGGCAAAGAAAAAGCAGGAGAGCAGGAGGCTGACAGAAGGGCTTAACAGGCTCTGCCTGAAGTAGGCTGTGTCTTGCTAAAGGCCAAAATTGGGAGAGTGATAGTGGAAGTGCAGTTTCTCACTGTCCGACCTCTAATGCCAGAGCTACTGGCACCATAAAATTGTGCTCCCAGCGATGATAATTCCCAGGGACTACACAACAAAGTTTGGTGGGTCGTGTTCTGGGAAGGATTGGAATGTAAAAATCCACCCAAACTCTTCTTTCTTTCCAGGCACATCAAATCGTTTGTTATTTTCAGCCTTTGCCTGGGACTCATCTTCCTGTCGGGATTCTTCCACATGCGGAACAAAAATTATGTGTAAGTGAAGCAGAAGCAAGGTCTCATGACTTCATCTGCCCAGGGCAGCAAGGATCGGACCTGAGACCTTGATTTCACTCTCATGAGGTTTAAGGTAATACTGAGGTTTAAGTGGCCCAACGTGAGGTCCAAGATCCACGTTTGGGCAGGCAACAAGGGATCAAATTAGCCAAAGTGCAGCTCTTTAGGGCAAAATTGAGCTAAAGCCTTTGGGTGAGCGAGGAACTGGATAAGGCGAAAACTGTCTGACATCGGCGCCTGAGGGATGGGGCTTGTTTGGGTTGGTGCCTTGCACCAGCTGCAGGTGTGGTATCAGAAAGAGAACCTGCTTGGGTTTGGCTTTGCCAGGTCTCAGAGATGGGGTATGGCACTGCAGAGGCCATTTCCCCCATCTTTTGCCTTCCTCCAGAATCTTGAAGAGCCATGAGGAGCCGCTGCCTTGCCATGCCAAGACTAACGTCATGTTCCTCAAGACCCACAAGACTGCCAGCAGCACCATCCTGAACATCATGTTCAGGTTCGCAGAGAAGTACAACCTCACTATTGCCCTTCCAGCCAACGAGCTCGTCCACCTGGGCTACCCACAGACCTTCCAGGCCAGCTTTGTGGAGGAATTTCAATCCATAGGACAAAACTACAACATCATGTGCAACCACCTGCGGTTTAACCCCTCAGAGGTAAGAAAGAGCCACAACCCCTGTGGAGAAACCTGGTTGAACAAGCAGTGCTTCTGGACTAACAACCTTCCTCCCCACAAATAGGTGCAAAAGGTGATGGCAGCAAACACCTTCTACTTCTCCATCCTGAGGAACCCCATTCATTTACTGGAGTCTTCCTACATCTACTACAAGGATGTTGCCCCTGCCTTCAGGATTTCCAAGGACGTGAATGAGTACCTGGCATCACCCATGAAGTATTACCACCCGGCGGATCACGAACAAAACATCTATGCCCGGAATATCATGTGGTTTGACTTTGGCTACAATAACAATGCAGAGAATAATGAAAAGTACATCCAGACGGTCTTGAGGGAGATTGAACAGAACTTCCACCTGATCTTGATAGCAGACTACTTTGATGAGTCCATGATCCTCTTGAAGCACACTTTGTGCTGGGATCTGGATGACGTGATTTACTTTAAGCTCAATTCCAGGAGCCAGGACACTGTCCAGACCTTGACTCCAGAAAGCAAGGAGCAGATAAAAACATGGTGCTCACTGGACTGGGAGCTCTACCTGCACTTCAACCAGAGCTTCTGGAGGAGAATCGAGGAGACTGTAGGACTCAAGGAGCTGGAGAAGGAGGTGAATCACCTGCGAACAAGACAGAAGGAGCTCATGGAGATCTGTCTCTCGGATCAGGAGGCGGTGGGGAAGGATCACATCAACAGCAAAGCTCTCCTGCCTTTCCAATCAGGGGCTGCAGATATCCTTGGGTACAACCTCAAACAAAACTTGGACAACAGGACTCTGAGAACCTGCCAGAAAATGGTTGTGCCAGAGCTCCAGTACACATCCTATCTTTATGCTGTTCAGCACCCACACAAGAAGAGGAAGCCGTTAGGATTGCCCTTGCCCTGGGCCAGTTCCCAGGAGAAGATGCACTGCCCAGCTCCCAGCTAAGGCATGGGACAACCCACTGGGGTTTCCCACTGAGATTTCCCACCACTTTGTGTCACCCCGTGTGTGGCATGTGGCTGGCCCACAGGACTCCGGCACACGAGGGGTGTTGGGGGCCACCAAGCTGGTGGTGGGTCCCTTTTTGGGGACCTTGAGCCAAAGGTTCCAGTGTTGTCCGGATCCCACCTGATGCCTCCTCCCCATTGCCAGGCAGGGGGACAGCCCCCACTGCAGAGTGCTGGGCAGGCTTCCAGCTGCCTCTTAATCATTAATCATGGGCTTAATCATTTCGTTTGCATTCAACCTTAATTAATAGCTGTCCTTAATGTCCAGCCTGGGCACGGCTCACTAGAGCAAGTCCTGATTTTCAGCCTTTAAGGGGGGGAAAAAGGGGAGGGGGAGGGAAACAAGGAGAAGAGCTCCTTGTAGGAATAGAGCAGGAGAGATGTTGGGTCTCCCACCAAGCAGCACCTGTGCTCGACAATGTGTCACCACCCTCCGTGGTCAGGGCTGCTTTTTGGCTGGGAGGCCGGAGCACCGTACCCATCACTGGCAGCCTTTCCCCACCGGCACATGAGATGTCCCTCTCATGCGTGTCATGAGGTGTGGGGGGGCCTCTGCACCAGTTGGGACTGCTTGATGCTCCCCTGAGAGTGCCCGTTTCGTGGTTTCACCCCCCTCTCTTGGGTGTGGGTCCCTGGGTGTGGAGGGTCCCTTGGGCTCAGCCCTTTATGTAGGGTTGGACTCAATGATCTCAAAGGACCCTTCCAACCATGAAGATTTTGTGATTCTGATTCTGTGATTATCAGTAGAGGCTTTGTTGGGCCACCCTCCCTCTCGCTGTGTTGGCCGAACTCTTCACCACCCGTGAGGAGAGGGGTGGAGTGAGGGACGCTGCTCGTCTGAGGCATGACCTTGGTACTGGGGGAGGTAATTACATCTGCCCGGGCCACCTTTGCTCATTTGCCAGCCCCCGGTGCTGGGAAGGTTCATTAGAAGGAGGGCTTTGGTGTCACCGCCGTTCATGGTTGCCCGTCGCTGGTTCCCTGGGTGCCTGCAGTCCCTGGCCGTGCGGTATTGCAACGCTTGGCCGGCATCTCCCTGCTTGCCCCAGTCAGGGACCCTGTGGGCACCATTGGGACAGAGGATTGTCCCGGTTTGAAGTAAAACCAAACCAATTTTGTGTTCTGCAATTTTACATCTTAGCCAGGCCTCCTGTAACTCTGAAATTAATGGCATATTGTGGAGAAAACTGCTCGTTCTCAGAGTGACGAGACCAATGTCTGTGCTCCAGGCCAAGGGACGGGGTGCAGAGAGGCTCTGCCTTATACTTATTGCTGGAACAACCAAGGGCAGCCAATTTCGGTATTTGCCCTCTTAGAGGGTCAGAAACGGAAAAGCGTAGAGGGGTCATATCTGTGGGGAGGAGGGGACAGGAGAGGTGACCCAAACCTGACCAATGCCCAGTGTAAAAGCTGAGGGATCAAAGGGTCTACTCTCTTTCTCCAATGGCTGACATCTGACAAGGACCCTGTCTGTTCGACTGCCTTTGATCCCGATCCGTGTGTTCCTGACTCCAGAGCTGGAAGCCAGTTCCCATCCGTCGCTGAGTCCAGTCTGGGACTTCCCCAGTGCCTGCTGGTGACAGGACTGTCATCCTGGGAGTTTGAGATGCTTTTGTATATATTGTACATATTTCACTATTTAAATTTTTTTTTAATATTAATTCTTCATTAAAGTAGTTTAGTTCTTTTTTTTGAGGTGGGAAGGGCCATGTGTCACTCTGATTGCATGATTTTGACTGAAACCACAAGGACACAGGGTCGCTTGGCTTGCAGCTTCCCCCTAAAAAAATGAACTGGGGTTAGGAGGCGTTTGGCAGGAGCCAGGGCGGAGGAGAGGGGAGCCTGGGCAAGCAGCCCCGGGGGGGGCCTTTCCTGGCCAATCCTGCAGCCAGAGCCTGGGCTTTCACCTTGGAGCTTTGGGCCGGGACTTGCTGTATGAATTTTGTCAAGCCCTTTGAGCAAAAAATTGCTGCCAGGGATGGAATAAAAAGCAACGGCATAAAAAGCAATTTCTTAACAGCTGAACCGGGCAGGGGGCTGGGGGGGGGGGAAGGGTCCTGGGAAGGCTGGGACCCTCCAGACCGTGATCCCCAGGCTGGGGAGCTCATGGCTGGGGTGGATCATGGTGAACACGGGTTGCAGCTCCTGGGCAGGGATGTCTGGCCTCTCCCAGCCTGCGGGAGGAGGGAAACCGAGGTAGGAGCTGCAAACACCCCCCACCCCCCTCCCCAGCTCCCTTTGTATCCCCCCGGGGTGGGGGGGTCAGAGAAGGCAGCTTGGCAGCCACAGGGCCCCCGGCTCTGCTGGGCTGAGAATGGTGCCTTTGTGCTGCCCAGCACTGCTGACTCAGGGCTTTTTCCTGGCCACTGCCACTGTGGGAGCCCCGTGACCCATCGGTGGGGGGACTCTTCTTGGGGAGGGGGGGGGGGTGGCAGTGAAGCAGCAAGGCAACGGGCGCCGCAGGAAGCTGGTGGCTACAGGAGCCGGTGTTCCCCTGCGGTGGGGGCAAGGGACAGAGGGGACACCCTGGCTGAGCATGACCCAGTGAGTACCCCTTTGCTTTCTCTGGGGGGGGTTCGATCAGCAAAAGCTCCTAATTAAAACATGGTTGAAAGTTGCCCTTGGCCACTGCAGTGGGGTGCCCATCTCCTCCCGTGGCGATACCCTGGGGACACGTAGCTTGGGGACAGCCCTTCTGGGGACCCCGCTGGTCCTGTTGTGCACCCCAGCTTTCTCCACAGGGTGGGGGGGAATGAGGAACCGCTGGAGGCACCAGAACCACGGGACAAACCACTCCCTGACCCCCGTGGAGGACCCTGGGCTGGTTCCAGGGTCTTGTCCTTGCGGAGATGGGCTCTGCCCCCTCCCCCAACACCCACTTGGTGATGGGAGCAGGGAACCTGAGGTCTCAACCTGCCCTTTGAAGGGGATCTTGAAGGTCAATTTAATTTTATTTAGTTTTATTTTGAGGTAGCCCCGAAAGGTCGGACTTTTTGGTGTTGCCCAAAAATCTAGTCCAACCTTTCAGCGCTGGTGACTTGTCATACCTTCAGCCCCTCTCAACCCCAACCCTGGCTGCAGTGACCCACACTGCTGGGGGCGTTCCTCAAACCCAAGCCCACCACGTTAAAATCCAGCCCCTCCCTCTCTCTCCCCCCTGACCAAGGACAGCCTGGCTCCTGGCCAGCAGCTGGTCACCCCACTTTCACCAACCCACCATCTTCCTGCTGCAGATAGCCATGGGCTCCCGGCACTTCCCTGCCCGGACCGTGCTCTTCGAGAAGGAGTCCAACGGTGTCACCTACCGTGTGCCTGCCCTGCTCTACCTGCCCTGTGTGGCCAAGCTGCTGGCCTTCGCGGAGGAGCGGCTGAGCGCCGACGATGCCCACGCCAACCTCCTGGTGCTGCGCCGCGGCACCGTCTACGGGAGCTACGTGGAGGTGGGATGGGGAAGGGGGGGAATGCACCCAGGGTTGGTACAGCCAAGCCAGGTAGGTGTCCTCCACCACTTAGGCATGGCAGCATGGCACAGCCATGCTCCTGGAGGCACCTGCACAGTGGGGGTGGATGAAGTGGGGTGGTCTTCACCCTCTCCTCCTCCTCCTCCCCCCCCCCGGGCAGTGGGAAGACATGCGTGTGCTGGAGACTGCGACGCTGCAGCACCACCGGTCAATGAACCCCTGCCCGCTCTACGACCAGTTCACTGGCACCCTCTTCCTTTTCTTCATCACGGTGCTGGGCAGGACACCTGAAGCCTACCAGATCGTCACTGGCCAAAATGTCACCCGCCTCTGCTGTGTCACCAGCGCCGACCAGGGCCTGAGCTGGAGTGCGGCTACAGACCTGACGCAGCAGGTCATTGGCGGGGCCATCAAAGGTAGCCCAACAGAGAGGGGTGAGGAGGGGGGAGGACAGCCAGGACGAAGGTCACACTTGGGTTTTGGCCTCCTGGAGCCATCCATGGTGTGGCTGGAGGTGACATTGGGTGTAGGAATCCCACAAGCATCAAAGAGATGAGCTGGAAAAGAACCTCAAGCAGAGGAAAGGGGGGATGGAGAGAGTATTTGTCTCACTTGGCCAGGGGGAGAGGAGGGGGAGAGGTCCTGTAGCTATGGGTGGGACCATGTGTGAGGACAACTGGGCAGCATTGGGCTCTGCTGCCCTCCTGCCCCACCACCTTGCTTGTCAAGGCTGGGGGATTTTCTGGAGACCCTCCCACGTAGGGTGGGCACAAGAGGGGCACCACGGAGGCCATTCTTCACCCCCGTTCCCATCTCCGCTCCCCAGACTGGGCGACGTTCGCACTGGGCCCCGGGCACGGGATCCAGCTGCGGTCGGGGCGGCTGCTGGTGCCCGCCTACAGCTACCACATCGACTGCAAGGAGTGCTTCGGGCAGCTCTGCAAGACCACCCCACACTCCTTCGCCTTCTACAGTGACGACCACGGCCGGGGCTGGCGCTTCGGGGAGTTCATTCCCAACCTGCAGACGGGCGAGTGCCAGCTGGTCTCGGTGGATGAGGAGGACGGCTCCAACGTCCTCTACTGCAACGCCCGCAGCCCCTTGGGCTTCAGGGTCCAGGCGCTGAGCACGGATGACGGGGCTGTCTTCCATGGGGGGCAGCTGGTCCAGCGGCTGGTCGAGCCCCCCCATGGCTGTCACGGCAGCGTCATTGGCTTCCCCGCACCTTTTGTCTATGTCCCCGCTGCCCCTCGGGACCCTGGGATGTGCCTCCAGGGCTCAGCTCCCCGCCTGCTTCCTCGGATGCTCCTGGGGCTGGGGTCCTCGCCCCCGCAGCAGGCAGCCGGGGAGGAGCTGCGCACGGTGGCCACCAGCAGCCACCATGAGCCAGCTGAGCCCAAGGAGGGGTGTCTTACCCCTGGGCATCCCAGCCATGCCAGCAGTGTCACCTCGGGACCAGGGGACCCCGCAGCAACCTCCAGCCCTGTTCCCTTCTTCCAAGCGCCAACCTGGGTCCTCTACTCCCACCCCACCAGCTCCATGTCACGGGTCAACATGGGGGTTCACCTGAGCACCTTCCCCAGGGACGTGGAGAGCTGGACCGAGCCGTGGGTCATCTACGAGGGCCCAAGCGCTTACTCGGACCTGGCTTACATGGAGCTGCCCTACAGCGAGGCCTCCATCACTGGTGGCCCAGCCATCGCTTTCGCTTGCCTCTACGAGAATGGGACCCGGTCGCCCTACGAGCAGATCTCTTTCAGCATGTTCACACTGCACGACGTGCTCCAGAACATCCCCCTGACAGCCACTGTGTCCCAGCAGGATGGAGGCCCCCCGCGCCCCAGAAAGCGGGAGCGAAGGAGCTGCTTCATCTCCTAGTGCCCCCCCCCCCCCGCCCCGGGTTGGCTCCCCCCAGTCACCGGGGGGGTGCTGGACCCCAGGGCACCCCCTGGAGCCTGGCCCACCAGGATGCCCATAGCCTGGGGTCCTGCCACAGGCCAGCATGGCCACAGCACCCAGAAGGCATGCACCACCACCTCAAAACTGGGCTCCACCTCTTTTTTTTTTTTTTTTAATTGCTATATTTTAATTCTACAGTTGGTTGGGCATGGAGGCTGGTGCCACCAGCTCCCCAGTCCCCTACCCCCACCCCCCCCAAAATATGTAAGGGGGGGCACCAGCAGGAGAGAAGGCAGCCTGGGCGGTGTCGGGGGACATGATGCTCCAGCTGTGCTCTACCCGGTACTACCACCCTGCTCCAACTGTCTTCTTCCTTTTTTAATTGCTCCTTTTTTAACTATCCTGGTCGAGGCACTTTCTCTCTTTCTCAATGGCCTTTCCAAAGTTACTGTTTGATCTGGCCTTCTTTTTTTATCTACCGTGGACATTGCTGCTTTCCTCACAACCTTATCAGTTTTCAGGGCAATCACCATTGTAGCACAGGCAGGTTCAGGTCTGTCCCTGTAAAGGTCATGGGGATGAGGGACATGGGGATGGGGGACATGCTGAAGCTGATGTCACCCCCTGTGAGTGCAGCGGCGGGTCCTGGACCAGTGGGGATGAGCAGCTGCTCCTAACCTCTGCTGCCTGTTTGTGTGTGCGTACAGGTCAACTTTGGGGGGGCTACACCTCATTTCCAGCACAACTCCATCCCAGTCCCCCAGCCAGAGCCTGGCTCAGCTCCTCCAGTCTCCTCTGTCCCTCCTGCCCCAGGTGGAAGACAAACACCAACACAAGCTGCCCTAAATACAGATTGATTAATGAAAATAAGTTAATGTTCCAAGTCTCAGCTCTACAAATATCACCAAGTCACATTTTGCACGGGGGAAGGCGAATGGGGAGCAGCCAGGGAAGCCACTGGGCTCAGTGCTGGAATGCCAGGTCCCCACCTCCATCGCTCACCAAACTGGTTTCCAACCCCAAAAGGCTGCCAGGCCCAAGGGCATCCGCTCCAGGGTGGAGGAAAAGATATCACCCAAGCCAAGGGCTCTGCCTGGAGGCCTTTGGGTGACCCCACGCATGTGGCTTCGACATCTCATGCAGGCTGGGGTGTCTCTCCCCCATGCGGGAACCTGTCCTGCACTGGGCTGGTGTCACCGCTTGTGCCCTTATCCCCATGATGGCATTTGCCACCAGCCGAGGCTCACCTGAGGACAAAGCCTCCTCCAAGTGCCAGGCTCCTGGCACCATGGCAGGTCCCTACTTCCCCTCGCAAAAGCCACAGAGGCACCCGAGGCAGCCGTTGAGGATCTGGAGGGAGGCCAGCACCATCTCGGTGGCGCTGATGAGCAGCAGGAGGGAGAAGAGGACGACATTCCAGGTCACGACACCTGCCGGCTCCAGGCAGATGCTCCAGCTGTAACAACCATACAGGTAGTTCTCTGTCCTGTGTGATGGAGAGAGGAGGAGATGCAAAATGCTGCCCTGCGGTGGGTCAGGCATGGCTTTCCTCCACAGAGGTGTGCCCCAGACACCCCGTCCTTCATCCTGAGGATGGGAGGGGGCAGCAGAGTTGGTGGGGATAGGAAGCACCACATAGAAAGCTGTGGAAGGTGAGGACCTTGGAAGCTACCAGAGCCTTCCATCACCACCAGCAAGCCCACCAACCCCACCCACCATCAGTAATGCCAACTTGGCAATAAGCCAACGAGGTGGCACTGGCTACTCAACCCTGCTGCCTCACCTGGCATCGGACTCCTGGCAACTGGCATCCAGGAAAGGGTAACCCCAGAGGGTGCCGTGCTCGGAGGCGTTGTAGAAGCAGAGGGGTCCATTGGTCAAACCCACCCCGGAGAGGACGAAGCAGGCGGCGGCACCCAGGAGCGCCAGCTTGGAGAGCACAGCAGAGACGAAAGCCTGTGGGCAACACCCAGGGAGGGACCGAATGTCAAGCGGGCTCCAAAACGGAGCTGCACGTTATCGACGGAGCTCGTTAAGGGGGAAAGACTCCCCTCCCCTTGACCCCAAGGGGGTCCCACCCCAGGGAGTAGAGGCTGAGAATGGAGCCATTGCTGGGCAGAAGTGGGCAAGGAGCGGGGACAGGCAGAGAGCTGCCAAGTGGAGCCTGGGGAGGGCAGAGCCCACGCAGCACACATGAGCTGTCCTCCAGGGAGGTGGCACCATGCAGCATCCCACCATGGGGCCACAGGAGACGGGCATCACTGCCACATCCCACCACATGGCCATGGGAGAGGTGGCACCCTGCCATGACCCAATCTGGGAGAGATGATACCCTGCCACAACCCACCACAGGAGAGGGGACACCCAACACATGCCACCACGAGGCCATGAGAGGGGAGGCTCTATGCCATCCATATCCATCCATGGGAGAGGTGGTAACCTTCCATGTCCCACCTGAGAGCCACCTGCCACATCCTACCACCCATTGCTAGGGACTGCTTTGGCACGGGGGTCCTGGCGCTGCCTTACGTTGTGTCGGGTGCCGCAGTTGGAGCAGCCAGCGCATCGCCATCCCACCGCCATGGTGTGGGCCGCGGCCAGCAGCACCTGCAGGAAGAGAAAAGCAGCTGAGGAGGAGCCAACCTGCTCCATCCCTTTGTCCCTGCTCCACAGACAGGCCAGGAAGGACGTGGTGCAAAATGCAGTACTCACTGGGATGCCGCCTCCCCAGGCACCCGGCATGACCTTGGCGTGCTTGCTGATGTGCCCCTCCAGCAGGTACTTGGATGTCCCACCAGGGAAGAGCAGGAGGATGTTGGCTGCCACGGAGAGCGTGCCCAGCGCCAGCAGGCAGGGACCCACGATGCGGCTGCACTTTCCCACGCACATCGCCACCCTGCAGGGGGACGGGGGGGGGAAGAGGAGAGGAAGGGGCTGCCTTTGGCCTCCTGGCGCCCCATGGCTGCCCCACCCCAAGCCCATCTCACAGCCACGGGTGGATGGGAGTTCGCTTGTTCATGCTTCTGGGTCCCAGCCTCCCCCACTGGCACCCCCATTACTCGAGAGTAATGTCCAATGGAAATCCTATTTTCCCCCTCACCATCTAATCAAGTAAATATTAAAAATAAATTCAATGTTAATATCAGAATCACAGAATCTTTATGGTTGGAAAGGACCTCTGAGATCACCAAGTCCAACCACATACACACACAAAAATAAAACAACCCCACAATCTCTGGCACTAGAGCATGCCCTGAAGTGCCACATCTACATGTTTCTTAGAAACCGCCACGGATGGTGACTCCACCACCTCCCTGGGCAGGCTGTTCCAGTGCCTGACCACCCTCTCAGCAAATGAATTCTTCCCAAGATCTAATCTAAACCTCCCCTGCCCCAACTTCAGGCCATTTCCTCTGCTCCTGTCATTATTCCTTTGGGAGAAGAGGCCAACCCCCACCTCTCTACACCCTCCTTTCAGGGAGCTGTAGAGGGCAATGAGATCTCCCCTCAGCCTCCTCTTCTCCAAACTAAACATGCCCAGCTCCCTCAGCCTCTCCTTGTGTGGCTTGTTCTCCAGACCCCTCACCAGCTTGGTGGCTCTCCTCTGGACACGCTCCAGCCCCTCAATGTCCTTCCAGTAGTGAGGGGCCCAGAACTGAACTCAGCCCTTGAGGTGGGGCCTCACCAGTGCCCAGGACAGAGGCACCATCACTGCCCTGCTGGCCACGCTGGTCCTGATAGAAGCCAGGATACTGTTGGGCTTCTTGGCCACCTGGGCACACTGCTGGCTCATGTTCAGCCCACAGTCCACCAACACCCTGAGGTCCTTTTCTGCTAGGCAGCTCCAGCCACTCTGCCCCAGCCCGTAGGTTTGCCTGGGGTTATTGTGACCAAAATGCAGGACGCGGCACTTGGCCTTGTTGAACCTCATGCCATTGGCCTTGGCCCATTGATCCAACCCGTCCAGGTCCCTCTGTAGAGCCTTCTGACCCTCAAGCAGATCAGCACTCCCACCCACTTTGGTGTCATCTGCAAATTTACTAAGGGTGCACTCAATTCCCTCATCCAGATCATCATAAAGATATTAAACAAGACTGGCCCCCAAACTGAGCCCTGAGGGACACCACTGGTGACTGGCCACCAAGATTTCACCCCAGTAGTCCCAACTCTCTGGGCACAGCCATCCAGCCAGTTTTTTACCCAGTGAAGAGTATGCTTGTCTATGCAATGATTCACCAGCTTCTTATTTTATCACAGAAGGAGAAGCCCAGCTTCAGACTTGCTCCTATCTCTTTGCCAAACGGGGAAGGGAATTTAAGAAAACGGCAGGTCCCGCACGGAGCCTTGAAACCTGTGCCACCTGCAGTGCCAGCTCCTCCACGATGTCACTGCAGGAAGGACACCCACCACCACCACTCGCTTTGACTTTGAGGGCTCACAATGAGCAGGAGGGAGACAGGAAAGGGCCAAAACCATTGGACGAAGGACTTGTGAAACCCCATCAATCTCCAATCAAATCCCAGAGCGGCTCCATCCCCGCCGTGCACCAGTCCTACCATAGGTCTGAATACGCTGAAACCAACTAAAGTTAATTAAGGAAAGGTTCTTGCCTATCCTTGGGCAAGCCATCCAGCTCTGCTGGTATCTTATTAAATTGTCAGTTCACCTAAAAAGTGCTTACCCATCTCCAGGAGATATCCTGGAGTCATCCTTCTCCTGCGTCTGCAAGAAGGGGGATATCCATTGGTTGCTCCGGGCCCACTGGAAACAGCTTGGTTTGCTGTTGTCCCAGCTTCCTTCTGCCCTCCTTCATTTTTGCTTCAGGGTGTTTTTGTGCATTTTCCCCTTTCCCAGCAGCTTGCAGCCCCATTTTGCAGAAGCTCCCTGAAATCAAGCTGCTTCTGGCGCTGGCTGGTTTATTTTGGGCTGGCTCTGTTCTGGCTTTGCAGAAGCAGAGGCTGGGAGGTGCTGCATGGTTCTTTCCGTGGGAAGTGCTGCCTCAGCCCCCATCGCACGCGGCACTGGGGAGGAGCAGCTCCAGCCCCTGCTCGCCCCGAGGGGACGGGGACCCCAGCCCAACGGGGCTTTGCATCCCTGCGACCTGCTGATAGGCTCCCAGCCCCACCAGGCTACTGGGGCTGGGGAAGGCTGAATGTGGAGGACCAGGGCTGCAAAACCTTGGTGTGTGGAGAGGACTCAAGCCGAGAAGCCCAAGGTGGATCACCAGCTCCACCCATCCTGGAGCTTCACCTCCCCTCTACTTTCTCTCCTTCCTGCCTTGGTTATATGGAATTTAGGGTCCCTTGCCTTCACTGAAGTCCCACCTACAGTCCACAGATTGTGTGTGGCTGCCTCCCAGAGCCATAAGCATCCAGCACTGAGTCCTACATCCCCACTTTGGAGGACCTTCCAGTATAGCTCTTGCTACTCTGGAGCTCCCAGCGTGGACTGCTCTCACCAGCCAAAGGCTTTTGTGATCTTCAGCAAGTCTCCCCTTAACCTCCCCAAGGACTCTCCTTCTCCTCCACCACTGTCCTGGGGAGGGCTGGGGGGGTCTCCTTCTCCCAGGAAGCTCTCCACAGCTTGCTGTCCCCCCAGGGCTCCGATTCAGCAAGAAGCAAGTTCGCATGAGCTGGCTTCTTGTGCCTTGCCCAATAGACAGACAAAACCCTCTGCAAGGGGAGGTAAAGCAGAAGTGCAGCTGAATCAGCCTCTGCTGGGACACTGGAAAGACAGACTCCCTTCCTGCCAGCACATCTCCACGGCCAAAAGCAAGGGGATTCAAGCAAAGCCCATGGAACCTGTCCTCCCATCTTCCCGGCTTACCTGGGAGTGATGCCACGTAGAGCCAGCGGTGTCCACCCCTTGAACGAGCCCTGTCCTGGAGGTGCCACCCATGGGTGACTATTTATGACATCCCAGCATGTGCTCCACGTCTTCCTCCTCCACGCAGGAGGAGTCAGTCCACGCACAGCGTCAGTCATGGCTCTTCCCTCTCCCACACAACCAGCTGCCCAAAGGAAGAATGACTGTCCTATCTGAATGAGGCAGCCTCTGCGACTGAGCCATCACTTCGATTATGCCCCCTCTCACTGACAGAAGCCACAAGTCCACCAAAACCTGCACAGCTGCAGATTTTAAGGCCCAGTAGAAAACACCATTTCTCCAGGAATGACATGCAATGACTATGTTGGGAGAACATTTTCCTCCCTCCTCTGCAGCTCACTCCAAACACTATCACTCTGTCACCATGAGTCTGCGTCCTCCACCAAGGGCTTCTTCCTTCACGTTTCACCTGATTTTCCTTGTAGTGCAAGAGCTTTGTGTGCGGATGCTGAACAGGTCAGGTTTGCCTCTCCTTTTTACCCACAGGAGGAGAGAACACTAATATATCAATAAAAGCTTCTAAATAAATCATAGAATCATAGAATGGTTTGGGTAGGAAGGGACCTTAAGGATCATCTAGATCCACCCCCCCTGCCCTGGGCAGGGACACCTCCCACTAGAGCAGGTTGCTCAAAACCCCATCCAGCCTGGCCTTGAACCCCT